>OZ038504.1:6161505-6419005 GCA_964036315.1 Acanthosepion esculentum
CAATTTTAAAAGCATCTATGCTTTTGAGAAAATTTATGCAGATTGTTAACTTTAAAGATATTTCTAGAGGCTAAAAATTGTACATTTTGGCCCGCTTACACAAGAATTTCTAAGAGCCCATTGTTGGAGAGTGTTATCCTTGGTGTAAGAGTGAAATTATTTACAGGGTCATAAATGAATGAAATGGCAGCAGTATCATTAAAAATAGAATTTGATGTATAAGAAACTGACTTTGTAATTTTTTTTATTTAAAATCTGTCACTCAATATATCAAAAAATGGATGGTCATTTGTTAAGAATATTAATGCAAAAAAATAATTTAAAAAATGAACAAATTCTACTTGTGATATCTTGAACTACATAAGCAGTAAACAATTTCTGGTGAATTTTTATAAAAAAAAAAGGTGGGGGTGCTGAAAAGTACATAGCTTGATCAAAAAGTCATTAAAAATATCTGAAATATTGTGAGATTTTGACAAGACATTTTCAGCACTTCAATGAACTGCTATATTTACTTTGAGTGATTGTGCCACTATATATATATATAAATACATATATATATATAAAATCAAGGGTTTTGTTTGACATGTTTTTTAACAAATAATTAACAATGGCATAAATAGATGGCATAAATAGATTTGTAATGCATTCCTAAAATATAAGTATAAATAGTATACACATGCATTCCTATAGTATAGTGATTTACTAAGCATAGCGTAGATGTGGCACAAGGTCGGAAGTAGGGAGTACCTAATGAGAACTCACTACTCAGTTGTAATTGATCTAGCAAGACAAACTTTGCTACCCATTACACCATGTCGAAGTGCCCATGCATTCCTATAGCATAAATAGATTTGAAATGCTTTCCTATAGTATAAATAGATTTGCTATGCATTCCTATAGTATAAATAATTTCCAGTTCTATAGATGCTTTTAGTATTTACTGTATCACTAAATATTTACTCATTAAACTGAATGAAAGTTTTTATGTATTTATATATTAAATTTTACCCAGGATATCATGTTACAGAGATGTTTGGTTTCATAATAGTCAAACTAAACATTGAATTCTAATAGAAACTGTAAAAGGAAAGTTTTCCATGGAATTTGCTCGATTTCAATAATGGTAATCATTTACTGAGTGTTTACAATTCAGTCTAAAATATATAAATTTACTTATTTCTTATGTAAAATAATTAAATGTAAATATACATTTAGTTTTTTTTATTGCTACTAACAACTATTTGCCACTTCAAGACTACTATACTCTAGGTCATTGGTTCCCAGATTCTTACCACTGACAGACTTAGCTTTTATTTACATGTACACCATTGTCCTCATATTTATTGTTATTATCATGTTTCAGCTGTTGTCACACCAACCTTCATTAAGTGCTTGTCAACCTCAGCAACCTTCAAAGAATTTCAGAGTTCAATTCAAAATTCCCTGAAGATTACACAGATCAACAAGTACCTGATAAAAAATAGAGAGCACAATGGTCATAATTGTGTGATAATAACAATAAAAATGAGGACAACGTGCTAGGAGTAGTCTTGGGGCAATGGTTTTCAGGCGATCATAATAAAGATGTCTTCTCTCAGCCATTTGATCGCTAGTTGGTTTGTTTGGAGGTAAAATGAGAACTTCAACAAAAGGGATTTTAAACTGATCTATTTTATTAAACCTGTCGGCATGTATATTTCTAACTAGCCAGTGGGGTTGCTCTATCACCCCCACTGGGGAGCAAGTTCCCCGAAACATGAAATATCCACATGTGATCTCTTCGACGTGTAAAACTTAACTCCATGAAACTAACATTCTCTAACATTCCCACTTTCAGCTCAGCCAAACAAAACAACTTCCTTTGTTTTCTCGTATCTGACCTGAAAGGTCAAAATGAGGAAGTCAGAGGAAATACAATTCTTTAAAAAATAACAGTCTGGTAGACTATTATTTAACATTCTCCAATTGTAAATATTGTAAATAATGATAACTCTTCATGTCAGAAATTCAAACGGAAACCTCAGCTTTTTTTTTTTTTGGTCTTGCATCACTTGCAAAAATGTACTCAACCAGGTAATGGATGTATAATACATAAATTGATGCGGGATATGGGTAGTGTAATGGATATTGAAGCTAAAAATGGAATTGGAGATCAGGGTTCAAGGAAAAGATACTCTCCTCTCAGCTATGGTTCAAATAGCAGGGTAGACTGTGCTCTAGTCTTTGGTGGTATCCAGTCCAAGTGAAAGAAAACTCTAAATTCAAAACTTTAAAAAAGGCAATGAGAAACCACTTAACTGTCTTTCTGAAGAATATGTGACAGTTCCCAGATAATAAAGGAAAATTTTTGGTGTGTTATGATCATCGACCTCATGATGGGACATGATATTTAAAGGCAATGTAGCTGTAGTAGCTATGGGATATGGACAAATTAAAAAAAAATTTGATGGAATGATAGTTGGCAGCAAAAATATGTGGCACTATCTTTGCATTGGCAATTGCATTAATTTTTGTTTTTTTTGACAGGCAACTACACTAGGAATATAGGAACAAGTGAGGCAAATAGGAACCATTGATGTCTAACAAGGATGGCAACCATTCAGTGAAAGGGAACATTGAATTGGTACATAATTTGATACAATGTACAGCATACATTGCATCTTGTAGGATTTTATAGTCAATGACCAAGAAGGTATACCATTATTGACACCATCACTTCACCTGGCCTAGAGAACCCTGCCATTAGACCGGCATTGTGTCTATTGGTCAGATGAGTCATGTATCTAGATCTTTTGGGAAGATGATTACATTCATGCATGAAGAAGACCACATAAGACTATAGGTCCAGTTTTCTGCAAGGTGGTGGTTGCTCTGTATTGGTGTTGGGTTTGTTTCAATGGAAGTTTCATTGACCACTAATAAAACTGGAGTCTGCCTTGACAGATGTGACATACACAGATCTTGATGTAAACCATTTATACTGCTTTATAGTTGCCATATTTCAAGAAGATTTGTTCTAGCAAGTCCCCACCCCCATTGTGAATGGGTGCCAGGAACACTGAGCTGATTCCCAGGTACTCTATTCATTCCCACACTTGTCAGATTTAAACCTCATTGAGCATGTTCTGGACATATCACAGACAGCTGTACCCAACAATCACAACTCAGTTATGGACAGTCCTGGAATATGCCTGGATAGATATAATTATGCAACAATTATAGAATCTCAGAATCCATGCCATATAGCCATTGTTATTAACATAAAGGGAGGAACTACAGGTTATTAGGTAACAACCTTTAATATTTTGACACTTCAGATCCAATTATGTTTTTCAGTCAAAGTAAAAGAATCAAATTCTGTGAAAGAGTAACTTGACTCAAGGAGTTTTATCAACTTGGAAAGTGAAATTAGTATGCCATGTTCAATTTCTAGTCAATTCTGTTTTCTTCATTTCATACTATTGCACTTGGAAAAGACATGTATCCATCTTCCTCTAGCTGCAGACTAAATAGCAGGGTAGGTTGGGCTCTGTTGCTTTGATTAGGAGAAGGACAGTTGAATTCAGAACAAGCCTGAATAAGAATATGCTTCGTCAGGTTACCTTGTCCCAAATTCAACACTGATGATATCCCCATGACACAAATGAGTTACACAATTGAGGACATGATGTGACAGGTTATGACTCAAAGATAAACATAGGATAGGTGGTGCTATTTTCACTGAAACTGCAAAAAAGAGACATCTATTTATACTTTACTGAATAAATTGCAGCCTAATTATCTATGTTTGTTTATTTGTAAAAAAAACAAAATGAGCCATGTATTGATGCCAGTAGCCAAGTGACTAGTGGCATGGAAAAAGTAATCTGTGAACCTAGTTCAAATGATATCTGAGATATTCTGTATTCACTTTAGATTAATACCGCAGGAAAGACATTATTAAGAATAAATGACAGAGGAGATTGAAAAAAAAGGTCTCGATTAAAAAGAATACACATGCATTAATTATGAAAATTAATATAGTATTTTATACAAAATTATTTACTTCAACCACTCTCAAGAGTGAAAAAAAAAATAAAGAATAATTTAATATTAGCTCTTATATTTGGGAATTTGAAATTTAATCCTTTTCTGGAAAGTTACCAATTACAACAAATTCCTGGAATAGGCCAGAAGGTAAGACAACCAAAATGCTGTGAATATAAGATGAGGATATTAGTATGAGTATATCAGTGTACAAAATCCCTATATAATTGTGTCATGACTTATGGATTGTGAAACACTGATTAAGCAGAAGTGAAAAAAATAATCTTGGTTAAATGAAAAAGCAATATGAAAAAATAAAAAAAAAACAATAAATTTGCTGAGACAAATAAAATCTATTAAATATAAAGGTAGTTAGTTAATTGTTCTTTCTGTGTAACATCATCACCTTTGAAGCCTGTATTTCAGTCATATTATAGTCCAAGTTTTCTTTAGGTCTATGTCCTAGTTTGTAATCTTTTTCAGATAAACAGGATAACAATATTTCAAACAGTAGTTTCAATAACATTAACAAATTTCACTTTAACTTATCAAACTTGTGTCTTGCTTGGGTAGTCAATGTTTCAGTGGTTGACTCTTGATTATAAACTGTTATATTCTGTGCTAATAGGAATATATACTTGAAAAACAAGGTGGATAAAATAAGTAAAGGTTTATTGTAAGAAACCAGTATAATAAGAATAAAAGTAAGTTAGGAACAAGGTCATTGCTAGTCAATCCAGTAGTGAGTGCTATTATTGGAAGGTTGGTAGTTCTCGCATAAGTCAGAGTTGTACTTTACAGATCCCAGCTAGCGATATCTAGCTACCCCCCACTACGAGGGTTGCATGTGGCACAAGGCCAGGTTTAACGTGGGTTTTCCGAGCCAGTAGGCTCGGCCAAAAATATTCCCTATTTGAACCTGTAAAAACGGGTTCAGAGACAGTCTACCTCCCCGAACGAGACTGCCATTTGGTGGAGCCTCGTCCGGGTTCCTCTCTGTTCAGAGGCAGAGAAATTCGACCGTCTTGCTGGAACAGGTCGCAGCTAGCCCTTGTAGTCCGTTGACTTACAGATACTTATAGGTTGTTACTACCTATAGTGTAGTTACTCATGGGAGTGACAGGTTATTCCATTACATCATACGCAAAAAAGAATTGATACACTTATCCAGTACAACAGGTCAATCCTGTTATTAGTTTTTTTTGTTGGTTTGAACTCAAAATGTTTGGGGAAGATCTAATTATGTTTATAAATAATATACAAAAAATAAATAAAAAATTAAAAAAAATGTTAACCTTATATCTGAAAAATTTCAACAGAAATTTTTTTCATACTAAAGTTCATCCACTACAAAGCTCAAAATCCACTCAAGTTATAGATTTACTTTTAGAATAGTTATAATGGATGAGTTGTCTGATATGAATGGAAGATGAGGTAGTAGAAAGTGAAGATTATGAGGATAAGGAGGCAAGATAATGGTTGACCCTTAGCATGAAGAGCTCAAGATTGTGGTGTTCAGGAGCCTGTTTCTCAAAGTAGCAGTTCTTGGGAAAGAGCTGTGGGAGTGCCACTTCATCTTTACAATTGGAATACAGAGGAAATAAGACTGATTCAACTGTATGCAAGTAGCATGACATGTTCTAGCAGTAAATGTCTAAACTGGTAGAACTAAAAATGGAGCTCATCTGGACATTTGCCATGGAACAGCACAGTAATAGGCTATGCAAAATTCTGCCTGTGGGAAAGAAGTTATAGAGTTGAAAATGAATCATTCCCACATGACAGAATAAATGATTTTGAACTCTGTCACAGCTGAAAAGTGAGGATTTGAGCAACCTCAGCCGAGATAGAACAGCAATACCCCATTTTTGGTTTAATCTTAGACTTGTAATAATAAAGTATAGAATAAAAAGTCAGATACATCCTGGAGTGATAGAATGAGCAACTATTTTGCCAGCATTTTTATCAATAATCATATATATGAGTTCCACTTGAAGACTGAGGTAAACTTGAGACCTGGTAAATGTCTAAAACATGCAGCCTCATTTTATTCACAATTGTTGTTCTTCTTGGCTTTCAACTCCTATAACCATAGTTATATACTTCTAAAATCTGCTGCTTTTTCTTGCAGTACCACTGCTTCTTGACTAAGCCTGTGTAAACTCATGCTGTGCAGCAACAGAGATTGAACTTAGAAATTCTAATGAACAAAACAAGATCATCATTGGAGCATTTATTCATTTTCTGAAGATATTATTTATGACCATTTTACTATGGCTCAGATTATTATCTCAATAATCCTCGAGACACTCACACATACAGAGGTATTTCATTTGGATTCATTATGATGAAAGTACTAATGAATATTGTATTAACTAATCTCTCATCATTCTAAGAAAAGTCAACTTCTCACAACCCATTTTGGCTTTCGTTCAAGTAAGGGGTGTAATGACAGCCTACTTTCTTTATTTTTTCTTTTTTTAATGGGTATCACCCTATGCAAGACAGTAAAGCCACTAAGACACAAGGGATTACAATGTGTAGAAGAATTAGGAACAGAAACATTAATAATGAGCAGGAAGAGAAAATAGTAATCAGGAGGACAATAGATTGTAATTGACATTGCATTTAAATGTTTGCAGATTAAATTTGGCTGAAAAGCATGGAGTTCTGCAGCAATAAGTGTGAGAAAAGAAAATGTTAACATAGATTTTACAATTACATCTCACCTGTTAATTGATGAGAACTCAATGAGAGTATAGTACAGCGCTTAAATGCAAAAAGTCTAGATACCATAGCAAAGAGCGATATTTATTTGTAAACATTACAAAATGTGGCACAAGAACGGCATTCTTCTGTCTTAAATTTAAACTTAGCTAGCCACAATCACTGACCCAATCATCCCACAATATTCTTAACATTAAAACAATGCATTCTTACTTACCATTCTTACTAAATCTGAGAACATGTACCAGAGCAGGTGCAACAAGTTACTTTCCTGGAGATTAGCATCAGCCATACTGATAGAAGGCAAAGAGAGGTCTCTCAGATGATGAAAATTAACAAGCCATCTTTTGCCCCAGTTAACGACTAGGCAAAAATATAATATTTTATATATAATCAAACAATCCGGGAAATTACATACCTCTCTAATAGAAGATTGTATAGCTGCTATGTTGACTTCTCAGCAACATATGACCACATCAATAGAGACTTTCTCTTTTCATCTATTAGAATCTGCCTCCCAAGCTCTGACAACTTTGTGGACCAATATAGTTCCTTTATATATTGGTCCACAAAGTCATACATATCTGGCAAGGAACTTGATACCAAAACATTTCAAACTGCATCAGAAGTTGTGACAAGTTGGAAATTAGAGCCCCAATCTATTTAATCTCTTCCTAGACTATGCCCTGCACATATACAAACACAGATATGAAATGATGGGCATTGATCATTTAAGCATTTCATATCACATTCCAAACAAAATCTATTAATAGAAAACAGTGTTTCTGCTTTCCCTCCCAAAGCCAATGTACTGATGATGAGTAGGGGCTCTATGCAAATGATATAGGCATTCATAATGAAAATAAGAAAAAAAATCAGCTGACAATTGCTGATACCGCCTGACAAGCGGACTGAACGATTACACAAATGTCTATGAAACTCCAGAGTCGCGGTGCCGAATATAACATCAATCAACTGACAAATTTTATATCTGTATTAATCCTATATAATTCAAAACTTTGTGAAATTTTGGTTTCTGGAGGCATGTAAGATGTGGTTCTACAGGAGGATGCTGAGACTTCATTCCTGAAACATTCTAAATCACATTAGAAGTACAATAAAGAGGAAATGAGAGCCCCAAACTATTTAATCTCTTCCTAGACTGTGCCCTGTATATATACAAGCACAGGTGTGAAGAGATGGGCACTGATCATTTAGGCATTCCATACCAGAACCCACAGTGATAAATATACCAGCAGACACATGTTTTCCACCTAGACATTCGACCAGCTATGCCCACAACAATCTTAATTGGATCCATCATGGTGAAAGTATTAATGAATATTGTCTTAACTAGGCTCTCATTGTTTTATAAAAGTCAACTCTGCACAAACCAGTTTGGTTTCCATTCTGGCAATGGATGTAAGGATGGCATATATGTCATCAAACAACTCCAGGAAATGTTGCATACCTCTCCAATAGAAAATTGTATACATGCTTTCTCGACCTCACAGCAGCATAAGATCACTTCAATAGAGACTTCCTCTTATCACTGATTATAAAACCATCTTTGAAGCTCCGACTCCACTGAACGCCTAGATCTCATAGAGGAACTATATTGGTCCACAAAGTCATATTTGTCTGATGAGGACCCCATTGCCAAAACATTTCAAACCTCAACATGGATTATGACAGGATGAAATGAGAGACCCAATCTGTTTAATCCTTTCCTAGATTATGCCTTACATATATACAAGCACGGATGTGAAGAGATGGGCACTGATCATTTAAGCATTCCATACCACCATACCACATTCCAAACAAAATCTATTTATTTATTTTTTTTCTTTTATTGGCATATCAACCACTATGGTTATTTAATGCCAGATCCAGTATTTACTAAATATATCAAAAACGTATAGCTGGCAACATCATTGTTTCAAAAACGTATAGCTGGCAACATCATTGTTTCAATGTGCTGGAAAAGACCTGGAAGTTCACTATTTTCCCATAGCTGGGACCCCAACAGGTGCTACCACCCTGGGTCAGGGTGGACCTGGGAACACCAGCAATTAAGAGGTGGTTCCACGCTTCCTCAAAACCTCCTGATCAGAGGCCTTGCTGTTGGATCCAGTTTAACGCCGTACTCAGGACGAAACAAAATCTATTAATAGAAAATAGCATTTTTGCTATCCCTCCCAAGGCCAATGTACTGATGATAATAAGTAGGGGGACTATGACGATGACATAGTTATTTACAGTAGGTATAAAAATGATCTTGAACAAAAAAAAAAAAAAAAAAAAAAAAAAAATCAACATTCTCTACCAAGTGTTCCAAGAACTCAAGATAAACCTTTCCAAAACAGAAACTATGATTTGAAATTTGGAATGAAATCACTTAATTCATCATAAAAATTTAGGATGTGGAATTAGTAAATACTAAAGACTTCAAATACCTCATTGTATAGATCAGTTATACAGATTTAGCATAGGTGATAAGGAAATTGAACTTAGAATAGGCTGCATTAAAGTTACTTTTGCCCAACACCTCAAACTGCTACAAAATAAAAAAAACGTTAACCTAAAACCTTGTCATGTTCTTAAATAGCCAGGTCAGATCAAAACTTTCATATGGATGTCTTACATGGCAGCAAATTCATTTAAAAATATCTAAACTATCATCTGTGCAACAACCTTCTCAGATCAATGATTAAGAATGGCTTTGAGTGAATGAAGCTTGCAAGTCTTAGTGAGAAACATCCTTCTTCAAAACTCATGGACTGTCACTACAAAATCATATACAAAGAATTATAGCAAATAACAGAAACCGCATCACTTGATGACTTTTACCAGCAGCAGCAACTAAAATAGATGGCACATGTAAGTTGAAGAGAAAATAATTGCATAATTAACAAGTTGACATTCCACACTAATTCAAACAAAAGTCAAGGAAGGCAATACTAGAAAGAGTGATAACAGTTAATGAACTTAAGAAGCCTATTTTCCTGAAAAATTCTTTTAAAAGAAAGATTTTACAAATTCCAACTTATATTATCACTGGCTGCTCATTTAATGAATGCCAAATGTTTCCTTTTAAGGAAATGGCTAATATTACTATTAACATCTTTGTTGTTTTGATCATTACATTATCTTTCTGGCCTTCATGTTGTATGTAGTTTTGAGATTAAGCTATGTCACAATCCCCCAAAACTAAGCTTTACCATAATTCAGTAAACTATTCAAACCATTATTATTGTAAAGAGCATTAATTAAATTTCTGAAGATATTAGTACAAATTAATTGCCTATTAATTTTTGAGAATGAATATGTTATCTCCCTTTGATAAATCTGACCAAAAACTTAAATGATATGAAAAATTCTTATTTTTGTGTTTCATGCATCCTCCATGCATTTAATAGGAAAAGAAAAAGTTTTATGGTAAATTTAGTTAAAATTATATTTTCTCTTTTTTTCTATTTTTCCTATTTTGTTTAGAAATTCAAATACAGACAAAAACAATAATGGTTGCCTTCTTAAATCCCTTTTTTTTTAGTTAATCCCCAAATAAATCAAAATAGAGTTTGCTTGAGTCAAAGAAAAGTCTATTCCAAGTATAGAGCCTGTCTCTCTTCAAGATATTACCAACAGGTGGTGTTCAACAAAAAAAAATTACAAAAGCTGGTTGCAAGAAAAAAGAAATTTACATTTTAGAAAACTACATTTAACACTTTTGATTATATCTCTTTTTCCCAGACACATTTTAGGCAATTGGCTGCTTAGAAACATTTATCTGTTAGTCATAAACATTCAGTACTTGTTCATGTAAAGAGAATTAAGAACCCAAGTTGCTCTAACTTATCAAAAATGGTTACTTTTTTTTAATCATATCACCCCATGCAAGGCAATAAAGCCACTAAGACAAGGGGTTAAAGAGTGTGAAAGAATAAGAAAAAGAGAAACATTATTAAGGAGCGAGAACAATAGAAGAGTAATCAAGAAGACAGAAGATAATGATTGACATTGCATTTAAATTTTTGAAGATCAAAGTTGGCTGGAAAGCATGAAGCTGAAAGAGTTCCACAAGTGAGAAATGTGAGAAAAGAAACTGTTAGCAAAGAACTTATGGTTATGTCTAGCCAATTCAACTATAAATTGATGAGACCTTGCTACCAATCTAATACTGTGCTTAAATTCATAAAGTCTAGGTACCATAGCAAAGAGTTCATCTGAACAATTAACATGAAAGTATTTATAGAAAAGGCACAGGGAGGCTACATTACGGTGATGGGAAAGTGACTGAAGCCAAGATGCTAGGCAAGACCAATAATATTACTGATTCTTCTTTTGATTTTATCAAGAATCTGTAAATAAAGCACTGGACCATATGTGGCAGCAATATTCAAGGCAAAGAGGAATGGTAGACTTATAAATATGTAAGACAGATTCAGGAGAGAAAAATTGTCTAGCACAACACAGTGATCAACTTTCTTAACAGCAGACCTAGCAATGGATTCAATATAGTCTCTCAACTTCATATCAGCTGAGAATGTAAGCCCCAGAAGATGCAATGAGCCATTCTCATGAAAGTTAATATCAGCCATCCTGATAGGAGGCAGGAACAAGTCTTTCAAGTGATTGATAGAAAGAAGATTTGTTTTGAAAGCATTAAAATTAACAAGGCATTCCTTGTGTCAGTTAACAAGAGACAGTAGGTCATTTTTCAGATGATCTGCTTATTTGACTTCATTGAACTGATGTAACTTTTACAAACATTTTTGTTGCTGACTGCATCAGAGAGGAATCAATGTACACAACTTTATTTTTATTGAAACAAGAATTACCAGAATCTGGCACTTAATTTCAAACATCAGTTTTTGTATTATACATGAATACAGTCTTAGGTAAATTTTCTAAATAAAAACAAATTATCTATAATCTGTTTGTTATTGTAGATGATAAAAACATAGGGAAAGTCTGATGTAGTGATTCTTAACCTTTTCTTCTACAGCTCCTCTTTTCTGATATTTGTGCAGGCTGTTGCTCTCTTTATTAAAATTTTCAACATTAAATGGAGCAGAGTTAATTCAACAAAGTTAATATCATGCGTTTATGCTTTGCTGCATTATAGCAGTTCCAATCACTGTAAATAAGTTGCATTAAGAACAAAATTTATGGCTACCAGGTCAGACCATTGAAGCTACTGGATTTGGGCTTGCTGGCTTTTGCTTTAGACGCATTGAATGTTTGAAATAATTTATTTTTTAATTTTACTTTTTTAAATGCAGTAATAGACAACCGTAAATGTATGGGTGAAAAAATAAATGTGTATAAAATGCTATGTCTTGGCCCAATTAGGGTTCAAAGAATTAAATTGTCTTACTGCTCAGGTAAATTATAGCAACCCCCGATACCATCATAATGTTACTGAACACTTACTGCACTCTTGAGATTTTTCAGCACCACCAAGGTGGCATTATTGGTCACATTGGGAATCACAGTTTAAATGCAATATTCCTTTCTTTTAACCTATTAGATGTTACCTATGTTACATATCTCTGGATTTGACAATACTAGAAAGTAGAATAAATAATCTTGAATCAAAGACAGAGACAAAATGAGAGAAAGAGAAGCAGTGTAACATATTTGTGATATATATTTCTTACTATTATAAATGTTATTTTAGTGGTTGCACGTATTGGAATAGGCATACCTACTTATTTACAAAAAGTGATATTAATGTCTATTGGCCTAATTTACTGAAAGCCTTATTAAAGAAAATGAATTTCTCAACAAGAAGCAATTTTTCTGGGAAACCACCTTTTAACTAGACGTGCCTTACTGTTAGATATAAGTTGGTTACCCAGGAAAATGTAATGTAGGTTTGATTCCTATTGAGAACTACATTTTCTTTAATAATATATATAAAAAGTGTGATGGATAAATTGTCATCGAAATTATGCAAAAATAAAAATGACACTGGTATCCCATTTTAGGGGATATATTTACTAAAATTTCACAAAAATTCCTTGAAATACCAAAGAATAAATTTATTCAATAAAATTGCCATTGGCTTCAACCATGACCTCCAGACAACTTTGGAATCTCCTGCAACTCTTCTGGATGATCTCCTTGTTTAAGTTGGTGAATGCTGCCATAATCCTTGCCTTCAGTTCATCTTTGGTGCTACAAGAAGTTTTGTTGGTCTCTTGCTCAATTGCACCTTACACATAATAATCAAGGGGGTCACAGTCTGGAGAGTTAGGTGGCTAGATGTAAGGAGTGATGTGGTTGCAGAAATTGTCTGACAGCATCCCCTGCTTGTATGTCATGGTGCAGAGTCCTGTTGCCAGACAGTGTCTTACAGCAGCCATCCTGTTGACCCAAGGACAGCACTACCACCCCAAGGCACTTGATCTAAGCCTGCATATTGAGTCTGAGGCTCTGTGGCAAGATGAATGGAGGCATAATGTTGCCATCACTAATGATCACTCCAAACTCCTTCATAATCACCATTAGATTCATGCAACTCTTTCCGAATCCTTTGCACTGTTCTCAGATTGATACACAAACACCCTGAAATGTTTGTATTGGAGCTTCTGGCATGAATGCCAAGCAGTATATCATGTTGTTTCCAAATTTCTGGTGTAGTGAATTGCAACATGGTGGTCTTTTTCTTACAGATGGTTCCCAACTGACCTTATTATACTCTGCAGCTGACCAAATCCCAAACAAATAACATGCATGTGTGAAATTAAAAATATAAAATGGTGACAATTTACCCATCGCACCCTTTGTGTGTGTGTGTGTGTGTGTGTGTGTATATATATATAATGAAGAAATATAGTTATATTTATGGAATAAAGTGCTTAATATCAGACAGAGCATATGTAAATATAAAAGTGAACATTAAAGTCAACAGTCAGAGAAAACAGACTGTTTCATGCTAGACACAATCATTAAGCCAGCGATGATCTGATGTTTGTGTCTAGCATGAAACAGTGTCACCTCTGAGTGTTGACTTCAATATTTACTTTTATATATATATATATATATTATATATATATATATATTTGTAAGTTTTGCTAATACCAGGAATTTCTCCTTTGAACTGCAAGCACAAAGAAATACTGACACTGTTGGACTGCTCAAAGATATTTACAAGGCCAGGTAATGAAAGGACAGACTCTTGAAAGAGCCGCGTTTTAATCATGGCTTGACTTCTCAAACAAAGATTGAGGAGGATTTTCCACTATAGCCCTTTCCATAGCATGCAGAATACTAGTAGTATAAATTAGAAAAAATAAAAAACTCACATTTGAAAAACATTCAGTAAATATTTCATATATGCAGTTTTTTTTTTAAATTTTGATGGCATGGATAAACTAATACACACACACACTTAAGATTGTATTAACAGTTACCAAGAAATTAATCTACAAAACTCTAGATGAAGCTGAATATAACATCTTTCAGCTAAGTGACAAATTACATTTATTTGTATTATTATTATATATATATATATATATATATATATGTGTGTGCATTTCATCAACTTTGCAATAATGCCCTTGGAAATGTCATTAATTCCTCTTCCTCCAGCTATTAGATAAATAGTAGGGCAGACTGGGCTCACTTGTATCACCTAGGAAAATTCTGAATTCAAACACTGAGAGCTGTTTGAAGATTTCATGGCACACTGTAAACCATTTCTCTGGTTTTGGTAGTTGTGTAGCTGTTTCTACGCAAGCAAATGAAACGCCTAGTGATAATCAAATTTACTATTAAGTCATAATGATCTACCAGAAAAGTTGTTAAGCATTACTGTTGCCTCTGTAAAATCATACATAATTATAATTATTAATTTTTTGAGAAAATTTCCAACTCCCAAACTTTTATTTGAACTCCAACAACCACTTATTTTCAAGGAAACTTCCTGGCAAAAATTTCAATTTTAAGAAAATGATCATTTACAATTGCAAAACTAATTTGATACAAATTCAATAACTTCATTTGAATTATAATTCACACAGTTACTAAAATTAAATCGAATCATAACACCCATGTCATTTGATTTTGAAATTATTCTCCACCTGACTTATTCCAACCCACAGATTTTATTCAGAATGCAAGCATACTCCACAACAAAGTTCTTTTTATTTCTTATGGTAATTCCTAAACTTTCATTAAATAAAAAAATAAAGGGCACTTTGGAATGTGTGCCCTCAGATCTTGAATAAATAGAGGAATTGGAAATCAACTAAAATTATTTTAATGACAGAATAAGATAAATAAACTGGTGAGATATGTTCCTATTTTTACATCAGAAATTTTAAGAAAGCAGCATTTTTCAAAAAGATAATAAAATGACTGAATTCAATAAGCAAATAAAAATAAGTACTATAAAAAAAGATACCATTTTAGAACTCAGTATGAAAATTTGCAGCAATTTAAACAAATTTTGATCATTCCATTTTTAACTGATGAACTCTGACCTTATTTGAAATATGGCATACATACATACACACACTATTTTACTAGTCAAAATCTATAAAAAAAAGGTTAATATTTCTACTAGAGTGAATGACAATGAATATTCAGAATTTAAAAGACTTGAAGCAACGGAAATGTGGTTCTACTGATGGATACTGAGAATACTATGGACTAAGCATGTGAGTAACAAGCAAGTCTAAAGGAAAATAGGAACTAAACATAATAGCTTAGTGTTTTAAAGTGATGGTTTCTGAATTTGGTAGCATAGCAATTGTTAATTCAATCCCAGGTTCAAATAGTAGAGACTTAAACACAGTGGAAACAGTGTAAGCAGTTCTAAATAAGAATAAGATATATTTTGAGACATGGACAGCAGAATGAGAGCTCTCTATGCCAGTAGATTAAATAAAGAGTTCAGTTCATAATTCCCTGAAGGTTGCCTGGATAGAGAGACACCTGAAGAAGATTGGGAGGCACAATGGCTGAAATGTTGTGATAATAATGACAAAGATGAGAACATTAGTCCAAATGTAAATAAATGATAACTTCTCATTCCAGAAATTCAAACAGAAATTAAAAACACTTATATCTGCAATCAGAAAGAGATAGTTGAAATTTTTTGGACACAATAAGGAAAGAGTGCCTAGAGAATCTAACATTCACAGAACAGTAAAGGCAAGAGAAGCAAGGGGAAAACAGCAAAACAAAGACAAAGAAGGAATGGTAAAATTGCAAAAGTTACTTAGAATAACAAAAGACAGGAAACTGTGGCAAGTCATAATCACCTACATCATGAAGGGACACGGCACATAAGAATAAAATCAGCATAATAAAAATCAATACATTAAAATAAAAAAATACTAGTCCAAAATTAATAGTGGTTGGCAATACTTCATTTAACCAATAAAATTCAAGATCATATTACTACTAATACTACTAGTGTAAAAAAAAACAAAAACAAATGAAATTAAAATGCAAGAAATACTAGTAACGGTTGACAATGCTTTGTATAGCAATAAAAATTCAAGATAATATTACCAGTATTAATAATATTACTGGTGTAATAAAAATCAGAAATCAAAATGAAAGAAATACTAGTCAAAAATTACAGTGTAACCCGGATATAAGAGACCCTGATATAAGAGAAACCCGGATATAAGAGAATTTTTCTCTGGTCCCAAATTAGAGCCTGTGTTAATGTATATATAATAGACCAAACCCGGATATAAGAGAAACCCGGATATAAGATACTTCTTCTCCGGTCCCAACAACTCTGTTATATCCGGGTTACACTGTAGTAATAATTGACAATGCCTGAACTAAGAAATTACACTAAGCCTTACTTATATGGTAAAGAACATGAAAGAAGATTTAATAAAACAACTTTTGCATAACTGATACATGTGAATTCTTACTTAAATATCTTACAATTATATCTAATATGAGCTAAAATATTTTACTAGTCTCCTCCGAAGGAAGTGGCGAGTAAGTGTTGCAGTAATGAGTAATGAGAACCCTGGAAGATATAGGCATTTAAAGTTTGGGAACCAACATGCTAAATTGAATAAATCAATATTATTTTTGAAATGTTCTCTTGGATAATTAATAATGATATTTCATGTAATTGCATCAACACATGCACAAAAATACATTAAAATTATTAAATTAGACATTTTATCATCATGGAAAGTGAGATTGGCATGATTAGTTCAAATTCCAGCTGAACCAGTGGCATTCATTTATGCACAAGTACCATCAGAAAGGTATGAACCTATCTCTCCAGATCAGCATTAATAGCAGGGAAGACTGGACACTCTAGCCTTGTGTGGCAACCAGTATAGGAGGACGAAAGCTGAATCCAAAATCAGCCTGAAGAGTACTTGGCTCTATCAGACTAATTTGCTGTCGGCACACTCAAAGTTATTGCTTGCATGACCATAATGGGTTACAGGACTCATGACATGATGACAATAAATTGCAGATAATTCAGGTTTTATTCAAAATATAGATATTTCTTTTCTAAATATTTTTTACTATACCATACTAAACTAAGGTTGATATTATATCTAACCAGGATTTTGAATGCTGATTTTATAGGTAAGCAGGCAAGTTCTTCCTTTTGGAACTTTGATGCAACACAATCTTCCTACCTTGATTTTCTTCTAACATTTGACCATGTGACATACTAAGCTTAATATGTATTCAAAAAAGACCTTTAAAACATTAATAATACATGCCCAATTTAAAAAAAATAAAATTAAAGAATGCTATGTCTCTTCAGGATGTCGGTAATCATGGCTTTCCACAGATTGCTTTTCTTTATTTATTATTTGTGAATTGCCATGACTTCTTTGAGAAAAAACAGTGGAGAGTTTTTGTATTGCCTTCTTCATGGTTTGGAGTTCAGAGTTTTCTTTCTCTTTGTCATCCAAGGCTAGAGAGCCCAGTATACCCTGCTATTTAATCAATAGCAAGAGAGAGAAGAGACTGATTCATACTTTTCCAAAGAACATCAGTGCATATGAATGAAACAAACTAGGCTGGAAAATGAACTTGCTGATTTCAATTTCTGTCCCAATAACCATTACACCAACTACATGTACAACCTTACATTTTTACCCTATTCCCAGAAGAAGTAATTTCATTTTGTCTAAAAGGTACCCTGGAAAATATATTTTTCATGTACCTTAATGAATGCTTTCTTATCTGCAAGAAAAGCCTCAATCTAACAATTTTATGTTACATTGGTACCTCCTTATTCATAGATTAAATTTACAGTATCGGTTAGCTGTGGCCAATCCCAGAAATAAACAATTCATAGATTTTACATAATAACAGTTCCAAATGCTAAGAGTAGTGATGCTGGATGGCAATTTAGACATGCCAAAGAAATCTTTTAAGTTCTTCCTTCAAGTGAAAAGTCTCAAAAGGGAAGAAAAAAAAATCATGCTGTGGTTCTCAAGATCTACAGTAAAAACAAAAATCTGTCATATAACTTATTGTGAAAATTGTTCTCTTTTATTATTAGTTATTTTTGTTAATTTCATATTGTATCAATTGTATATACCAATGTTTATTAAAGGTTAGTATGTATAGGGAAAGATAACATAGTATATATAAGGTTTGGTACTATTTGCAGCTTCATGCATCCACTGGGGGCCTTGGAACATATTCATTGCAAAATGAGGGAGTACTATTGTATTTATGTGCAAATTTTTATGACTATATTTCTGACTCATTTATTCTCTTATCTTCCTATGCTCATTGCCCCCCACCCCAATCCAATACACACAATTTGACCTTGTATACTTAGATAAGCATGGAGTATCAATAACTCATACTTAGTAGGAGCTGAAAAATTTCCTGCACTTCTCCCAAAGGACTATGAGGAATATTGTTATTTATAGGTCAGCAGAAAAAGGGTTGAAACGGATAAATAAGAGGTTCTATGTGATGATTAATAAAAGAGCCGCATGCAATTAAATCAACTAAATATGAAAAACTTAATCCATTAATGTCCACTGTCTCATTTTTGGGACAATGGGCATTACTGGATTATAGGTAGAAACCTATAATTAATACCAGAATTATTAGAAACCTATAATAAATTAATAAGTATAAAGTATTAGTACCAATTTTTTTAGAAATCTAATAAATTACATTTTTTTTAGTAACCTATAATTAATACTAATTTTTTTTCTTTCAGAAACTTATAATACTAGATTATTTTAGAAACCCTTTTTTATACTAAAGTTTACAAAATACAAGGTTTGAGAGCAACTTACTGTAGAGTGTTTCTATTAAAATGATTATGATGAGGGAGATAGATGAAAGATGATGTAGAGAGTGACTATTATGAGGAGAAGGGGGATTGATAACAAGCAATCCTTGACTTGAAGCAGTTCTTGGAATAAAACAGAGTAGAACTTTTTTACATTTGCTGCACAGGAATGGAGGTTGTTTTGACTTCATGAAAGTGGTATGGCATGTCCTAGCTGCAAAAATCTGAGCTGGTAAAACTAAAGAATAGAGCTCATCTGAACATTTGCCATGGAAATAGCGAGAGAGTAACAATCAGCTTGCAATGTTGTGTCTATTGGTAAGAGGCTGTAAAGTGGAAAATCTTCCCCCCCTATAAAAGTGCATAAATTTGGAAATAGCAGCAATACTCAATTTCTGGCTTTTTTAAAGATAAAAGTAGTCATATACTTGTTGGAACAATAGAATGATGAGCTGACATTTTTAGCAGTGGATTATATATACATGTTCTACATGCAGTCTTCAGTGAATTTGATCCCCAATAGATGTTCAAAGCATGGAATTTCATGGTAGAAGTAAAAGGAATTTAACTTAAAATCTTTTATACAGAAATTTAAAGTAATGAATTAAAGAATTCAGGGTTAGTGTTATTGATTGATTGGAGCAATTAAAAGCACATACTGTATTTCTTTATACATAGCAGAAAAGTTTGTATCTAAAGCTGAGTAAAAATGGTAGAGGTTATTGAATGTAGGGAAAACAATATTATACATTATGAATTTTAAGTATAGTTTTAACCTTTTCAACACATAAACCAGATATTTGTGTTGAGTGCCATTTTATTATATACCAGAGGTTCTGAAAGTAAGTAGTGTTAAGTAAGTAGTGTTTAGTGTAAGTAGTAAGAACCATGTAAATGATCCATGTTTGAGAAAGACAAAATGAAAAAAAAAATTATCAAAATATAAATTTTTTTTTCTGAATGAATATCCACGGCTCAAAATAATATGTAGTGTCTCAATATATCGATGAGATTAAACACAATGGGAGGACATCCATTGGTCATTGAGCCATTGGCATGCTGAATAGTGGTATCTATACTATTTTTGACTATACAAGTAGTTATAAAGTAGTTTCCAATTTCCGGGGTGTGAACCATTGCCTGATCAGTGGTAGTCAAGTCAGCTGTGAGAGTAGATGTAATGTTGGAAGACACAAAACCCCCTATGAACCCAGTCACAGAATATCACTGAGGATACATTCCAGTGCACCTAGAAGATCTATGCAATGAAAAGAAAAGAAAAGAAAAGGCTGTTAAAATAATTATCTCTTACTTCCAACTATATGAAGCAGGAGTTTTTTCTGCAAACACAACTATGAAAACTAATCATAATAGGCTGAATGAAGGGGTAAATATAAGGATTCAATTGGCTGTTAAATCTGACTTCAAATTTCCACTAAGAAACATTTGACTTGCACAATGTCAGCTTTTATTATGCAGGCCAATGTTTTCACAAAAAAATTAGGGTGTATTTGTAAAAACGGCACTAACCAAAAATAATCAATCTTTTTTTTCAAAATCTTTTTCACATTACTATAGATTAAGTACTTTGGTTCACAGATATATAAAAAATTAAATGTTTTAAAAGTTAATAGATGTATCCAGTTTGCTATGTAAATTAATTGTAAATTGTTCCCCTTGTGGAAGCCAAAACAGAATAGTCTCATACATATATATTTTTTAAATGTGTAATCAATTCTTTTTTCAATTATGCACTCCAGATTATGAATTTCAGAAATATTTAATTTTTTACATTTTAAGAAATCACATCCTATGAGCATATTCATACTCTGTAAAACTGCCTAATGCCCACTTTGTCAAAATAAAATGGTTGTGGCCTATATCACTTAAGAAATAACTTGTCCAAGAATTTACAATAATTCTTGACATTTATCTTCAATGAATCAACTTTGAAGGAACCCATATTTCTATTGAAACTTAGCAAATCTGCTACTAGGACCATCAAAATACTTTATCAGACTTTTGACATACATTCTTTAGGTCAAACAAGTGTTTAAATGGCATGTATGTTTCAAGGCTGGTTAAGTGTTCATTCTAGATGAT
This sequence comes from Acanthosepion esculentum, assembly GCA_964036315.1. Taxonomy (NCBI): domain Eukaryota; kingdom Metazoa; phylum Mollusca; class Cephalopoda; order Sepiida; family Sepiidae; genus Acanthosepion; species Acanthosepion esculentum. The sequence goes on from OZ038504.1 coordinate 6,182,636, forward strand.
GAGTATCCTGGACAACTAGTTACTAGGAAAATATCAGAATGTGTGACAGAATTTGATGAGCTCATCCATGATGGCTGTAGCCAAATAACCTATCAGCATTCTTAAAAGAGTGGATTCAGTTATGGAATCTAACAGATTCTAATCTAAGAACTTTCTGATATCACCTCATAGACTGAGTATTTTACAGTGAAGATTTCAGATTGAAATTCTGTAAATAACTACATGTCATGTACATATTTATTGATCCACCATCAAGTAAGTGGGAGGTCTTAAATGTTCTTGGCCTTACCAAGATGGGATTCAAAAATAGATTGAAATGTTTTGTCATTCGATTAGGATTTTGGAAGTGAATTGGGCTGAGAACTTTTTAATACCCCCACTTATATAATTTATTTTGCTAGTTTTGGTGGTGGTGGGGGTTATTACGGCTATTTTCTTTGAATATTTTTAAAACTGCTTTAAGGTTTTATTTTCAAGTATGTGTCGCCTTCATTTTCAAATGAGATTTAGTGCTCTGTATTTTTTTAACACGTTTATTGGAGAAACAATGTCTTCCAACTCTTCTTTTTCACTAAGGTCACTTTTTAGTTCAGAATTAAAAATAATGAGAACAACATAAAGCTGTGATCAGCAGCACAATATACACACACACCCATGGAGATGCTGAAAAATTTTCTACCCAATCAAAAATGGAATAACATAGAACCATGAAATATACATGCTACTCTATATATTCAACCTACAGTTCAATATGCTTAGCTTACTGTTTCTCAAGTTTCCTTAATCATTTAAAAAAAAAAAATCTGTGTTTGGTCATTAAAATATCAATCTACTGCTGTCATTTCCAGTTCATTAAAAAAATCCCTCTTTTAAATTCTTTTTACAGTTTGAAAATAGTCAGATGGAGCAAGAGCTGGAGATGGAATGTCTATGCACTCAAACCCCATATTCTTCAAAATATCCATTGTTTGCCAGCGTGAGTAGGTTCATTGCCCTTTACAAAATGATCCCCATTTCTGTAGGCTTTCCTGCTGTTCTTCTTTCAATAACTTCTTTACTTGGCACAGCAAGTATTGTATTCTGCATTAACTGTTTGGCCCTACTAAAGATAGTCATCAAAAATAAACTTCTTTGTCCTAAAGATCTGTGACCTTGACCTTTCCTACTGACATTTAGGTCTTGATTTTTTTCTGGCTATGGCAGACCTGAGTACTGCCACTGCATAGACTGTTGTTTAGTCTCAGGATCATAATGGTGTATCTATTTTTCATCAACAGTGAGAAGTCAATCCAAAAGTTATGAGATTATTGAAACTTGCAGAAACATTTGGGACGTGTCTACGAGATATTATATCTAGTTGGCATTCAAACATTTCCGCAGATCCAAGCTCATGAATTTCACTGAATAATCTTTCCCATCAATATATTTTTTTTATTTTTCAGAGTATTTCTATTAATGGAAAAGTTGCCAGAAACAAATTAAATTTATTTTATTTTACTTTTATGCTACTAATTCCTTTATACATGTACCTGACCAGTGTTACTGAAAATGACATGCATAAATTAAATAATTATATAAATGACCAAAAAATTTGTAAAAATGGACATTTAATTTTTTTTACATTGATATAATTAATTTTCAGGAGCAAATTTAAAATGTATAATGCTATACTTTACTTGTAATAATTAATAATTTTCATATAATTTGATTCTGGCAGAAAAAATACGAAAGAATTGTTTTACTGTGATTGTAATCAGCACTAAGTTTTGACCTTTTATCTGGCATAGTTGAGTACCTTAGCTCATATATCTTCAGCTATGGGTTAAATTGGAGGACTTGTATCTGGGAAAATCATTGTTATTCTCAAAAGATTGCTAATACAATATTCACTTTAACAAAAATGAGAATTATTCTTATAATCCAAAATATATTCTGGCTTTAAATAACCCACAGAGGGTTGATAAGCCATAAAACACAAATCACTCAATTGAAAAACAGCTCATATATATATATATATATATATATATATATATATTACTCATATATATATATTACACACACAGCTACCTATAACTCAAAGAAATTAATATGTACTACATTTTTTTTATTTTGCTACCAGAAATTTATTATCTAAGGAAATTATAGCAGTTTCATGCTGTCCCTTCTATTATTTATACAATATATGTACCCTTATTTAAAATGCAATGTATGTATATATTTCTTTCAAGAAGACTGATCTGTTATTTCTCTGAGCAAAATGCCGCATATAAGCATTTAATATAATTTCACAGTGCACATTCTAATTACCATCAGATTATTGTTAACAATACAAGAGTATTCTATCAATCCATCTGTAAAAAATGATTAAAAATTCTGGAGGCCCTTCACATTAAAAGGTAGCAATCCACTGTCAATAAAATTTGTTTCTGTCTTGATTCACATGTTAAAATACCTTTGAACCATAAAGTCATTTTCACCATATGATCCTAAAATCTATTCCATAACCATAGCTTGTGTACCCATGTTCATTTGAAACACTAGACTGTTAACAGCATAAATGCTCCACCAGCTATCTCTTGACTTCTACCTTCTTTCCTTGAAAATTACCAATGATGAAAGAAAGTAACTGGAATATTATGCATAATTTTGGCATGTTACTTTTCAAGTTTCCACCTAACATCAGATGACTTGACACCTGGAGAAACTCACCAAAATAACATATATTCTTGGTCTGATTTGTTCAATAAAACAAGCTTAAATGAACAATTGCTGTCTAAATATACTACATTTTATTTTTTAAACACACAAACGTGTGTTTGTGAGTGCAAATAAAGTTGAGTAAGAATCCAATGGAATGGTAAATACAAAAATCCTGCTTTGACATGTTTCACCGATGGAAATTTAAAACAAAGCATTAAATAAATGAACCTTATTTGAAATAGCAACATTCCAAATTGCAGAAAATATGGAAATAAACAAATGAAATATATAAATTAAAATAATAAATAAAATAAGGAAACTAAAGATTATGATTATATGTAACTTAAACATTAGTCCTGAACAAAAGAACTGGGAAGGGCAAGTTTCTTCCTTCTGCCATTTCTGTTAATCCCCTAGTGGCCTATATGTACAGAGCCATGTACAGAGAAAGGAGTATTGACACATGGTAAAAATCATGAGGCGTGAAACTGACAGTCATCATGCAGTGTTGATTCCTATGTAAAGACACACACATACGCACACACTCTCTCTCTCACTCTTTCTCTCTGCCTTATAAGGTATAAGAATTAATTAAAAAAAGTTTTATTAAATTCAACTGGCATGTTTTATCTGTGCAAGTTTTTATTGTACTTTTCCAATTTTTCAATATGTAAATCCAGATCAAAATTGTGGATAAACTGATTGAACTTCATGTTTTGTTTGACTGTTTTGGATTGTGTCAGTCATTATCAAGAATTATGTTTTGTCTATATGGTAGAGAAGATTTTATTGACTGTCTCCTGGTAATTTTTACTGGGCTGGAATTCATATCAGTCCAAAGTGACATCATGCATAATGGTTAAGTGAAAAAGCATGTATCAAATATTTTTGCATGTTGTTATTTTGTATCCATTTTAAATATTTTATACACACTTTAAGATATCATCTCCTGTAGAGAAAGATATTTTATTTAATATAGATTGTTTCTTTTATATAAGGAGTTCTAGATTATAAGTCCTTTGAAAGTAGTACTGCATAGTATTTTGATATCTACTAATAATTGCTTCATGTTAATGATTATATTTTGGTTATTCGTGATGTGGTGAGTAATAAGTACCTGAATTTCAGGTACTTTGACAAGACCTATGAGTGAATGTGGTATGTGTGGCCAGTGTAAGAATTTAATGTTTTTTGATTATTGGTATGGGAGATGCAATCTTCCAAAGGATATGAGAATTCATAAATAAACTTGGTTTTACATAGCAGGATTTTGTTAGGTATTGGGCTATTGGTAACAATTAGGCTAGGTTATATATATATATCTCCAATATTAAGAAAAATGCCTCTCTACAGTAGTAGAATCATAGTCCTTTTTAAAGTATACTTCTGAATACCTCACACATTTATTTCAACATCACCGCCATTTCTTCTTAGTAGTTTTCCAAGTCCTATTTTGGGATTGCCATCAGCTGCCTTGCATTCTCTTTAATCTCGTCCATAGTCTGACCAAAAGTCACATGGAGTCAAAAACTGGACTGCAGAGTTATTTAACAAAACTTCCTAAATGAGACATGAAGAATCTACTCACTTAGTGAACATGATGGTTTTGTTGTATACAAGCTCACTCAATGTCATCTCACTACCCATTTAACTGAGAATAAAACAGATACAAGAATGTTATATGAGCACAGAGCATAAAAATGAACATTTATTTATTTATTTTTTTTTATATAAATATTTATGCAGTTTATAAAAACTGTCTAGTGCCAACTCTCCACAACTACATGAGCAGGATACTCAGTGTGGATCAAACTCACTAACAACAGCAAGATCAGAGCATCACTTTAAAACAGGCACCTAACTCTCCAAGTGTTTGTGTGTCTCTCAGGAATAAGAGTAATTTGGAATTGACAGATACTTATGATAGCAGACATAAAAGCCAACAATAAACACAGAGATACTGAATATACAACCAGAATAGAAAGAAACTCATCTCTGCAACAGCCTTGCCAATTTTGGCAATTTCAATTGTCCGTTGTGGAAATGCAGGCTGACGGAAAAGATCTTAAGTGTCTAGCACATAAGGAGGTTGTTTTTCTCTCGGCACAAGGAAAAGGACAAGTCAGAGATGAGTGTAAAAAGTTTGCTATTGAATTAGATATATGTTGTACAAATTTCAACAAAAATGTAAAGTTGGTCAATTTCTTTTTTTTTTTTAGGCTCTTTCTTTAAATGCAGTTTTTGACATAATATAAACACATTTTATTTAGTCTATGTGTAAGGGTAACATTCATATTGTATTAATGCTTTTGAGAAAGGTGTTAATCTGCTCCCTATGTGCTCTATTCCATTGCTATATATACATCATGACAAAATATCTAGTTACTGGTATACCACAGTAGTTGACTGAGAAAAGAATAGATGATTGCTTGGAAAACCATTTACAACTTTCTTATTTGCCCAGATAAAAGCTGTTACCTTCATTGTCAACCTTGATAAGAGAATAAGATATATACTATGTATAGTTTTATTTTTTCTAAGACTACAAATTTCAGTGCCTTAAAAGTGAATTTGATGTAAGTAAATATTACATGTTTGCAAAACTCAGTCGATTACAGATTCAAGGAAAGGGAAATGAGCATTAGTAAGAATGGGTTCCACCATTGATCTGTTTCTTTCTGAGTATGCTTTTCTGTTAAGGTGGTTAGCTAATCTCTGTTGCAGAGACCTGCTCAGGCACATTTGTGATTCTTCAACACGTACAGAGTCAACATGTGGTTTATAATACAACTATGCTGACTGACATATGTCAATAAGAACGGTCGGAATCCGAGCCATATCTTAATTATTTTTTGCAATGTCGAGGTGTGTAGCAAAACGCTATCAAGGAGGCGGCCTGAATCTTTTGGAATTAGGTCGGGGTTGCTGTTGGAGCCGATATGATGCAAAACCCGAAATCGGCAATGAAGACAGTGCATCACTGAAGACCTTCCTTGTTGCATCTGAAATGTATTACTCTACCTGCTGAGCAAAGCTTAATTATATTTTCTCTAGGAGATAGCATACAATCTGGTGTGATCAGTGGTTGAAAAATGCCAGTACACTCAAATCCTTGTCCATTATGACTTGTGACTTTCATGCTAGCACAACCATTGTCAACTGTCAGATAGTTCAATCTTGCCAATTTCGCTTAAAAGGCTTAGGAAAACTCGTAGTATGGTTTTCAAGAACTTTCTAACACTAGCATGCTGAGATCATCTGTCTAGGCTGATATTATCAAATCATCTTGAGAAATTCAACTCCAGAACTCTGATGTTCTAACCACTTAGCCATGCACACATTACCCTATATATACTATGTGTTTTAACTACACATACATATCTTTTCTTCAGACAGTATTTACTGTCCCCCCCCACGAGGGATAGATGTGGCACAAGGCCGGGTTTAAAGTGGGGTATTCCCGAGCCCGTAAGCTCGGCCAAACAATGCCCGTAGATCCCGTATAAACGGGATCGGGTTGGTCAACCACCCCGAACGAGAGACTGCCCTTCGGCGGAGCCTCGTCTGCGTTCCTCTCTGCTCAGAGGCAGAGAGTTCGACCGTCTAACAGAGAAGACGTCACCGTCTTTTCTTCAGACTAATATTGGATTTATTATCGGTCTTCTATATAAAAAAAGGATAATTACAACAAAAACTGGTTACAGTTTACATAACCACATTAAAGATACAGAGATGCCCAGCCATTAAATTTATATTTTGATGTATCTAGATGTTTCACTTAACCAATCTCATTCATATCTATTACAAAATTAAATTTATACATTAAGCATAATAAATGATTAACAATATTAAGTAATACTACTCTTCCATAAAAGTGACTATATTTAACATGCAAACATAACTTTTTTTCTTTTCTTATTGGAAACCTTTTTGCTTAAATGTTTCTCTTTGGCATATCTGAATAATCAGCCACACAATTCTTGCACTTTGGGGACATTATTAACTAAAAGAGATTTCCCTTTTTAATCCCAAATGAAAATATAAATCTATGATAAAGCTTAATGATATATAAATTAGGCACAATAAGAAATTAATCATAATTAATAAAAAAGAACAATTATCACCCTATATTGCATGAAAATTATGTGATAGTAAAAAGATCCATTTTAATATAATAAATCTCAACAATATAGGCACACAATTTTTTTCTTATTGCGTGAAGAACTTTTTTTTAGTTGATAGGAAAACCTTTATGACTTCTCTTTGGTATATTAAAATTGCTAGCATTGCTATTCTTACCCTTTGGGACCATTATTAAGTAAGACTTAACAATTGTTTATTTAGGAATTGATCACTGGTAATTGAAGCTGTGGAAAGTGAAAATGCAGATAAGGCAAAGGTGTGGAGGGGGGGTCTACTGTGTATAGAAAAAATTCATTTAGTTGTTCATTTTTTCTGGTCTGTATGCATAGACTATTAGGTTACAGCCATTATATTTATTCTGAACTAAAAAAAAAAACTGGCTTAGGAAGATTGTGTAGCACCAATCTTCCATGTACAGAATGCTTACATACTTTGAAAACTTATTTTGAAATCCTGGCTTTATATTAGTAAATATTTAATGAAAAAAAATGTCTGAGTATGCTATCACACCATAATTTTTCATCAAAACAATTACTGCACACAGTTGTCTTATGTCATGCTGTATATAAGTACTGATGTACATTTGCATCCATTCCATATTTTTATTTAAGGAAATAAAAATTTAAAGATATTCTTAGCAAACTTTTTTTCTGTAAAGCTGATTTTTGGCAAAAATCAACATCAACATGCATATGGCACTATGGGGAAAATCGTAGGACTTAAAGATTCACATTAGCAAACTCTTTAGTCTTATAAATTTACTTTTATTTACCAAAAGAAAACAAGCAAAATTGCATAGCAAGTTCTCATGGTGACTACCAAAAACATTATTATATAAGTGTTCAAATATCCCCGGTAGCAGTGATATCAAATAGGCTAGAATTAAAAAAGATATTATTATATCTCATGTGCAATGAGGATAGAATAATCATTTTGCACTGATAGTATCTCCTCCTCCTCCTAGCCCCACCTCACTCCAAGAATTATGATTGAACTGAATGTCTCATTTTATAGAAAGATATGTCCAAAGTTAAATTCTTAAATTTCTGTGTTGTTTTGTTAAGTTTTTGTAGTGTGTGGTTGGCTTTCTTTACAAACTGTTTATATAACCCAAAATATAGGTTGTATTTATTAAACAAATATATCAATATTCACTCACTTGAATTATTATATATATATATATATATATATATATATATATATAAATCCAAATTAATAAAGATAAAAATCATAATTTATTACATCTTATTTCAATTTTTCTGAAAATAAAATAAGCTCAAAAGACAGACTGTCAAGGGTTGTGATATGCATTCAAATTTTGCTATATATCTACTTCTTTAAAATTTGAAAATTTGATTGAAAAATGTATCAGTTGAATATATTTTAGTGAAAAAGTAACAATACTATGATTGAATAGAACTAGTAATAAAATAATAGTAACATTGAAGTGTGTATTATCCTAGTGTGTTGTTATAAAAAGCAATAATAAAATGGAGTAAAACTAGTGATAACCTAATAGTAATAATGGAAAGTATTGATCCAGAGAGTTTTTTGGGTTTTTTTTTAGATATCTTACTGTAAACATTTTTTGTTTCGATTTTAAATACACAATTATTTGTTTTTTTTTTACTTTTCATTTGTAATTTCTGGAATGAGAGTCAAGAGAATGAGACTGACAGATTTTTCTGCATATAAGATTTAGTAATAAATAATAATAATGAGTAATAATAAAATGCGTATTAACCAAGAGTGTTAGGATAAAAAGCAACTCATTATCCCATCTTATTAGATAAAACTAGTAATAAAATACTAGTAACTATGAAGTGGGTATTGACCTAGAGAGTTGTGTTAATATTCAATAATAAGATGGGATAAAATTAGTAATAAAATAATAGTAAAAATGAAGAATGTATTAGACCAGAGTGTTCGGATAAAAAGCAACAATAAAAAGATGGAGCAAATCTAGTAATAAAATAATAGTAATAATAAAAACTCTCTGGACTCGGAGAGTTGTGATAGTATTCAATGATAAGATGGAATAAAACTAGTAATAAAATAACAATCACAAAATAACAATAGTGAAAATGCTTCCTCTAAATCTTTAACTATGTTTGTAAAGGTAATAAAAGAAAGATGCAGAAAATAGGATAGTGGGATGTTGCAGAATACCCACAGATTTCTAGCTGTATTAGTATATATGCAGTACATCTAGATGATTCTAATAATTAGAAGATCTCCCAATATTTATTGTTGGTGGATATAACCTTAACTACACAGAAGACATGGCAGGTTCAGAGGGAAAACTGAAAGAATCGAGGAAAATAAGAAGAAAATACTAACCATTAAATTGTAAGATGGAATGCATGGTGAACAAAAAGTGACATCACAAGATGGGAGTTAAACATTGGGGTTGTCAAACTAGATAATAGCTTACAACCATATCATGTTCAAACACCAGTTCTTGTACAATCAACAAAGTTAAGCAATGTCAAGCCTGGTCAGTACCTAGATCGGAGAGCCGATTTCCAGTTCCAGTTGGATTCGTGATATTCACTTACATGCAGATACTCTTGGGAAAGGTATGAATCCATCTCATCTTCCCCAAGCTATAGGTTAATTAGTAGACCTTGTATTAGTAAATCATTATCATCACAAATTTTTTTACAATCTAAAAAAATATTTTCTGGCTTTAAATAACCTGAAAAAGGTTGATAAGCCATAAAATATAAATAATCAATCAATCAATCAAATTAAACAATATCAAGCAGTATAATAACAATCTATGGAAAGTGTGATACAGAAATTTGAAAGTGCATAGGATTAGTGAAATACATTTTTCAGAAACTGAGTAATATGCTAATGAATTGGAAAATGACCTAAGAAAGGACAAGAGTTTTGAACTGTATGTAATATCAATCTTTTCATATGGCAGTGAAAACTAAAAGATTTCCTCATAAAGAAAAGTCTTGAAGCCACTGAAATGTGGTTCTGCTGACTAATGTTGAGAATACGATGAGTAAAACATACCACAAAAAAAGTTCTAAAAAAACTTTTACTAATAATCAGAAAGTGACAACTGAAATTTTTTAACACATAAGGAAAGAAGGTTAGGAGAATTTAACACTCAGAGTACATTGAAGGCAAGAGAAGCATAAGAAATCAGTATCATACTTAGTAGTTTTGAGCAAATGAATGGAGGAATAGGTATCACAAACAGAAAAGGAGTCATAAAAGAAAATGTATTAGTGAAAGCATCAGAAATGATAACTATGGAGAGCTATGATTGTCCATGTCCTGAAGTAGAGAGTGAATGATTGGAGTAGTGATTTTCAAATTGGAGCCACTTGGCTCACATGAGAATTTCAATAGCTGTGTTGTCTGTTTTCTACAAATAAATAAAACACCAAAATACACTTGTATTATGCACTCTTTCTCATTCAGTTTGGTCTTTAATTCTGATTGTCAAAGTGTTGATGAATGAATATTGGACACTTGAAGTTGTTAAAAAAAAAAATACAATGGTGGAGTTTAAGATTCATGTGAAGGAAACCTACCAAAAGTTGCTCTGCATAGTAAACCCATGATTTCCCACAGATTTTATATAATGTAATAGGTCATGGTTGTGTAATAAAAGGGTCAGTAAGTATATATCTTTTACTATGTAAATGATCATCTTAGTTGAAAGCACTGGAACCCACACTTCGTTATGCATACAAAGTGTGTTGAAGAAAACTCTTGTGAAGTGAATATCGATGATTATGATATAAATCCATCCATAATCACATCAAAAAAGCATAATAGAAACTTATTGTATTTATTAAATGTATAATGCAATCCCCACTTTACAATACATGCAAAGTGTGTGATATAAAAGCTTTATAAAGATTACTACAGATTATATGATTAGGTTATAAATTTATCCATACTAACATCAAAAGAGTATTATAGAAACTTACTGTATTTATTAATGTATAATGCAATCCCCACTTTACTATACTAGTGTGTGATACAAAAAACCTTTGTAAAGATTGCAGATGATATAATTAGGTTATAAATCTATCCATACTAACATCAAGAGAGCATAATAGAAACTTACTGTATTTATTAATGTAATCTTGTATAAATGCAATCCCCACTTAACTATACATGCAAAGCGTGTTGAACATGAGAATTAAATTAATATTGGAAATCATTTTAGCTAGGTAAAAATAATTGTATCCTAAAATTAACTACAAAATTAACTGCATAATCCACTGGGTGCCCACACATTTACAGTGCTATAGAAGGGGTACAGGTTGATTTTACCCACTTTCAGGTTTGCTGGAAGTGAGAACTTAATAGAAGACTAACTTTATCTTTTTAGCTGCAATCTATGACAATGCTATTGAGCTAAGCTATATCATTTGTCTAAAATTATTACTGCCATTAATTTTCAAAATAAATTGGAAAACTTAATTTTCATTTTCTTCTTTTTCCAAAACATTAGCTTCTAAAACTTCTATAGAAGTATAATGCAGGCAACATCTAGGTTTCATTCCAGAAATAAATACAAGCAACCCCACCCCCCAAAAAAAAATTATGTACAAAAATGTTTACAGGAAGAAAAGTGACATTAAAAAATATTCATTTTATGAGAGGATCAGATGAAAAATATAGAATTAGGAAGCTCTAAAACTTAATATCTGATTTAGCCTCTTTAGCATCAACATTTATTTTGTGTTGCCCTGCTTACCATAGGTGGTATTGTATTTAATAATAGTTTAGCATAAGTTTCTAACAGTTGATGATGTAGATATATGAGAGATGCATAATTTAGTGGATCAGAGTTGTTTTATTGAATTGTTAGTGTGTGACTTTTGTTAATCTAGCAAAATGGATAATCACAAATAGCGCCGGAAAGAAATTGGTGATGTACTTACAAAAGTAAAAAAAACTAAAAATATTACAACCATGTGTTATATAACAATTCTATATTGGTTCTTGATTTTGAAAGCAATTTTTTTTTTACATTCTACATGTATACATATAAATGGCAATAATCTTAAAAGATATGAATGTCATTTAAGGTGATGGGGTCAAATTATGAAATTTATTTTGGAAAGCATATCTGACTGAATTTATTGTACCCTACAAAATAAAATATACACGCTTTACCAATAGTCATCAGATTTTTTTTATATCTTTTCATAGTCTTTACTCTTTACTAAATCAAATTTTATATTATTAAATAAATAAATTATATATAAGTTTCCTTGTGTCCAAGTTGAGGCTGGGGATATAAAACTTTAACTTTACAATACTGTGTTGAAAAGCAATGTAAAACCCCTGCACTGTGTATTTTCTTTATAGTGATGAGAAGAGAAAAAAAAACAAAGTTAAAAAAAAACATTAGCAACAGGCCAGGAAAGAGGATTTTTCACCCCCACCCCCAATATTTCTTCCACAGAACTAGGCAGCATCTGACCTATTTATTCAGTACCACCTCTAAGCAGTTACTGGTTCATTTTCACTATTAGTGAAGAAATAGGATAGTTTAGCATTTTTTCTTCTTCTAAAAACCATGTCCTTTGAGATATAGGTGATCAAGGTTCTCCACAACTTCCTTTCTTTATTATTTGTAAATTGTAATTCATCATGACTATTCTTGAGAAAGAGAGTAGAGTGGTTTCTCATTGCCTTTTCCAGGTATTTGAATTCAGAGTATTACTTCTAGACTGGTTGCCCTGTTAAAACTAAAGAGTCCAGTCTTCCCTACTAATTTAGCCATAGTTGAAGAGTTATCCCTTCTCTGAAGGCATTAGTGTGACATGAATGCAACCACTTTTGCTGTAATTTTATCTTTGCTGCTGGTTCCAATGTTTATGCCAGTAATTGCTATACTACCTTCACATCTATAGTCTTTCACATTGTAACAATATATATATATATATATATATATATATATATATATACACACACGCATATATATATATATATATATATATATATATATATATAGATATAAATTTTCTTATGCCAAAAGGTGATGACAAGGATTTAAAACTTCAGTTCCTTTTCAAACACTGAAAAAAACTAAGTAAATCTTTTGCTCTGTAAATTTTCATTACAGTAGAGAGAGAAAAAGAACATTAAGAAGAAGCAAGGAAAGGATTTTTCACCTTTTTTCTTCCCCTAATGCTCCTTCCACAGAACTAGGCAGCATCTGACCTATTTATTCAATACTATCTCTAAACACTTGCTGGTTGATTTTCACTACTAGTGGAGAAATGGGTTGGCTTAGTATGTACAACTGCAAATGATTGATGCTAGTACTAAATTTAAGAAAGGACACTACCTATCAACACACCTATAATTCTATAGTTTTTTTCAACAACTATTGGGTTACTTTCCATAAATTTCTTATCAGAAGGGGAAAAAAGACATTTCAACTCACACAAACATTCTAATTCAATGAGATAGATGCAAGTTAAGAATTGCGGTCCCATACTAAAGAAAACAAACAAAATCCCATATCCTTACAGGATATAGGAAGCATGACTCCACAAATTCTTTTGATCCATTATCTGTGAATTGCATTATTTGGAAATAGAGTGGAGGAGTTTCCTGCTGCTTTCTCCACAGTTTGGATTTCAGAAATTTCCTTCTTTTAGACTAGTTGCCACACAGGGCAAGGGGATTCAGTTTACCCTGCTATTTAAGGGAGAATTAATGCTTTACTCAAGGGCATTTGTGTGAAAGTGAATGCAACTGACTAAGACAAAATTTGAATTCAGCTTGCTGATTTCACATTCTACGCCAACAACAATTGCCCTAATTCAGAGCTCTTAATAACTATTTAAAGTATTACATATTAGTAAGTGTTAGGCAGAAGTTGCCTAATGGATCTTACACTTCAGTGTTGCACTGATGGTAGTTGAATGTACAGGAGATGAGGGTCCTTTTCTGGGAGACCTTTTATGTGTTCAGTGTGACCCAGCTTCTGTCAGTCAGATTGTAATTCCCTGAATATAAGAGTGATTAGAAGATGGTAATCTTCTAAACTTGCCATGTGACCTGCCCATTGCAATTGAGTCTTTGATAGCATAACTTCAACAGTTGTGCTTCTAGCTAATAAAATCATCCCAGTGCACTTTTAAAAATGTACAAAGGCAGTTCAGATTTATGAAATATATTTTGAAACTTATGTAATCTTTTTTACTTAAAGTTGTTTTTCAGGAAATTAAGACTTCTCAAATCCAATGTTATTCATCTTTCTAGTATTGATAGGAGATTCCTTCCTGATCTTTTGTTTGGATATTGTAGAAAGTTAACAGCTTGGTTATATCATTATTAGCTAAATGTGCTACTTATTTTTGTTATTGCTGTTGGAAGTGTTAAAGTGAGAGTTTCTGTTATTAGATATAGCTCTTTGTGACTTTGTAGTGCCAATTTATAGGATATGATGAAGGGACATATTTGGGAAACTAAAGCATTACTGCTAGTTCTAAAGGAGGACCAAAACTTTCCCTCAACCTCCACCTCATTACTGGGAAATTGTGGAATGATTACCATAATAAATGAACAAGCTGAATCAAATGGAATCCCCACTAGTTGGATTTATGTTATTGTCTAATATTAAAGGTAAATCAATATATGCTTCTTTTAAATGCTATGCTTCTTTGGGACATGAGCTTTCATACTTCTCCATAGATTCTTTTTATTTTAATATTTGTGAATTACAGTGTAACCCGGATATAAGAGACTTCTTCTCCGGTCCCGACAACTCTCTTATATCCGGGTTACACTGTACTTCTTGTGAAAGATAGTCAAGTCATTTCCTATTTATTATCTTTTCCATGTTTTTTTTTAATCAAGATTTGACCTTGTAAACTGTCTACCACCTAAAAAGCTATTCTTTTCTGCTATTTATGCCATAACTGGGATAGATTCATGTCTTTTCTAAGCGCCTTTGTGTAAAAGTGAACCATAAAAGACTTGGTTGAAACTTGAACTTAGATCATCAGTTACAAATTTCACGCAGTTAACTGTTATGCTACCATGACATACAACTTGGAATTCATTTTCACTTCATATTTGGAATCAAAATAAAAAAACAAATTGCAAAACACTTATCTTTATCAAATTTATCTTCTCCAAATTTATCTTCTCCAAATTACAACAGCAGTTCAATATAGCTAACAATCGTGTGGCAATACAACAAATGCTTCATGTAATTCTATAAACAAACTTCTAACAGCCTTTTTACTGTTGAAAGCAGAAAGGCACTGAAATAGGTTAATGTTGATTTTAATGCTCCAAACTTTTGTATATTAAACACGGAATTAGTTGCATTACATTTCTCTTACATTTCTTTAACTAGCCTCATATTCTGTGAATACCACTTTGCATTTGAAAAATCAGATAACAGGAAAAATAAATAAAAATGAAAATAACGTACAAAATGCAGTAAACTATTTTCTTTTATAAATAACAGAATTATCATAAGTAAATATGTAGGGAAATTATTCCCATAAGTAAACAGAGACATTCTGTGAGCTTGTCGGCCTCACATATCATGTATGTCAGTGAATTTTTATGTTTGACTTTTCCAGTATGAAAGTGAGATAAAAATATGAGGCTAGTTAAAGAAAAGTAGGGTTAATGTCAACTGTCAAGTCACTGATTGCTCTACGAAAATTGCTTGGAGCGGTAAACCGTACGGCAAAATCAACAATATCGTCGAAATTTTAAAAGCATTTGCAGTTCTTGTTGAACTAAATTGAACCTCGGAAAGAAAAAAAAACTTGGCCGAGTTTGGTAACAGTTTTTTTTCTTTTTTATATAATTGAAGCGTTTCACCATCACATCTGCCTTCACCTTCGCTAAGATAAAAAAAAATGTCCGCTTTTCTCCTCCTTCACAGTTACAAGTAAACCGAACGCCTCCAAATACAGGACATGCTTTGTTATCAGTAGCGTCAATACCAGCCACCCATGAAAAGTTATGTTCATTGACCTTTAGCAAGATACAGGCCAAGATGCCCTATAGCAAACTTGACCCCCCACCGCCACCATCTTTTGGACAGCGCCCGCCTATACAACAGACTTTGCCTACTCAACATGAGACCGAAGAGATGATATTGGATATTTATTTATTTATTTATTCATTCATTTATGCATCTGTTTTTCTCCGTTTCAGGAGGCCTATATAAAGGTACCAAAATGTAAATGAACGATCGAATATAGTTCCAAAGGCATAGTGTCGCACTTAGTACCGAAAACGATGAATATGAAGAAACTATGACAACAATGTGAAACTTTCGAAAATAAATGATTAAACCTGGTTAAAGGAAACTGAATAATTCGCGCGTTTTCTTGAATTGTAACAGAAATGAAGGCTGAGATCTAGTGCAAAAAAATGATCAGACTACAGTGAAACTTAGCAATATTATTATTAACCGGTTGATGGTTTATTTAACATTTGAAAATTTGAAAAAAAATAATAATGGAAAATGAATAGTTTTAAAAAAAATCAATTATTCAACTGAAAAATATCAGTGTCGTTCCGAATCATAACGCCTCCTAATTATTTCCACGGAAACCACAACACGATCTTTATGTGGCTTGTTATTTCAGCACGTGGGCGACCATAGTTTTTTCCACGACCATCCGCTATTTCTAAGCAATATTTGACTCGTGCGAGCACAACAATAACGGTGAAAAAACAAGTTTTCAACTATGAAACGACTTTTCATAGAATCCTTAAAAATAAAATTACCAAATGAATATTGTCCGCGTAGTCCATCATTAAACCTGACAGGTGCCTCACCATTATTGGGGTAATGGTTAACAAGGCAAGACTGGTTGACCATTACAATTAAGTAGTGAGTTCGATCCTCACTGGGTGCCCATACAAAATTCGACATTAAATAACCCAACAAATGTTGACATGCCATAAAAATCACCCAAAACTCAATCCGGACGTGACCTTTTACACAGATCTGTCGCCACTGCTGAGAAACATTAGCCACTGCTCATGTTCACGTCCACTGTTTGGTTGCCGTAAACATTCAGCAAGCGTTGATGAATGCCAATAGGTGCAATTTATTTTGCATAGAGGAATTCATTGACACACCTGCTTCGTACGAACTTTTTTTTTTTTTTTACGTCAGACACTAATTTGCTAGATTGCCGCACTGTAACGGCCCAAAAGAAAGAAAATATTATTCGTGGCAAGTTTCAAAGTCAAACTCTCCTGCCTTACTACCAATATCTGTGTTTATTTAATGTGGTGGGCCAACGTAACGATGTGAGGCATCTCTTTCGAACCAGCCCAGTATGTGTGTGCGCGCGCACATGCAGAGCTCGGTGGCTTCATATGAAAAGTTTAAGAGTGATAAGCAAAGAAAAAAAAACGTTTTGAATTTTAAAGAAATACACCTCTGATGAATAACTTCAGAATATTATTAATTAATAATAAAGATTCGCCTAACAAAACCCATCTATCAATAAATTACTAGATGATGATGACGCGTTTAAAGCGAGCAGAGTGTGCAATATTAAGAAATGAAGCTTTCTTTAATAATTAAAAATAAATGAACTTTGAACTTTTTATTTATTTTATATTTTTACTGAATATAGATTCCATTTTTCATTTTGTTAGGGTAGTAAAACTAATTTAAAAACAAACTATAAACGATTGTTTAAAATATGTAACTTGAAGATAATTAACTTTCAGATTCAGATTCAATAATTTAAAAATAAAATTCATTAAAATGTCTTTTAAACAACAACAAAAATGAGTAGTGTTTTTTTGTTGTAACAAATAAGTAACTGTCGTTAGTGAAACCTCAGTAAGAGACAAAATATATAAATCATTGCCAGACTCAAAGTTGAATTGACAAGTAAATGAAATCTATTTCTCAAAACCTGTTTGAGCTTATTGATATTGAGTATGTCTCTTTATCCATAGTTTTTTTTATCTCACAAGCAACACTTTTATAAAGCAAATACGGTATGGTCGAGTTTAGCGTTCAAATCAATTTTCGCATATCAAATACTACTTGTCTTAATTTAATTATCTCTAGCATCAGATATCATTTTTATAAGCATCATTTAATAAATAAATGAAATGATACCCCATGACTGTTCTGTCTTCTGATATAACATTTTTAATTTTCTCCATAAGTATTCCTTCATGTATAGGAATAATTTTTGACCGTTACCACCACTTTGGTATCATAGCTTCTTTTTCTTTTGCGGCGTTTCCACAAAGACTCTACTTTGAGTGGGTATTTTTTTGTAAATCCATAAAAAATACGTTCTTGTTGCTTAATAACTTGGCGGTTATCATCACACAAAGTTGACACAACTTGACAGATTTTAGAAAATAAATGTAAAATAAAAATAAAATACATTCGTTATTTTTTTACATGGAGTTTATGATTATGTGCTATTTTTCGTTTTCTAATACAATACCTTTCAGATGGAAACTAGAAAAATCCTACATTTTTTTTATTTTAATAATTTTCGATTACACAAATTCTAAGCTTATTTGTTATAAAAGTTGAATTATATTTAATTTTTGATTTATAGAGAAAAACGTCTGCTCAGATTATGAGGCTAGGTAAAGCAATCTAAGATTCAGTTGGTTTGCAAAAATTCTATCAAATGCTAAACTCGATGTTATATCCAACCAAAGTTTACCAAGTTCGGTACAAAAAGAACAAAAAAGCATTCTTTCAGTGGTAGTAATGAAAAAATGACCTTTTTTCAATCAACCGAATTTAATTGAGTAGACGGATAATGAAGTTAAAACGTTGATATACGCATATTATTTTCTTTTTCTACTCAGGTTATAGCTTCTTTTATTTATTTATTTATTGACAATGTTATATTTATTCTATCCAAAAGTATTTTTATATCAGGATAAGCAATAAAGCATCCACAAAATTAATAAAAAAAAAAGTAAACGATATTACTTGGGTGGGCATATGTATGTATGTATGGGAAATTTAATGATAAAATGGGGAAAAAAAAACCATTCAATTACCCACACACTGACTGATTATACTTGTTTATTACCACCCTTTGGGTAAAAATCAAAACAAAACAATAGAATTCTAACTTACATTTCGTTTTTTAGTAATATAATCAGTTTTTTCAAATTTCATCGATAATTCTGTAGTTCTCAGCCGAATAAATTTAGATCTGAAATTTTCATTGTGTATATTGTTTAGTCTCTACGTGATTTATTAAGCAATGAATGTATTATAGATAAGAAATAAGGAAGGAGATTATGTTAAAAACATTCGTTGTGTAAAAACGATCCTTTAAGGCTACATCTACACAATATATTGATGCACCTTTCTAATACACGCACATGGTTAGTCAAAAATAGCACGCAGATTCTCGGAATTCATGTTAATATTTTTCTTCTTTATTATTCTTTTCTTAGTTAATTCGTTTTTATTTTAGTTTTGCAGTTGTTAATGCCTTTCATGGATTTCTGCCTTCGTCAATGCTAAAATAAACAAATAATCAATTGACAACTGTATAGAAATCGGGGGCTGCTTTTTTTACTAACTCTGTATTTATTACCCTTGTATGTAAGCAAATAAGTTCAAGCTGTAAAATGTGCAATAATTGTCAAATACTCTTAATACATTTGATGTCATTAGTTCAGCACGATTTAATCTAAGTGAACAATGCAACAAGTGTATTTTAAAATAGGAAAAAAAAAAAAAAACAGCGCGCGCGCGCACACACACACACGCATAGTTATTCTATGAAAAGACAATATGTCGCAAGTCGTTTCTGAAAGAAGAAAAATACTAAATTCTAGTGTCCATGTCGTTAAGCATTAAGTCTTCAGGAAAAAAGAAAAAGAAAAAAAATATCCCCAAATTTACTTGCGCTGCAAAAGTGAGTGCAAAAATGGTGTTGAATTCTAAAAAATTATTTGTAAAATAGAAAAAAATGGATCTAAATTTCTTGACAAGAATGACTTTTTCTTTAAGAAACACGTGTAAATTTAGCAGCTGTACAAAAATAAATCAAGACTTCAAAGTTTACTCACATTTCAGATATATCTAAATTTATTTTTCAAATTCCAGACATTAAATTTAATTCTCAAAGACGCCTTTCAACTCGGATTGCGCCACTCTTTTTTTTTCACAATCCAAAATTAGTATTAATCTTTTTTTTATATCAGTCATTTAAGGAAAAAATCTTTTAACTACAAAAAAGAGATTTTATTTTAAGTTCTTGGATTTAAAATTTTTTTAAAAACAACAAAAATCACAGCGATACAAACTCATGAATTTTGCGAACTTTTTTTTTAAATATAGCGAAATTAATAATCCATCCTAGCCCCCACGTAATGTTCTTATAACTTATTCATATGATTAAAAACCGAAGAAATTTATTGAAAGTAACTAAAACTGATGGAAGTTGAATAAAGAAAGGAAAAAAGGCACAACAAAAAACAATCGTTATCTGCTAGCATTCGGTTTCTTTTACCTCCCTTTAAGCACATGTAGAATTTAACGCAACTGGAAAAATACTTTTCTCAAATCTAGTGAAGTTCGTTCGTCAGACTCAAGCAAGAGATATACCATTTGATCCATCATTCGAGCAATAAAATTCGCAATAATAGAATGATTTTAGAGTTTAGTTTTGGTACATTTTATTTTTAAAAAAGAAGAAAAATCCACCTAGAGAATAATGGAAAATGTTCATAAAAAAAAATTAATAATAATAATTTAGCAAATGAATATAATGTTTTTTTAAATTCTTTTAAAAATTTTTTTATAATTTCGATTATTTTTTTGGAGATGTAAAAAAAATGGTGAAAATTACGGACAAACAAATAAAAATATTGCATTTTCCGTGGTCGAGACCTGAGAATTGAATTACAATTAAAGAATGGTGCTAATTTTGATAAGTTTGTAAAATAACTGTTTTTATTTCGATAAAAACGAATATCAACGGACTAAAAGGAAAACATAAACTTACGAAAAACAGAAAATATTAAATTTAATTGATCATAATAATAATTTCAAGTACCCGCTAAGCAATCCCCCCCCCCACACACACACGATAAGCCGGATTTAATGATTCACTCATTTACGGGAATGAAGAGACAAAAAATTCTACCAACGTTCGTTTGAAGTAATAAGACTTTCTTTTGTTTTTTTGTTTTTGGTTTAAAAGAAAATTACTGTGAGACGACATCAGATAATGATTTAAGTATGCCTATATGAAAGAAGTATTTTCTTTAGGCACACAATTTGATTATCGTCAAATTTAGCGTCCGAAAATGTTTCGCATCTCAAATACTGAATAATTTCACTTAGAATATTTGACTTTGTTTCATACATATTTTGTGCTTGTCCAGACTTCGGCGAAACAAAACAAAAAAAAAGAACAACGTGTAATGAATTCCGTGAATTTTTTTTACTCGAGGAATTTAAAAGTATTTGTTAACAATGTGATAATTATTGCATTTCTGACTAGTATTTTTCGGTTTATTTCTGATGCAAAACTTTTCAGATTGAATAAAGTCCAAACTCTTCGGTTTTAAAACTAAGTTTTGATCACAAAAGTTGAATTATATTTCACTTTTTTTATTAATAGAGAACAGCTATGCTTAGAATATGAGGCTACGAAATTAATTGGTATACGAAAATTGTTTCGGACGTTAAACTCGACCATATACCACAATTGAATACACATAAATAAATGTAACATTCAACAACAGACTAAAAAACAAAGAAGTTTTCAAGAAGAGGTTTCTGGTTTTACTAAATTTTTCCAAAGAAGGAAAAAAGTGGGGCTAATAAGGAAGTAATTGGGATTTAATCAAAGATTATTTGACTTTTAATTTTGTTATGTTCTTTTCAATTTTTAAAGGAATTAAAAAATGAAATACGGCCCGTTAAAATTAAAAGAAAATAAGATCATTTAAAAAAACACTTGTTTTGCACCCAATGACTTCATTTTTTTTTCTTTTTTCTATTCACAATGCTTTCGTCTGGGAAAGAACCGATGCAAAGTTTAAAAATAAAAAATGCTAGGGTTTTACTTCAAAAACACATTTTGGTGTACAGACAAAAATTAATAACATGTAATTGTAAAAGAATTCTTCAGCATATTCTTTTGTGTGATGGTTTGTGTGTGTGTGTGTGTGTGTCTCATACTTTTTCATTTTTTTAAGAGACATCACAAGCCGCGAATTCAGAAGCCGATTCCTCTTTTCACGGTATCATTACATTTTCTTGCAGGTAACAGAGTATATAAGAGAAAGATTTTTTTTTAACACGTGTACTGTGTACAGACATGTTCTGGTTTAGAGAAGCTTTACAATATTATTAGTTTAAAAAGAAAACATACTTGAAAATATTTCGAGAGGTGAAAAATGTACAAAAAAGAAACACGCTTCTTGCACATAGGGAATATTTTTCAAATTTTTCTCTTTTCATTTTTTTTTTTTTTTGTTAATTTAACTTGCGAAACATTTTTTAGAAGACAGTTTAAAAAACATTCAAAAACACACAACACGTTCAAATAATTGCTAATAACAAAACTATAACAATAACATTAACAGTAACAAGAGTCGCAACAAAATAACAGTAACAAGAGTCGCAACAAAATAAAATTGATGGGCAGACACTTGGTCAACTAAACAGAAACTTTAGTTGTAACTATTCCATCTCTTAATAAAAACCTGACATACTTTTTTTTACTACACAACTTAATCTGTGGTAATATGAGCACTTAAAACATGAAAGTGTAAAACTATAAAAGATGTAAACACAAACTGTAACGTTTAGAGAGGGAGACAGAGAGAGGATGTCACTCACTTGTCCGACTTAAGTGTCTTCTAAGTTTCCTGTTGAGTGTCTTGGTTGGATTTACAGGTGGAGTTATCATCTCAAAACGTAAACCATCCATCATTGCATACTTCAAAAAAAATATAAGTTTGTCACCTTTCTTGAGCTGAAGCACACAGCTGTTGACAATATCACGCTTGGGTATTTTGAGTGATAACAAGGTAATATTAAGTTTTTTGCCGCCTTTCAATATTCTTCGAACTTTGATAGTGACAGTGTCCCCGGCGACTGGGCGGTTGCTGACGAACTTGTTGAAAACGACCCCCGGGGGCCGAGCTGAATACGACGGGGCTTTCTTCACAGCAGCCTCGCAGATCACGTCAGCCTGACGAGTTAGGCTCCGTAGGGTTGACGAGATATCCTGAGTACAATTATTATTCATGGATACGACAGGCAATAAGCTAATTAATATTTTGAGTAAGACAAAGACAAGCCTGGACCACTTCATTTCGTGTTTCGTACTGTCTAGTGATGGAAGGTGAAATTTAAAGGGTAGCCTCAGGAGACGGTCCACGATGTAGTGAGGCTTTCATATTTGCAATACTACCGGGAAACCCGTCGCTAACGCAGCCAGCACGGACGTTGTGCTCGTGACGTCATCTACTGTCCTAACGACCAGCTAGAGATAGAAGGCTATCGAAAAATTTATGTAAATATTATTAAGAATAGGCCAAATAAGGTTCTCGCTGGTTCATGTGATTCGAATAACATTTCTGGAGTGTAGAATTTATTATAGTGGTGTTAGCGAGGGAGAGAGTGCGTTGTCTGACGTTGCTTACTTAGAAGTAGGTGGTAACCCTGCTGTCTGTTTAGCCACTGCTATGAGTTCACTGTTTCCGCTTGCTCTCGCTCTTTCTCTCTCTTTCTCTTTCTCTTTACACTACTACTGCTCCTTATTTTACCTTCTTCTTTTTCTTTGACAACAACAACAAGAACACCCACAATAATAATAATAACTTCTACTACTGTTTCAGTTATCATGGTTGCTGCTCCTGCTGGTGCTAACGCTGATGATGATGATATAGCAATACCTTTTTTCTTTTTCTTTTTTTTTCTTACTTGAGAGGACCACCTTATTCTAATAGTCACTTGGCACAAAGCGAGTAAGAAAGATGAGGTTTAGATAGGATTTAGCAAGGAACAGAGAAAAGGTAAAAAGATGTACCCCATGAGAATGAAATGAGAATGAATCTTATGTCCAGCTCGATTTCCCAGATGGCGGAGAGGGAAATGATCTTTTCTTTCTTTCTTTCTTTCTTTCTTTCTTTCTTTCTAAACACACACACACACACACACACACACACACATAATATAGGCGTAAAACATCAACTTTTTACTCATGAATGGGACACACATGCGGGTTTGCGAGTAGTAGAATTATCAAATTGGCCACACGCATACATAACTTGTCAGTGGATTTTCTCGATTCTCCTCTTCTCGATAGAAACAAAGAAAGTTGGAGAAATTTAAATCTCTAACTTTTAGTTTTATAAGAGCCGATATACACCAACTACTAATTCTGAATTTTTTTTAATAATTCTACTATACAACGATTTTTTTTATACTTCATCGCTTTTTAATACAAATTTACCATCAAACTACACGTGAGTAAATAAGTAATAATTATATAAAATGTATATAAATTAATTATTAATTCCTCGTAATCAAGGCTACGATTCCAGTATGTTGTTTGTTATATGAATACCAACATAGAGTGTAAAAAAGAGAGATAGCATTTCTGGTTGATTGTGATATAAAGGTACTTTCCTTTTATCGATAACTCACTTTTTTATTTATTAATAACTAAAAAGAAAAAAGAAGTAAAATAAAACAAACTCTTAATAAACATTCTATTCCCCACTTATTCATACTGGTGTTTTGAAAAATAAATATTTTGTTTTGAATATTTTTTTCAATAACGTATTCCTTTAATAAAGAAAATACTATCGGTAATTGGAAAGTAAGTCCATGTGATTATTTTTTTTTTAAGTGAACGATTTTGATTTTCCTATCTTTTGCTACTATAATTTTTGACCGCAGAGTTTCAAACAGCCTTTCTCAGTTATAGCATTGGCATCAGAAATGCATTCTTGTGTGCCACACAAGTTTCAGTTTCATACGCTAAATTAATTCCGCGGTACGTCTGAGCACGCACATACTTTAAAGTTGAGGCTTACATGTGTCAGTGTAGTGCATAACAAATAAAATGACTGAATTCTTTGCTTTCGAATAAAGAGTTTATTTTGTTTCTGTCTTCTTTTTTAATAATATAAAATAAAATTATGGACTTTTATCTATAGTTTATCATGAAACTGTTTCATACTGTCTTTTTGCACACTTAAAAACTACATTATTATTTGTGACGACAAGGTTAATTTTTTTTTTACAAATATTGAATCGGCTTTTTAATAAGTTTGATTTAAATAATTATCTACATATTTTACTTAATTTTATTTTTACTACCTCTCTCGAAATCAGACAGTCCACAACTCCGCGCGGCTGTTAATTGCGAACACCATAATCCTTTTCTTTGGCTGTAGTATACAAGTATGCGCCTCGCCGGGCCTACAAACCGGTTTTGAATTCAGTTGTCATTCTCCTATACTGGTTGCCAACCACGATTAAAGAGTCTAGTCTGTGCTGTTATTTAATTCAAGATGCTGAGAGAGAACATTGATTCATACCATTCCTAAAGATATTTGTGCGAAAATGAATGTAACAAATTCGGCAGGAATTCGAACTCGGCTCACAGATTTCTCTTTCGGAGCCTCTAACCATCAGTCAACCTACACTTTTTTTTTTTTTCTAATTAATTTTAATTAACTAGATTTTTTTTTACGTGATGACGGTATTCTGTGGTAGTGATACCTGAATTGTTAAGCTACTTTTCTTTTTAGCATGATTAGCATATACATTTTAATTTTGATATTTTCCTCTTTAAGGCAAATGAATAAAACAACCAACTTTGTATAAAACCTGTTTGTATAATATTATCGATATGAAATAATATCTAAGCATGCGATAAAATGTAATATTAAATTTATATCAAGAAAAATAAAACCTATTTTACTCACATCGCAAGTATAACTTTTACGTTTTTTTAGTTTATATCGAAAGATTCCTTAAAAATGACCATATATAATGAAAAAATGACTAAAACATATTAAAAATTAAGTTTTATTGTCTAAATCATTGTGTTATTATTACGGGGAATGACCAAGGGTTTTTCTGTAAACTTTTTCTTAAATCCTTTTTAGAATCTTCAAAATTTTGGTTATAAACCTTATTTTCTGGCGACAAAGTAGGAACGTAAATTTCTATGAGAAGTTACTAGGAGTGAAAGAGAATGAAAGGAAACTTTAGAAGCAACCGGAAACCTAATCCTAAACAGGAAACAAGGGACAAACTTCTACTCCTGTTCAAAAGACCGGAGAGGAGTGTGAACCGGTTGAGGGGGAAAACACATTGATTTTGAAATTCTTGGAAAAATCCGGTAATTGTCGGATTTTCATGAAACTCTCAGGACTTATTCAGAATTTAATTAAATTATTTTTGAAACATTTCGCTTTTAGAAAATCTTGATATAGTTATGCACACACACACACACACACACACACACACACACACACACTAGAGTTCAAAAGTTTGAGGCCACCCTTGGTAATTTTTTAAATTGGCCTCTATTTTGTATCTTAAGTAAGGGAAAATTATTATACATAGTTAAAAACAGTGAGACATGATTTTTATTAGAAATTTTATTATGACAAAAAGAAAAAAAAAGTATTTTATGATTAAATTTTGCTCTCGTCAAAATATCCTCCTTTAGCTTCGATTACTGCAGCACAAATTCTTGGCATTCATTGTAAGAGTTTCTCAAAGTATAAGTTTGATAATTGATTCCAATCTTTTTGCAATGATTCTAAGAGCTCTTTTTCATTTTTTAAGGCTAATTCTGGGGATGGCTTTAAACTTTTGAACTATAGTGTATATGTGCACACACACACACACACACACACACACACACACACACACACACACACATATATATATATATTTACATCTGTTACTCCCCACTTATTTAATTTCATGAAATTTCAAGAATTCCTTTTTGTAGTGATTAATGTTTATATTAGTTATAAGAACAAGTCCTCGTAGAATCTAAAAATCATCAAATGTTTTTGGTCATACAGGAACCACAGTTACAGAACATCTGCTCTGAATCATACAATAAAAATGTCACAAAACTAAAACATTATTTAATTAGAAAAGCTTTTAATTGCTCTTTATGACACTATTTTCTTAGTGGAGAAAATTATTTTTCAATGGATAATGAATTTTTACAAGAAAAATTATTTTTATTTTAAATATTTAAAAATTCTGTATTAATTTGTAGCGGTTAAATGATATTGTTATTAAATAACTGTATTTACTAGTGATAAATAGAAAAGCTTACTACAATTCAGCGCCTCCAATATTTTAAAAAGAATTTTGAATTTGTGTGTGTGTGTGTGTGTGTAACCGTGCTGATTTTTGTACAGACGTCCATACACAACATTATCAGGAAATGAGAGTGGTATCTATAGTTTATTGAAAATTTATTAGTAACATTTTCTAAACAAGCTTTTTCGTAAGTGAGACTATAAAATATTAATAGACTTTATATTTTAATTTTTAAGATTACTGGGTATTTAAATAATTATATAACAAAAGCCGTTTACATTATATTCTTCATTTAAAAACACTCATTTCCGCTTTAAAAATGTTTTACTGCGATATTTTAAACGAAATGTAAATAATATTTGTTTCAATTCAGATTAATTAAACATTAAACCAGCTAATTTTTCTCAACCTTCCAGAAAAGTATATTTTATTTTTAAAAAGATTTTGTAATAAAGAGAATTATGTTGTGACGACAGATTGGTCAATATGGACGATTTTTATGATAATCAGAAAAAAAGTAATTCCAATCAATTTAAATTCAAGTTGAAAGTATTCTGCAAATTGGAAATATTAACTTTTATCTATTAGCTTGAAATTAAAACTAAAATTTAAAAAAAAATTTTTTTTATAAATAAAGACTTTTCATTTTTTTTAACTGCATTCTAAACTTTAGGTATCGTCTTTTGGGATATATATATATATATATATATATATATATATATATATATATATATATATATCCAAAAATATCCCATCTATAATATAAAGAATGTCTCATATCGAGAATATTTAACATTGAAAAACATAAAGGAAAAAAATTAATTATTTTTAATAATATGTGGAAATCTCCACCCTTTACCTGAAGACGGTCGCGAGACCAAAAACACGTGTTGTAAAATTATGAAAAATAAAGAATAATATTTTTTTAAAAATCCACATTACAACCAAAAAAGTTTGCGGTACCTCTCTTCTTTTTAATATACACACTTTTCTCTCGTTGGAACCATTATAACCTCTTCTTTATATATATATATATATATATATATATATATATATATATATATATATATATATATATATATATATATATATATATATATATATATATATATAAAATGGTATATTTCTTCAGGACGTAGACGATCATGCTTTCTCATAGATTGCTTTATTATCTGTGAATTGGCATGGTTTCTTAGGAAAAGATAGAGGATTGATTTCCTGTTGCCTTTAAAATCTGGAAAACCTTATAGTTTCAGTTTCGAAGTTTTCATGCATCCAGCGTAAACAAGCATTTCTTGTTTAATAATTCCATAAAAAGAACAACATTCCTCATTTGCGGCACGTTCTCACAAATAATTCAAAAAAATAGTAGTTTTAGAGATAATTCTATAAATGTCAGTATCTGTTTATCGATGGGCAATAAATATTAGATTTTACATTTAAATTTACGCCTTGAATCAGTTGTATAAATGATAGAGCTCCCTACTAAATTATGCAAAATTCAATAAATCTAATTTGAACCACTCCCATAGTAGCAGACCAGCCCCATTCCCCCGTATCCCATCAGTGAGAAGTTCCACTCGAACAGCTCCTTCCCACGAACCACTGCCCTGTGGAACCGACTCCCAGGTGGATGTTTCCCCGATCACTATTATCTTAACCTGTTCATGGCTAGGGATAACCGATATCTTTCGCTCCTATACACACATATGGCCTCCAAACATAACACTCTAACTCGAGTGGCTACTGGGCATTGTAAAGGTGAATCTTGATGTAAAAAAATATAAATAAAATAAAATAAATAGATTATATTTGACGCGTAAGTAAACTAGGATTTTACAGTTTTCTCTTTATGTACAAAGGCAACTTTCTGATTGAATCCATAAGTGGAAAGAATGAGTTGATAGATCGTAAAAAATTTCAAGGCAAATCATTTTAAAGATAGAGTGAATGTTGCTATCACTTGAATTAATAATTCAAATATTTTTTAAAACGCTAGGAAAACGATATATATATATATATAATAAATGTTTGTGTGAGTGTTTGTATGTGTATCTTTTACCGCTATTTATAATCGCGTAAAACAAATGAAACTAATTTACGAGAATTGTTATACGAAATATTTTAACAAATTTCACGTGCATTTTATTCCAAGTTATTATTATTATTATTGCTGCTTTTTAGAACAACTTTCTGAATCGATATTCTTCAATATAATGTGCGAACAGCGTGACAATTATCAGCACAGAAAGTGAAATCGGTGAGCCAAGTTCAAATTCTGGACACGTCTGTTGCGTTCACTCTAGCACAAATGTCCTTATGAAACTGATAAATCAAATTCTTTTTCCACCAGTTATGGGCTCCCTAACTTTTGGTGGCAGCCAATCTAACGGAAGGATAATTTTGAATTTGAAAAAAAAAAAAAAAACACGTAGAAAAGGCAAAACTACTACAGTACACTGTATTAAAAAGTCATAGTAATTCATAGATAATAAACAAATATATATCTGTGTAGAGATCCATGATCGGCAACATTATAAAGGGATATAACATAAAAAACACTGTTTATTATTTTATTACTAGTCTTGCGCCATCTTATTCTTACTTTTTATCCCAACATATACAGTTGATACTCTTCTTCAATAATATCATTCTGTTTTTTCGGTTTTATTCCATCTTATTCTTATTGTTGCTTTTTATTTTTTATTGGCTCGAAACACTCTAAATTATTACTACTATTTTATGAATATTATTTTGCTCCATCTTATATTTGTTGCTTTTTATCACAACGCTCTGGATCAATACATATGTGACCAGTATAGTCCCAAAATTAAAGTACATTTTTATGAATAACTTTTTAGCCGTGAAGTCATGAACTTTCTACTTCCTAAATTGATGAGAATTAAAGACCAGACAAGTTCCTGTTAAGTTTCAAGTATGTAGGATGCATAATTAATTTACACAACCTATTTAACATTTTTAAAAGAAACACATTTTTTTTCTTGCTTATTAAAAGTTCTACGTCTTCACTCTGGGTGCTTAACCAGCGAACAAGTCACACCGCTTATTCATTTCCATTTGTCAATGAAATAAGTCAACTTTTTCGAGAAGTTACTTTCACTAAGACTATATTTAAAGGCCTGAATTTTCCATTGACTACGTTGTACACTTTATTACACATTTAGTTAACTATTTAATTTAACAAAGAACAACAATTTTTTTTGGTACATTGTATATAATTTTATAATTTAGCAGTGTTACAAGCAGCACTTCTATTCTCTTCCTATCAAAGGAACATTATTGGAATGTGTTAATAAGATATTTAAATTTTAAATAATCTGCGCATTATGAACAAAGAAAATTTTGATAAATACTTAATTTGTATTTTTGATATTTCCTTTTGTGTTTTACTTAAAAACCTTGGCTGTGTTAAAAATGTAAAACGTAATAAATATTGTTAAATTATTTTTTTCGGATATATATATATATATATATATATATATATATATATATATATATATATATATATATTATAAATTTATTGATTTAAAATGTTTTTTCCGCTAACCAATGATAACCATGTTTCAAAAATGGAAGCTAAAACTTTCGAATTTAATTTTGTTATTAAATTAAAGACATTAGTTCCATTTCCTCGTCAACTGTGTAACGAAAAAAAAAAAACATATTTTAAATCAATTAATTTATAATATTAATGCTCTGTAAATTTACATTGTTCACTATTGTGTAAAAATAAAAATATCTATAAGAACACCGGATTTTATATCTTACTGTTCTTTCTTTTTATTTATACACACACTCACACACACACACACACACACACACACACATATATATATATTGCGCGGTTTACTCTGGGAGTAATACCTCCTATTATGTTTGTTGGCCCACAGTGCAAGAGGCGGAAGTTGGTGTGTGTTGTGGGAGTAGAAGTCTAAGTTGCACAAATTGACATTCATCTATCGCTAACGTCCCGAAGGGACACGGTACAGAAAAGAAGAAGAATTTTGGCAATGACAAACTCTACATACATAAAGTATCATCAGTATTATGCTTTTTCCATGTGCTCTTCCTTCCATAGGTTGAATGTTGCCCACGGTCACCCAGAATGTTACTTGTCACACACATCGCTGTTACCACTGCTGAAACCCATCACCTTTCACTTAACTGTGCTTTTCACTTAACTGTTGCGTCTTCCTAAACCGTCGGTATCTGTTGATGAATGTCAATGGGTGCAATTTTTTCTACGTGGAAAACTGTCATATCAGACGTCATTTTGCCAATCCAGTCTCTGTAACGAGGCCGCAAGAAGAGCATTCTACTATGCCCTCAAATTTGTAATCTTATTTTAGATTTTGGCAGCCTTTCCTTAAAGCCTGCCTTTTTACATATGCATGTATGGTGCTCCACTGTGCGGATGTTGACATGAGTCTGAAATCTACACTTGGCAACTAATATAATTATTAAATTTCGAATCTTACTATAACATTCCAGAAAGTTTTCTGTATAATTTCTAACCGTTGGGTTGAAACAAAAGTTCGTAGCATTTGTCAATATGTGGTGCTTGAACACATACTGTTGCTTTACACGTAACTGAAATCTTTGATATATGTATATATTCTAAAAGGTGATATTTCAACGCGTCTTTCTATACGGTTCTTATGTGGATTATGAATTTTAAATGTTTACACTTTAAAAGTGGAAATTGATGAAAATGAGATGCATTTTCGTCATTTGATGCTCTCTTTGTTTTCAGGAAAGAGAAAAAAACCGTACAAACAGCAAATAGATATATACCGTTCATGGAAATGGTGCCATAGCTGAGAGTACTGTTTGCATCTACTTAGCTAAGTTTAGAAGTGGAAATTTTGACCTGGAAGACCGAGAAAGTTTCGACAATCCTGCACTCATTGATGATGAGTAAATGCTGGTTGCAAATAGTACACAGGTTACACAACACGTGACATCGCAGAGATACTCCACATATTTCATATGAGCGTTGTAAGGCATTTAAAAATGTATGGGAGACATGGAAAGCCGGGTAATGAAATATGGATTTTTTCAATAATGTATATCGATAAAGGTCCTGGAGGAAAACGAAATGAGCCACCATTATCCACTTCAAAAGACAGTTTGCATTCGAAGATGCTGATTTTGTGCATTTGGTGGGATTGGAAAACTCATCCGGAATTGGCTAATCGGAAGGTTGTCATCTTCCATCAGGACAACACCAGTCTCTTTTCCTACTCAGCAGAAATTGGTACAGCTTGACTGGAATGTCTTACTACACTTATCATACTCCCCATGATCTTGCACCTTAGAATTAATACTTATTTCGATCCCTACAAAATTCTTAACGGGAAGAACTAAAGTTATCCCGTAGCCTGTAACAACCACTTCGACAAGTTCAACACCCAGAAAGATGCCAAGTTCTGCGAAGAAGAAATCATGAAGCTGCCTCAAAGATGGCAAAAGGTAATGAACCAAAATGGTACATATGTATTTAAATAAATCTTTGTGAAAATAACTAAATATTGTCTTTGAAATTCGCTTAAAAACGCTATTAACTTCTGATTTAACTCAAATTTACTTTCTTTGGATTATTTGAAATTTTGTGAGAATTTATATCAGAATTACTCGACCAAGTAATACTCAACTTATCATCTAAGTTACAAATGCCTGTATTATCGCCTGTTTGTCTTTGAATACTGGTATCATTCTTATCTGTACATAAACTATCACCGTTTGAAATAATATCTACAGAATTTTTATTATTTTTATCCTGAAAAATACTTTTATTTACAAATGTTCAAATATTAGGTTTCAGTTTGTCTACAGATGCTTGATTACGTATATTATCAATCATCTCAACGAGAAAATGTTTTGGTGAATGCTATAGAACTTTGTAGGACCCTGTATAAGGTGCTTCTAAAGGTTTCCTAATACGATCTACCAAAAGCCATACCTTATCACAAGACATAAATTCACTTAAAAAGTAATGTTTACTTAAAGCATGAGAATTTCATTTAGAAAAGTAACTTAAATCACATTGTAGGAGGGTTGTACGTATATTCTTAGCAAACGTACTATTTAACGAATCAGGTTTCATTGTATGAAATGGACTAGTCAATATTTGAGAAATTAATATTGGGCAATCAATTGCAGTCCAAAAAGGTGATAAACCCTTGGTAGTGGTCCGATAATATATTTATGAACAGTTTGTAAATGTGATGACGGTATATCTTGGAGGTTTATTCATTTTTATTTCTTTTTTTAATATATCTACTCTATACAATTTAAAAAATAGATTTATGCTTAGGACTAAGATAAGAAGTCAATAGAAATATTTCTTGACACTGAAATTTCTATATCATCATTATCATCAGCCCCGTGACTGGGTGTGGTTGTAGGGTCGCTGCGTAACAGAGCACCTGACCAGTTCCCTTTACACATCTGAATTGAAAGCAAGAGAGATATTTATTCATCTCTCTCCATCTCTCTAGGTCAAACCACAGCTGATGTCCTCCAACTTGAACGCTTGTCTTGGTCACGGATACGTGGCCATTGAATCCATTGGGTGAACCCTATGTCGTGTCATCACTGCACTGGCTACATACATAGATATGGTGCCGTCTATTCCATTGTGCGAGATGGCCGTTGACTCTGCAAGAATGTTCATCTGACTTTTTGACAAGTCTTGTTTTTAATCCCGCTGGCTGTCTAGCTACTCTCCATACCATAAAAGTCAGCTGAGGGAAAGGTTTAGTCGCCGATGACCCGACTATGCGGCAAGTAGTACTACGTTACATGTTACTTTTAGCATTCGTAGAGTAACCTGACATAAATATTTTTAAAGGTTATTAAAAGATTTTATTTGTAACAGTGATTTCTGGCAAATATATACATGTATTGTAAAAGCCGGTCACGACATTCAATCAGCTACTATGTTCTGACCAGAAAGGTACTTTTTGTGTTCACTTTCGTACTAATGCTCTTGGGAAAAGCATGAATCCCTCTCCCTTCCAATAATGAATTAAATAGTAGTGTAGACTGGACTCTTTAACTAGGGTGGCAACCAGTCTAAAAAAAAAGGTAAACTCTGGATTCCAAACTTGATAAAAGCAACGGGGAACGAATCCACTATCTTTCACTAGAATGCATGGCAGTTCACAGATGATGATGATGATGATGATGATGATAATAATAATTGTTGAGGGGTCTCCCCTTTTCACACAAATGGACTCACCCAAGGTATACATATACTACTACCAGTGAATACCCGGAAGCAGTCGAGACGGCGGCAAGCGTCACAGTTAGCGAGCACGTAAACTCAGTAAGGAGTCATACCGCGATACTTCAATACCAAGACTGTATATATATTAGTGCTACTAACCCGCATTCCTGGATCTACTAACCCGTATTACCAGTTTGTATTATTACGTTAATACATTTATTTTCCTTATCCATTCCTGACGTTTGTTATTCATTGATATCGGATTTCATCATTCATAAATTGGCGACGAGGAATTCGAACTCACACGGGAAGGAAATCGAAACAAAATTCTCCCTCGTTGTCCACAACAAATGGGCGACGAGGAATTCGAACTCACACACACAAAACAAAAGTCTCCTTTGCCGTTTTTTGCCTGTGTCCACAACAACTTGGCGACAAAAGAGTTACGAGGACTAAAATACGGAAAAGCGAGTTTTTTTCGTAAGACCTTTATCATGGAGGATTTTAAAAATATTTTAGTAGAACTTGTAAAATACCAAAATAAACAATAATTACAACTCCAGGAAAGAATGGAAGAAAAATGGCAAAAACAATTACTACAAACGCAGGAACTAATATTAAAGGTAGTGGGTGACAAACAACAAAATATCGAAAAAGAGGCGACTTTTTCCCAAGACGCAGTGTGGAATAGGATAGAAACTTTCAAATACTCTCTAGAAGAAGAAAAAAATTTCGGGGATTATTTTAGACGCCACGAAGACATCTTTAACATCGATTGTCAAAACTGGACAGAAGCAAAGAAGCTACGTCTGTTGCTCAGAAAACTAAGAACAGAAGAATACACAAAATTTGTGGATTACATTTTGCCAAAAAAGACGAACGAATTAACGTTTGACGAAGCAGTTACATGTCTTACAGAGCTTTTCAGTCCAAAAACGTCACTCTTTCACAAGAGGTGGAAATGTCTTAATCTGGTAAAGGGCGAAAATGAGGACTATTCCACGTTTGCCTCAATCGTGAATAAATATTGCGACGACTTCAAGTTGGCAGAATTAACACCGGACAATTTCAAGTGTCTCATCTTTGTTCAAGGGTTAGTTTCAGGAAAAGATAGTGAAATGCGCAAAAGAATGCTTTCAAAACTACAAAATGAACCTGGACTAACACTACAACAATTATCAGAAGATTGCCAAAAATGCCTGAGTATAAAGAAAGACTTGAAGAACATTGAGGAGTCAGGAGTATCACATATACGCAAGTTAAACAAAAGTTTACGTTCTTCACCCTCCCCGGAAAGAAAACAAAAATTCTATAATAATGAAAAAAGATTTTCACCCTCCCTGGAAAGAAAACAACAATTCTATAATAAGGGAAAAAGTACAACATATAGGGCAAATTATGACGAAAATCGAAGCAAATATAAGCCCCCCCCCCATCTGCATGTTATCGATGTGGAGGACTACACTGGAATAAGGATTGCCGTTTTAAATATAAAAACTGTCTTGTGCGTGTAAAAGTGGGACACAAGGCATCCCAATGGAGGAACAGAAAAGCTACTAGTAGGATAAGAGCTACTAGGATGCATGACGAAGACAATACCAACATAAGGAAATATGTGGAACTTGAAATCTTAAGTAAAAAGATAAAATTGCAACTAGACTCAGGTTCCGATCTAACGATAATTAACCTACAGACATGGAAAAAGCTTAACAGACCAACATGTTACATAAACAAAAAATTGCTAAGTCGGTGACAGGAAAGCGTATAAAATTCGAAGGAGAAATAATCGTAAATGTTAAATTTCACGGGGAAACAAAAAAACTCAAGATATACGTAATGAAAGATACAGAAAATCTAGTGGGTACAGACTGGATGCAAAAATTCGACGTTTGGGGACCTACCTATCAGCTCATTTTGCAAAAAGTTAGACGGTGAACCATCAAATGCGACAAAGTTGAAAGAAGAATTACATAATCAATTTCCCGAGGTATTTGCGAGCGGGTTGGGACGATGCAACAAATTTACAGCTAGAATTGAATTAAAAGAAAACGTCCAACCAGTTTTTAAAAAGAAGCTAAACGTACCGTTTGCTACTATAGAAAAATCGACAAAGAATTAGAGAGACTTGAACAAACTGGGATCCTTTCAAAAATAGTTTAGTGAATGGCCAGCACCGATAGTCTATGTAAAAAAGAAATCAGGTGAAATCCGTGTATGCACAGATTTTTCGACGGGGCTAAATAAGGCTATAAAAGACCATCATTACCTATTTCCGAGCCCAGAGGAAATATTTACAAAGCTCAACGGCGGTAAGATATTTTCCAAAATAGATCTAAGTGAGGCTTATCTGCAAATCCCAGTACCAGAAGAGAGTACGAAAATTCTATGTATTAATACGCACAAAGGGTTGTGCAAATTAAACAGACTACTGTTCGGGGTAAAAGTTGCACCAGCAATTTTTCAGCAGACGATGGACACAATGCTCACGGGCCAGAATTTTGCGACTGCTTATCTGGATGACATTCTAATTAAGAGCGACAATGTTGAAGAGCACACATCACACATAAAGGAAGTTTTCAGAAGACTTCAGGACTTTGGGTTTAAAGTAAAAGGAAAAAAGTGTGATTTTTTCATAAATGAAATTAAATACTTAGGCCATATAATTAATGAAAGTGGCAGTAAACCAGACCCAGAGAGGGTATCGGCAATTAAAAACATGCCTGAACCAAAAAAAGGTTGCAGAATTACAAAGTTTCCTGGGCCTAGCTAACTACTATGGCGAATTTATTGATAATATGCATAAATTGAGGGACCCACTAAATGAGTTACTAAAAAAGGAGAATAATTGGAATTGGACAGAAGACTGTAAAAAAGCGTTTAAGGAAATAATACAAAAATTAACTTCGGAGCTAGCACTGACACATTTCGATCCCGAATTAGAAATCATTATTGTAAGTGACGCGAGCTCACATGGGGTAGGTGCGTGTATTCTACACAAGATGCGAGACGGTACAAAGAAACCCGTTGTGCACGCATCTAGATCATTATTACCGGCAGAGATAAACTATTCACAGATCGAAAAGGAGGCATTAGGCATAATATTTGCAATAACTCGTTTTCACAGATATATTTATGGGAGAGAGTTCACGCTCCAAACGGACTACAAACCCCTTCTTACGATTTTCGGTTCAAAAAAGGTCTACCAGTCTATACAGCGAACAAACTTTTAAGATGGGGAACTGTGTTACTAAACTACAATTTCAAACTTGAGTTCTTACCATCAAAGAAAATTGGGCACGCTGATGGACTATCGCGATTAATACCGGCGAAATGCGAACCGTTGGAAGACTCGGTAACAGCGGCATTACAAATCAGTAAAGTGTTATACAATAAAGGAACTACCTGTGACTGTGCTAGAGATAAGAAGAGAATCGGAAAAGGATGAATTTATTCAGAATACCAAGAAAAAAATAGAAGAGAAGGAAAGGAATTTAGCAGACAGCTTTTCAATCCGTGACTACATATTATTGTATAACGAGATAGTGGTAATACCGAAGTCGTTACGAAGGCGAATCTTGAAAGATTTTTATTTAGGACATCCGGGGGAAAAAACCGGATAGAGGCACTTATGAGAAGTTTTGTCTACTAGCCTAACATGGACGATGATATTACGCAAATGGTGGAAAGTTGTAAAGGCTGTGCTGCTGCGGCGAAAACACCACCCTCTATACAAAAGCCATGGCCTAAAGTTGACAGACCGTGGTCCAGAATCCACGTGGATTACGCAGGACCCATAGAGGGTTACTACTACTTAATAACAGTAGATAGTTTCAGTAAATGGCCTGAGGTTTCCAGATTCAAACACCCGACGACAGAAAATACCATAAACTGTATACACGAATTATTTGCCAGATTCGGCGTTGTGGATTGCTTAGTAACTGATAACGGTACACAAGTGACTTCAAAGAATTTTGTGAGACATACCAAGTAAAGCATATCAACATAGCTCCGTACCACCCGAGGTCGAACGGACAAGCCGAAAGATTCGTAGACACACTAAAAAGAGCTTTAAAAAAAAACCCGAAGATGTACCGACGGAAAAAGCGATACAGCAGTTCCTCCAAGTATACAGAATAACACTTAACGGGAACACACCATCTGGTCTTTCACCAGCGGAATTGATGTTTGCCCGGAGAATACGGTCTGTGTTTGATAAATTATTACCAAACAAGAAGAAAAACCGGTGTACACCTATTGTACCAAAGAGATAATTTAAACCAGGAGAACGAGTTTACTTTAGGATGTTCAGAAACAATATGACTTACTGGGAGCCTGGCACAATAATTAACAGACTGGGAAATATGATGTACACAGTACAAGGCGAAAAGTTTACCCATAGAAGACATATTGACCAAATACAAAAAAGACGGGTTGAGGAACAAAGCTCATCACCCGCAGAAAATGACGACTCAATGGATGCAATCTTTGAAGCTTTTGAGATTCAAAGACCACAAGAAGATACAGAATTTAGAAGGTCAAACAGGAAGAGAAAATTTACTGAACCTCTGATCATCAATCATAAGAGAAAAAAATACTAACTCCCTATCTAGGGAGGGGGTGTTGAGGGGTCTCCCCTTTTCACACAAATGGACTCACCCAAGGTATACATATACTACTACCAGTGAATACCCGGGTAGTGTAGCAGTCGAGACGGCGGCAAGCGTCACAGTTAGCGAGCACGTAGACTCAGTAAGGAGTCATACCGCGATACTTCAATACCAAGACTGTATATATATTATTGCTACTAACCCGCATTCCTAGATCTACTAACCCGTATTACCAGTTTGTATTAATGCATGTTAATGCATTTATTTTCCTTATCCATTCCTGGCGTTTGTTATTCATTGATATCGGATTTCATCCTGGAATCCACAACAACAACAACAATAATAATAATAATAATAATGAATTTACGCGCAGAAGAGACATGGCATTAAAAATCACCTTAATATCGGTAATTATAGTTAGATTTCGAAACAAGGTCGAGGAGAATTTTCTATTCATTTTTAGATGATATCGCTCGGGAGACGGAAATTTTTACAATTCTGCTCGTACAGATTTCGATTCATATGCAGAAATGTGTTTAGTTTTGGTCGACTAACTGAATTTATCGAAGATGTAGTTACATTTATATTAATCGTCCTTTCCGTAATATTTTTTGAACTATTTTTACAGTCTATGGTCAATCCAAAGTTTTTAAAAAGTATCCACTAAAAACTAATGACATTAGCAATCACGAAAGTCCATTGGAAGCATCTATTTGAACAAGGAATTTCAATCTCCAGATTCATTTGTCATTGACATTATATTTTCTCAACACTGGCGGATGAAACTAATATAAGAGTTGGGTGCAAATCAATTCCATTAACTAGAATCATTGGTAATACAGAAATCAGCACCAATGTCAATAATAAATTTTAATTTGGTACCTCATAATCGCGCAGCGAGTTCCAAAAGTGGCATGTCTGTAGTATACCCAATTACTGCCACGTCATTGGGAGCAGGGGTTGGGAACTGATTAATA
The DNA here is from genome assembly GCA_964036315.1 of Acanthosepion esculentum. NCBI lineage: Eukaryota > Metazoa > Mollusca > Cephalopoda > Sepiida > Sepiidae > Acanthosepion > Acanthosepion esculentum. The sequence goes on from OZ038504.1 coordinate 6,222,626, forward strand.
TTTGTAGGCTACTTTGCTTAGATATTTACAACAAGGTTTACGGAGGTCACTATTTTATAGTGGCGTTCATTTTTCTTTTCATAATATCAGAATTTAATCAATAAGCTTTCAGTAATTGTAATATATAAAAATGTAATTTATATTTTCACAATTTTTTTGTGTATAAAGTTGAATGTAAGTTAATTTGACATAAAGAAAGTTTATAAATGTAGCAAATGTCATTACTCACACTTTACAGGGAAAAAAGAAAGTTCGAGTATATTGACTTAGAGAAGCTGACGTAATTTTAGTTATCAGTGAGTCTTTTGATCTTTACCTGTTTCAATTAACTCTTGGAAAAGGGTTTTGGTTGGCATAATTTTGTGTATTTTTTTAGTTGACTGACCATGACCTATTGCAAAATATTGTATTTATCTCTTTTCAAGGTATACAAAAGCGAAAGGATTTTGTATTTACTTACAGCAACTGGTTGAAAATTCGTTTTTTATACATCGCGACCCGTTTCCTACTATGTCAGCAAATTTTAATTTTTGCTGACGTTTTTCTGAAACCTGCAAGATATATATATATATATATATATATATATATATATATATATATATATATATATATATATATATATAGCTGCTTGTGTGGCTTTTTGACATGCTTTTGCAATTTTTTGCAAGCTACATATTTTAATCATTATATTTTGAATATTACCACAATAGTGGTATTGTTCCTCCTATATCTCTTATAATTTCTGTGTAAATAAATAGGACACATTATTTTCGGCGCGTCCCTCGTGCATAACCTTTTTAAGTTAAAACATTTTGGGGGATCAGAGAAAAAAAATCTTCATTTTTGGAAAAATATCTAATTATTTGTCTTTGTATTTTATATATTTGTTTATATGTTTTGAGACAGGTTACCAAATTAAAAATTACTGTTTTATACGTTTATAGTCGAAAAATAATAGAGGCAGATGTATTAAAAAAAACAGCAAAACTACAATATTATTTAAAAAATATTTAATCAAATGTCATTATTATTATTATTATTATTGAATAAGGACAGTGCACAAAAAAGCCACGCCAATGTACAGATATACGAAACCCAATATACCTATGTCACCCAGTCTGATAAGTGTATTTCAGCCACATGTAGCATAGCCAAAGATGTGTAATATGGTGACAGGTTTTGATAAGAACAGCGTATAACCATGTAGGTGATACCTACTTAGGTCGAGTAATCCAGTTTGCTCAGACACCTCCGATTGGAGGTATTCCTAAGTATCTAGATGTGATTCCTAAATCGCTTTGGCTGTCTTATCCTTCAAATAAAAAAGCAACGCTCTCATCACCTAGTCACGGTGATCTCCCATTACTCCCGCTCACGAACACAGATGCATAGTGTTAGTGTTTTAAGCTTTAGGGAATATGTCCAACTTGTTATGGTCAGGCAACTGAAGCATATCTGTGATATTAATCTTATTACTTTAATTTACTGAAGTTCATTTTAATTCACAAAGACAAAAAAATATTAACATGTTAACCCCTCCAATCAATTAAGATCAGAAGCCATTACTGGTGTAGCATCTGTGCATTATTATTATTATTATTATTATTATTATTATTCCCGACACTGTAAAAGTAATTATCGTAAGAAAGTACCGGCGATATTCGTTGGTACCAGCGTATCCCTCAAACCTAAATATGCTTTAACACACTACTATCATTAACCAACCGGAAACTACAGAAGAGAGAGATGTAAGTGTAAGGAAATATCCGTAATGGTAAAAGTATGTGTTTGGCTTATGTTCATCTCTAGTCGAGTTTTTTTTTTTTATCAAATGTTTTCTGTTTTGTTTTCTATTGCAATATTTCATTAGTATAACCATGTACGATATTTTCACTATTGGGAATTCTTGTTTTGTGCACAACTATACTGCTAGCTTGCTTTTTATATACAGTGATAGTTTCTGATATAGTTAAGCGACTTTGGTAATGTCTTGTAAAATTAGTACTGTGATTCGAACTGAGATGCTTTATAAAACACCACTGCTTCGGACAGCCAGAATTCTGAGAAAGCTTTTGTTGATGTAGAGAAATGAAATGAAATAAAGGTCAGTTGTTAAGTTACAGCTTGATCTGCTTGAGAAAAAGAAAATAGTAATAATTATAATCTCGTTTGATTATATAACATCATTATGAAATTCGACTCTGTAGAAGTGATCATCTGAGATAAAATTATAGATAATGGCAGTTAGTATTGGGGATAAAATTAGCATATGAGACGCAGGTTGATGTTTCAATCATTTTTAAAAATGTCTCTTATGGACCGTCAAATACTGTACATACACTTAAGAACCGATTCTGTCGACCAGGCCACTGACTTATAATCGAAAATCCAGATTCAGAGATAGAAAGCTGTGAACAATAACCAACATTTAATTTCTCCCTTATTTGTTTGGAACATTTCAACCTGAACATTGCTAACTTCAATTTTCGAATGGAGTTTTCTCAAAGTGCTGCTACCTTTAGATATTTTCATCAGTTTATTCATTTTATTAAACTAACATACTGGAAAAAACGATCGACTCACTATATCGCTCCAAGAACTACATAACGCTTCTGCCATGAGTTATTTTTACGAGGGTCATATTGGACCAAAAATGGAGTATTGTTACTATATCTGGTCAGGAGCTGCTCAATCCCCATTTTCCAGCCTTGATAGAGTTCAAAGGTTTTGTGCGGTGAAGGTTTATTCTCCACTCTGCATGTTTTTTCTTATGGACACAACGTCACAAGCCTATCGCTATTTCCATGGCAAACATTCAGATAAGTTCCATTATTTAGTTTCGCCACTTCAAGCCTTTACATCCAGGGCACATCATGCTACTTCTACGTATTCGAATCCCCATCATTTCATCCGTGTTCCAAATATAAGAAGAAAGTTTCACTCAGACAGCTTTTTCCTAAAAACAGACTCTTGCATGGGCGCCTCCCTAAACACTACGATCTTGAAGTCAAGAGTCACTTTTCATCTGTCCTCCTTATTCTTATAATCTTCACTTCGTGCCAACTCGTTTATCATTCATGTTACACACCTCATTCACTATAACACTTTATCTTGAATAGCTCGCGAGCCTTGTATTTGCGTGAACTTTTAGTATATAAAAAAGGATTAATTGAGAGTTTTCACCAATATCTTAATTGATATTGAAAAGGGTTCAAACTCACTTTGCATACAAAAGTAAATTTTATTGTAACTTACAATTTTTTTCTCTTGACAAAAATTGTGTTAGAACTCACATATTTCGAAATGTTGCATTAAGTCATAAACTTGTTAGTATTATTTAATATAGTGCCGACTGGAATAGTCATTCCGGTGGATTTTTTCAACTTATAAAATAAGCATGCTGGGCCAAATAAACATCCAGTCGGGATTTATATATATATATATATATATATATATATATATATATATATATATATATATATATATATATATATATAGGCTAAGAAGAATTTGGTAATCCGTATAGGTAGTTCGAAAAAGGATGAAATCCTGAGAGCTCAATGTAAATCCAGAGCTAATAATTTAAAGGAAAAACAGACCACTTTAAGGCTCCATGTAATAATTTATTTCGCCAAGCCCTTTATTAAAGGACACTGGCTCATCAGAATCCACTTCCAAATGGTGAAACGAAAAATGATAAATGAAAATTGAAATGAACCTATACGCTTTTGACGGGTAGTATGAAGTTTATGTAATTTAACAGTGGGGGGTAATGAGGTGTAATGTGAGTGACATGATCGAATTTAGAAAGGGTTTACATTAATATTTCTATCTATCATACTTAGTATTAAGGTAGGGGGGCCAGACATTGACCTATTTAATCGGTTAACTTAACGGAAGTGATATATTGAGAGGGAAGGGGGAGAAGAGAGATACAAAGAAGGGAGGGGAAGTAGAGAGAAAGAAGATGTCATTAAGTTTTGCTAAGCGACAGTAGGAGAGATAACTTTAGCAATTTATGTAAAAAATATTTTAATGTTTGATAGTAATTTAATTTTTAAAATCACCGAGGAAATTAAATTGATATTTGCTGGCAATCTAAAGTTCTAACTCTTTTAACAAATAATTTAGGGATTTAATATTATTTAAATAGTATATTTAAAAATACATTCATAGAAAGTACATATAGAAAGTATATATATATATATATATATATATATATATATATATATATATATATATATATATATATATATATATAAATCGTAATAAACCTGTATCAAAATAGTCGTTTCATGAGAAAATTATTTAAAAATAATAAGGGTGCTGTAGAAAATTAACACCGTGGGTGGGGAATTAAAGGAAATAATTTAATCGTGTTGGCACTTTTATTTCGTATTTAAGCAAAGAATATGCAGAAAGTTAGAGGACACGCGGCAAAGACAGAAGGTTCACTAAATCCAACTAGGGTCAGATCACGTGTAACCAGTGTGAACGAACGTTCCATACAAAAATCAGTCTTGCTAGCCAATCGCATAAACATGGGAATTGAGAAGGGTTGAGTGTATCACGGGAAATGTAAGTTTTGTTTAGGTTGTGCTTATTTCTAGAAGATTAATCCATAATTAAAATATGGCAGTTATCATAATTTGATTAAATAGCTCTTGTAAAAATGAATGCCAAAACAAAATTTAAATTAAAAATACTAATTTTCACAAGGAAAAAAGTTCACCAACGTCACTAGCGAATTAATGAACAGAGAATTATAGAATAATCTGAAGAAAATCCTAAATGCTATTTTTCTTGAACCACCATTTCATAAATCCTGACTCAGGATTTTTTTCATTTTTATAAACATTTTCCCCATATTTGAGTTTCACCGAATTTGTTACATTTTTTGTGTACTTATTCTTATAACCTGTAATACGTTGTGCTTGTTCTATTGGGGCTTGTAAAGCCATGCACCCATTCAGTATTTGTTTACTCCATGATTAAATGCATATAATTTATGTTCAATTTTTCATGCCAAGTTCCTTCTGGATATACGCGATCATGACTGCACCGTTTCTGTTATCTGTGAATTACCATGCATTCTTTGAATGAGTGATGGTCGAAGCCGCGGTAGTGTTCTTTCTATTCAACGTTTTATGTCTCAGTATGTCTCACAACACAGCTGAGAGACTCCGTTCTGAGGTGGCCAGAATTAATCATAAACACCTCAAGAGTTTAGAACTAAAACTTCACACTTTATGTGATCGCAGCAGTTGGAAGAAGATGGGCAGAGCCGATCTAGTCACAAACATCTCCAGTACTACACTTAGTACCATAGCTTTGGTCTAAAGTTTGCAACTGGTTTAAAAAACAACAACATTAGCAAACTGATAAATCTTAATTACAGACACAGTGACACCGACTTCCATAAAGGATTTACCCAAGGCATCTTAGCTGCCTCCTTGGACTGCCAAAATACGGAGTTTACTTTACCCAAGAGGTACATGAACGCTTTAAAATCCCTGTCTACGAACAGTGATATTACTATATCTCCTTCGGATAAAGGTGGAGGGGTCGTAGTCATGGACACCGCTGCGTACAACCAGAAAATGTTGGACTTGCTCAATGACAGAGACACTTATAAACAGATCTCTCCTCTACAGGTTTCTAAAAATCTTAAAGAATTTAATAAGTCCTATAAGAGTCTGATTCGTAATGAAGATAAGATTGGCTTTCCCTTATTAATTACTACCCCACCATCCCTAAAATCTATGGGCTCCCCAAAACCCATAAACCTGACATTCCTCTAAGGCCCATTATTTCGGGCATAGGCTCAGCCCCTCATAACATTGCTAGGTTTCTAACTAAATTTCTCACCCTAATTCTGGGCACCATAAGTGACGCGCATGTAAAGAATTCAGGCGCTCTTCTCAATAAGTTAAGCAATATTGACATAAGAAACAAATCCCTAGCCAGCTTAGACGTTAAATCCCTATTCACTAATGTACCTGTGGATAAATGCATTAAACGGTTAGAGAACCACCTTAAGAAAACTGATTTTAAGCTACCTATCCCCATCTCAATATGCATCAAATTATGCACCCTATGCACATCTCATTGTTACTTCCAGTATAACGATATCTATTACAAACAAAAATTTGGCTTACCAATGGGTAGTCCTCTCTCTGGATTCCTAGCATGCATATTTCTAGAATTTCTTGAGTCTGGACCTTTCAAATATATAATCCCTGATGATACACATTATTACTTCCGTTACATCGATGACATTTTATTCATTTACCCACAGAAACATGATTTAAACAAAATCACTGTTAGATTAAATAGAGTAGAACCTACTATAAAATTTACCCACGAACTTGAATCCAATAATTCTCTACCTTTTCTAGACATACTACTTACTAGAAATAATAACAAATTAGAATTCAAAGTATATCGTAAACTCACATGCAAAAACGACTATTTACACTTTTACTCTCACAATGATACTAGGACGAAGAGAGGTGTTATTATTGGATTTTACTTGAGAGCTCTTCGAATCTGTTCAGCAAAGTATTTAGATGACGAATTTAGTTATATCGAGGATACCTTCTCAAGCCTTTCGTATCCGAGACAATTAATACTCAGCGCTAAGCATAAAGCCTTGAAAATTCACAAAGTTCGTTCATCAGTGCAAAATAACACCCCGACTACTACTACTACATCTAACGTAGGGAGAGGCACACTTTAAGCTGCCCCTGATAATCCTATTGGCCGCATCTTTCTACCGAATAACCCTCTGACCGAACACATCTCCAACAATCTAAACGCGCTAAAAATTAAAACTATTACATTACCCACTAAAACTATCCGCAGTATATTAAATAATACCAGCAGACAGCATATTACATCCGATGCTTGCGTCTATCAGGTACCGTGCAGAGACTGCAACTTGAGTTATGTAGGCGAGACAGGGAGGTCCTTAAAATCTCGCATTTCCGAACATAAACGAGATATTCGCCTCGGTAATTTAAGTAGTGCTTTATTTGTAGACATAGCCAAATCTGATCACAATTTTGATTTCGACTCTGTGAAGATTTTAAAATATATCCACAATAAAAACCATAGGCAGATTTACGAGGCTGGCATGATATCCACCTCACGTACAATAAACACCAGACAGGGTTTCTTTAATATATCAACATTCCTAGCAAGATTAATGCTTGACAAACGTACCAATAAGCTATAGTTTTAAATAGGTTCCCCCTCTTTCCACTTAGGATAAAATCTCTTCCCTGGGAGCAGGTTTTCGCAGCGACGCCCACGCGGCGCCAGCGTATCCGAATCCAAGAAAGAATACTCTGACTTTAGAATTTTTGTTTCTGACTAGTCCTGTATATATCGTCTCTTCATTTAATTTAAATTTAATATAAATATGTCTCCATTAACCATGTATATATATATATATATATATATATATATATATATATATATATATATATATATATATATATATATATATATGTGTGTGTGTGTGTGTGTGTTTAAAATATGCTATATTTATGGGGGAAGGGTTCTCAGTGTCGGTGATATAGCGAGCGTTTGCAGATATCTATCTATCTCTCTCTCTCTCTCTCTCTCTCTCTCTCTATATATATATATATATATATATATATATATATATATATATATATATATATCCCATTATCTGTTGCTTTGTTATTGCTTTCCTAGACCATACTTGATGAAATTCCATTTAAATTTACGCGGGATCTCATATAAAACAAATAAACTATGGGTGGTAAAAATGACAAAATCTGACATAAAAGTATAGTAGATTACCAACAATAAAACTTCGTCATATAACGGGCTACATTTTCAGGTTTAAGTATAATTTCCAAATGGAACTAATGCTTTTGTAAAGAGCTTTATAATAAATAATAATTATAATTTTAAAAGTTATTCCATTATTCTAGGATTTATTTTGAACTTCAATCTTTGTCTTTGTCGTTTTGATAATTTCATTCAGTTGATACATTCTCTGGCCTTTCATTTTGTGTCTTTGAATAGAAAACTTCGAATCATTTGTTTATTATTTAACTTTCTTTTGCTAGTTGAATTAAAAAAAAATCCATCGTCACAGTGACGGCTTCCTCGTAGAAAATTCTGAAGTCTAAGACCGGGAATAGTGGAAAATATTAAACATAAATGTGCAAACCGGTGGAACTAAAGAATGGAGCTCATTTGAACATTTACCATGGAAATAACAATAGAGTAGCGATAGGCTCATTACCTCCGTGAGAAAGAGCTATTACTTCCTCAAGAAGTCCGCATTAACGATTTTGTACTTTATCAAAGCTGAAAAGTGACGATTGAGCAGCTCCAGCTATGTAAGTAATACTCCATTTTTGGCCTAATCTGAGTCTTGTACGGTAGAAGTCGAGTACTTCCTAGAGTGAGCCGGCTATTTTCCCAGTATTTTTAGTAAATGGATGCATATATATGAATTCCATCTGAATCATGTATATTGGATATGTTTACTGGTATAGAAACGAATTTGTATAAAAATCTTAAGTAAATAAATATAGCAAATATTTTGACGAAATGAAGTAATGTTCTCATATTCGGGAGGGAGCTGCCCAGTCCTCACCTTCCAGTCGTGATAGAATTCAAAAACGTCTCCGAGTCCTTCGTGGGTGATAAATTGTTTTTCACCCTTCAACCTCTTTCTCACAGGCGGAACGTGGTAAACCTCTCTATCGCTATTTTCATGGAAAGTGTTCGGACGAACTACATTCCATAGTTTCGCTGTGGTTTCCCCCCGTATTCCATCGCTCAGAAGTAAGTTCTACGCGAACAGATTCTTTCCGCGAACCACTGCTCTGTGGAACAGAATTCCAGGAGGATGTTTCTCTGATCACTACAATCTTAACCAGTTCAAGTCTAGAGTTAACTGTTATCTTCCCTTCCTGTCTGTATAAACTACCCTTTAAAGTAACCCTCTACCTCGAGTGTACCGCTGGCCATGTACAGTGTGAACGTTACTGTAAAAAAATTGCATTTTATTAAATATTAGACAAAATTTAGGTAAGAATTTCCAAAATTTGGTAGTCAAATGATCAAATTTTAATTTTGTTCATTTTTAAATGTTAATATGGTAAGTTAAAATACTGATATTACTCTGCTGATTTTATTTTTTCATTCATTCAAAGCTTCTTTGTCTCGCAACAAGGCTAAATACTTTCTTCAGTGTCAGAGGTTAAAATGCAACCTATCTGCTCGTGAAGCGTGACTTTAAAGTTAACTGCATAATTTTATTTTAGCAGAACTAAGATAAATATACAATCAACTTTTTAAATCAGTTATACTCAGTGAGTGATTCCACAAGATTATTATTATTATTATTATTATTATTATTATTATTATTATTATTATTATTGACTGGGAGGGCAGCATACAAACAAACTAATTCTGGGTACAAATATACAAAGCCAAATCTACTCATTATAAAAACCAGTTTGATAAGGGTATACCCGACATATACATCACAGTCAAATATGCGTGATATAGTGAAAGATTTTTTTATAAGAGTAGCGCATAAACTTGCAGGTGGGGGTCTAGTTAGAAATATTTTCAGATGGTCTCCGATTGAAAGGATTTCCAAATATCTAGATATGAGTAGCAAGTCACCTTTGCTGTTCCTCCACTATTCCTGCTTGTGAAGTTACACAGAACGTCAGTCCCTAGGGAACATGCCAAACTGGTTACGGTCAAGCAAATGACTAGCAAATATGTGGCACTGAACGAGATATTAGTGTAGTCCATCTTAATTCACCATGACAAAACATATACATGTTTACATCACCAATTAATTAAGGTCGGAAACCATGTAAGCATCGCCATGATTGATTTACCAAAGAGATGTCTTCTTGATAACATCGTTCTGGGGGACGGTCCCACTGTTGGGAAGTGCCTGAAAATCATACCACGGACTGAAATAAGCTTCATGAATGAAATCGGGTAGAAACAACCCTGTTCGGAAACCGTCGATGACTGCCATGTTCAGCAACTGATTTTTCAGGAATTGCGCCTTTTCCAAGAAACTGTAACTAAGGTCTGAAGCTTAGTTGCAATATAAATCACTGATTGGCTCTTTGGGTTTTAAAGAAACACAAATGTGCCTGTGCAAACATCTGCAACAAGGATTAACTAGCAACCCTGTGTAGACGCCAACCTCTCTTAAGACTGACGCTTACTACTAGTTCCGCAGACAATTTCGATAGTACAGTGAATTCGACCTTTGAGACACTGGGTAAGAGGATGTTAGAACACTATTGGATATAGTCAGAGGATTTGAAGTCAGGAGAGCTCTTTTCCCTTGTTCAAGCTTTCTTTCATTCTCTATGTTCTTTTTCGAATGTGAAAAGTGATCACTTTCAATCACAGCTATGGAAGTCATTCCAATTTTTTTTTCCGGACAATTTAATCTCAAATTGTCTGAAAAAAATGTTGGAATGTTAATGACTCGTCGCAAAGTATTAGAAAATATGAAAGTTGTGTTTCGTTTTTCTACTCGTAAACGCAGAAGATCACCGGCTTTTGTGAAATCGTTTTATAACATTTGTTGCCGTGACTAACCGATCAAATATCTTTTTATCTTATTATATAAAAGCCAAGTCACTTTGTGTGTGTTTTTTTTTCACGCTAAAACAAATGTGTAAAGTTCAAAGAACCTGTTCTCATTCGAACCGCAGATCTGAAGGTAAACAGGCAAGCAGCATACCATTACACTAGCGTTATTCTGCTGGGTTATTCGTGCAAACTAGCTTTGGAATACTGAAGTAAGTTTTCTTATTTTTCTGATTTTATAACATTTGTAATTATTTTCCTGGCGATATGCGGGTAGTGTAACGACTATCGCAGTGGAAAATGAAGTATGCAGACCGAGTTCGAATTCCAGCTGAGGTTGTTGCGTTTACTTCACGCTAATATCCTTGGGAAAGGCGTGTATAAATTTATTCTCCCACTAGCTATGGTTAAATAGTTGCATAGAATAGGCTCTTTAAACTTGTCCAAGCAACCAATTTCGGAGAAGGATAACTCTGAATTAAAAACCGTGGTGAAAAAAATGGAAAACAATTTCACTATGTTTCCTAAGAACTCATGATAATTCATATATATCAAATAATAAAATTTACAAAGGCATGTATATTCAAGACGGTACTTGTACTTAGTACTAAAGAGTGATTTTGTTTTTTACTAATGTTTGACTCAAGAGCCACTCAAAGTAGAGGGTTACGAAATTATGATGATATAAAGTATAGATAACGATTAACACTGGACTTGAAGAGGTTAAGATTGTAGTGTTCGGAGAAGTATCCACGGGGGAGTCTGTTCCACAAAATGGTTGTTCTTGGAAATAAGCTTCCGTTAACCTTCCTTACAAATGGAATACGAAGAGAATGAAGTGATTCTATTTTGTGTTTAGTTTAATAAAAAGTCAGTACTTGCTTATGTGTTGCCGAATTAATATGGCCATATTATCTAACCTTTACTTAGCTTAACTTCAGCAGAAGGTCAGACTTGTGATACGCCCAGGGAAGATCGAAGTCATTACTCAGTATTAATGAAATGAGCTTGCTAACCATTACACCACAACGTGGCGCCCATGTCGCCATAACCTTATCAAGTCTGAGTGATTGTGACAATTTCTTTAAATAGAAAACCACAAAGGTCGCAAATAGAAACAGTGAGAAATGAATGAGCGCTGTATAAAAAATTCTCGATTGTTTATGTTTAATACTTTGACCTGCTGTCTTATTACGGAAGATTTGCAAAGAATAAGAATTACATTCCACTGCAATTGAATAATACGAAAGAAATCTTTGTGAATCTAGGCCATCATGAGGTTCACAGAAAAATGTCTCTCTCTCTCTCTCTCTCTCTCACTCACTCATTCTCTCTCTCTCTCTCTCTTGTATCTCCTTTCTCCCCTTCATATATTTCTCAAATATGACCGAGATATTTTTATTTCGTTTCTTGTTCTTTTTCCCGATTTTTTTCTTTTTTGTCATTATTTCAATCAGAGTCTGCTCTTTGGTCAACAATTTGTTAAAATTGACATATTCTGTTTATAATGTCATATTCCTTCAGAACATAAGCCATTATGACTCTTCACAAGTCTTTCTTTATTATCTGTAAATTGCCATGCATTCACAGGAAAGATACTGGAGTGGTTTCCCGTTACCTTTTCCATAGCTTGGTTTTCTTTCTCCTAGACTGGTTACACCGGAAGTTAGTGAGGAGAAGAGACGGATTCATGCATTTCCTAAGAGCATTTGTACGAAAGTGGACACAACAAGCTATAGTCAAGACAAACGCTGAAACAATTTTCTGCGTCGGTATCCATTACACTATCCGGATATTCATAACAAGTTTATATTAAATTTAAAATTATATCCATGATAACTTTCACTTCAGCTATGAAATAATTCAAAATTCCGTTTATGAGATTTTTTTTTCAAAAGATAATGCTAAATTTAAAATTTATTTGAAAAATGTATCACAGTTTTATGAAAAATAGATTTCAAATCACAAGAAAATGTCTGCTATTTAAGAAGTAAACGTTGATTTGTCAGACAATGCATAAATCAACAATAACGAAACTAATGAGAATAAAGCTAATTCTTAATGATGTAACGAATTTAGTTTCTAAAATGAACAATTTACAACTGATGTCCTTCCATATTATGAATGTCAAGATCTGCATATCACAAGACATCTACAGTAATGTGATTAAACGTTATCTTAAGAATCATTGTTAGCGAAATATTTTCTGTTTTCTTCATAATTTTCACCTTGTGGCAGACTAAGCTTAGCGATGTAAAGAACCTAAAAAGCCAGGAAATTTTTCTCCCCGGAATCGATCCTCCAAATTTATAAATCGACCACTCGCCCTTGCATGGAGTATTGCTGCCATATATGGTCTGGAGCCCCTGCTGTTTGCCTCAGGGTTCTTGATAAGATCCAGAGACGGATATGCAATGTAATTGGCCTTGATCTGTCATCCCGTCTGCAGTCGCTCTCTCACAGACGCGACGTTGCCTCGCTCTGTCTTTTTTACAAATACTTTCACGGTAATTACTCCGAGGAGCTGCTTTCGCTGGTTCCTAGGCCTCATGAATTTAAATGTCCTACGAGGCTGGCATCCCGTTCCCACCCCTTCATCGTTGAAACTGTTAGATGTAGACGTCTCTTCTACTCCAATAGCTTCATGTCTCGCACATCTCGCCTGTGGAACTCCCTTCCTTATTCCTGTTTCCCTGACAAATACAATCTCCAACTATTTAAGTGTAACGTCAATCGACATCTCCAGTTGCCTTGATCTATCCACTTCCCTTCTCCACATCCTTTCACCTTTCATTCCTATTTGCTCTCACTCCAAATCTTCTGTAACCCCCTTGCCTTGATCGACCCACTATCTTTCTCCACATCCTCTCCTTTACCACTCCTATCTGCTCTTCCTCCAAACCTTCTGTAACCCCTTGCGTGCTAGTGGCCTCCAGCCTTGCTTGGGGTGATAAGCTTAAAAAAAAATATCTGTCTATATTTCTGAGATGAGGTATTGTAATTATTTACACTATTTAAATTGTGTGGACTGTTGCCCACATCTTCGTTCGGCCGTTGTACGTTCCAGGTTATCTTCAGGTGATTGGAATTTCGAACTGGACCCTTTATTTAGTTCACCGGTGTAGATTGTTCTAGTTCCACGTGACATGCCTTTTCTGGATATTTTTGTTCACCACTACAGTAGCCAGGTATTGAACTCGAAACTCTTTGAGTCAAGTCACTGGATCCAACCAACGCTTTTATCCACTGGGCCATGTATCATATTGCAATTTTTGTTGTTATTATTGCTTTTCTCTAGCACTCTGTATTACTGGTTCCCATATTGTATCCAATAATAACAACAAAAATCGCAATATGAGTTCTGGTAAAAATGAGTACTGAGACATTAGTTTATAAGTCGCAAAAATGAATACACTGATGTCCTCAAGTAGATAAAAGCGTTGGTTGTTCTAGACTAAGCTAAAGAAGGCTTTCAAAAACAAAAGGGAATAAATACGTAAGCCGAGTATGAAATTTGGGTTAAAAAAACAACTCTACTATAGTGCTATGATTAGAAATTCGTCTTCTACATCATTTTAGTGTAGTGGTATCTATATTGAATACTTCAAAATTATGACCTTGTGCCAGACTAAGCTAAGCTTTGTAAATGTTACAAAGCATCTACAGTATAACGATTAAAAGTTAAGTATAAAAGTACTCATCTCACCAGAACGCATGGCAATAGATTATTAGTACTGTAGGGAATTGGAACCTCACCGAATTTCACATATTTATGATCTTATGCCACACTAATCCAAGTGTAGAAAATGCCTATGGTGTTTGTCTCCTGCCGAAGATAGTTACCTATTTCTCACCAGCGGCAATAACATTTTGGGTTCAAATGCAGACTGCACTGTGATTAGTGTTTCTTTTTTATCTCTCTCGTCGACTGAATGCTAATTTTGACGCGTTTGTTTCATAAATCCCACCCGTGATATCACGGCTTATACAAACAGCTGGAACAGTAAATAAATAAAATAAAGCTAAAAGAACTGACTGTAACGCCCATCTGTCAACACTTGTCATATAACGTCATCGGAATGTGGCGTACAGAAACGCGAAATATCTCGCATTTTGCTTATAGCTTAAATATATCCTATTTCGACCTGGCCAGTTTCGACGGCAGAAGAAGTTTGCATATTTTTTTCAATAGCACCGGTAGTTGGTGTGTTCAAGCCCAGTCCACAAGTCAGTTTCTATAGACCAACACTATTGTAATGCGTTCAATGTTCACTTGGTGCCTATGTAGCTACGTCCCTGTGTAAACTAAGCTGACCTCTTCGCCACGGAACAGTGGTTAGCAATTCACTTGTACAGATCATTACGACTGAAAAGATTTCCATATTCACTGGGTACCCCACGCGTATGGCGTTGTACTAGACTCCGTTAAACTAAACAATAAATATAGCAAGGAGGAAAAAGCGGTAAGGATTAAACTCATTGGCGATGGTATACAAGATTTGCTTGTTGACAGTTACCGAAGGCTTTCTTTTATAGTAAATATCAATCAATACAAGAGTTATTCGACATACAAGGTTAGTCGAAATGGTAATGATGAATGAGGTGTGTGATATAAACGAAACAGGTGGTGATAGAAAGTAAAGTTTATGGGGATAAAGAGTATAGATAAAAGATAAGACACTTAACTGAAGAGGTTAAGATTGTAGTGTTCAGGGAAGCATCCACCTCTCTTTCGCAAAGCAGCAGTTCTTAGGAAAAAAGCTGTTTGAATGGAACTTGCTCCTTACATTTGTAATACTAAGGAAATAAAGGTGATTCGACTATTTAGAAGTAGCACAACGTCTCACAATTGTAAAGATCTGAACTGGTGGAACTAAAGAATGTAGTTCATCTGAACATTTGCCATGGGGGCAGAATATGTGGGGAAGATAACGGTTAACCCTAGATTTAAACAGTTTAAAATTGTAGTGGTTGGGTAAATCAGTCCCAAGTAACGGTTTGTGAGCAGAAGCTGTTCGTGTGGAACTTACATGTCACCAATGGAAAACGAAGGGAATGATGGTGGTTCACTACAATTTCTGTGGCATGTCGGGTCTTAGCCGTGGAGGTTAGAACTAGTGAAAATAAGGAATATAGTGTAGCAATAGAGTAGCAATTAGCTTGCAACGTTGTCTCTGTAGGAAAGAGCCCGCAGAGTGGAGAAGTCTTCCCTCCAAAAGACTGCGTAAAGGATTTGGAATTCAATCAAGGTTTGGAAATAAGCAGCACCAACCTAGTCATGGCGGCAACAATTCATTTTTGGTCTTGGTGCTACTACAATTTTAGCCATGTTCCGGTGTAAGCTAAACTTATTAAATACCTAATCGCATCGTCACGGATAGGTGTTTAGCAATCTAATCTTGCATATTGTTACTACTGAAACGGTTTCCACTTTCATTTGGTGCCCCACCCCTATAACGTTTGCTAAATTCTGTTAAGCTAAACTTAGTAAATATAACAAAAAGGACATTCAGAATAAACTGAAATTACAAAACATGCTCTGCAAAATTAACTGTCCCGCAAAGGGGAACAAAGCGGTAAGTGTTAAATTCACTGGCGATGACATGTAAGATTTGTTTAGAAGGAGGAGTACTGAAGGGACTTAATTATTTTTAGCTTTGTGATCTATGCAGACTTGGGGCGCCCACTATGACGATCTTTATTTAAGGCTATGTCATCGTGCATCTCTCGCCTAAAAATGGTGGCTTATCTCAAATCTCGTCGTTCCACTGGCAGCGAAGATTTTGAGGTTGCAATAGTTCACTGCTGTAGAAATTCAAAGAAAAAAAAGTAGAGATTAATTGGCTCGAAAAGTTAATCCTCTTTGTCTTTATCTTTGTATATTTTTCCTTACTAAAGTCTTATTAGAGTTAATATATAATTTAGCGAAGCTTCAGACCCATCACTTCTTACCCCGTTAGCAATGGTATAAGAAAGGTTATCTGCATTTTAATCTTTGAATTAATTATCCATTTAAAACAGTTTTAATGAAAAAAAAACCATATCTGAACTATGAATTCCGGAACAAAATATGACACGAAGCAAAATAAACATGAAAGTAACTTTTTATCCTGTTTATTTAATTGTTTAGAATTAAAGTAACTATTGTCATACTAACTTATTTTGTCATAAATATACTTTTTTATGATTATACAAGTAGATAAGTAAAAGTATAAAAACTGACTCTTACAGATGCCTGGTTTAGCATTAAGATTAGTATTACCGTTGTATACATCCCGTTTAGAATAACTACAAATATCGGATTAAATTTAATGAATTTAATTATGACATTAATTTTACATAACGTTCTTAAGAAATGATTTTTTTATTAATGTTGTAGTATAAAATATCACGTTTGCTCCTACTTTATGTTTTTAATGATAGACTAAACTAAAATTCAACATCATTTTTGTAAATACCTTTTAGAAAGAAAAACACAAATACTCAAAAAAATTAAATTTTATTATAAATATATTTGCTGTTATGAATAACAATATCACAGAGAAAAAAATATTAAATTAACTTTAGGTAACAATGGCATTTTAAAATAAATCTCAGTGCAAAAACAGAATCGAAGAAAAAAGTCTTTGGAAGAAATGTCAGTTAAAAATGAAAGTACAGTGTAACCCGGATATAAGAGAGTTATCGGGACCGGAGAAGCAGTCTCTTATATCCGGGTTTCGTCTATTTTGTTTAGGTAAGTATGGCTCTAATTTGGGACCAGATAAAATCTATCTTATATCCGGGTCTCTTATATCCGGGTTACACTGTATATTAAATTTAGAATATTAACTTTAAGTAAAAAATGTTAAATTAACTTATTAATTAACTTAATCCAAACCGAAACTAAAAAAAAAAATAAAAATAAGAAAATTCACTGACAGTGGTCAACATTTTTTGAAGAAGAGATGTCCGATAACATGGGCTTAAATAAAGATCAACATGGCCTCCGCACTTTACATTCGACCTTTTGGCGGATACAGTTCGAGTTGGCGTTCAGATAACATTCATTATTCGATGACACTTATTATAAGAAGAAAAGATCAAAATAAAACAATTCATGCATTTCATTGCGTCCAAGGTGCCGGCATTATGGTGCGGAAGACACCTTTATGTTTATGAGACTTGAATAAGTTCCAGTTAATGGTCGTCTATGATACTCTTGTAAACCTTGTATCTTATAACAGTAAATATTGCACTCTTCTTTTCGATAATTTCATGAATGGCACATAGGGATATGCTGCATTGGAAGAGATAAAAATGTTCATGGAAATGGATAATTATCGATGATTCGTGAGGATAACTGAAACGTTTTCAAATAAACCTTGCTCATAATAACTGTAAAGTTATTGGGCAGTTGAATGAAGATTACTTTACTATGATGTCATCTCCTGCTGCCACATCTCTTCTGTTGAAGGCCAAAGTGTATAACTAGTCATCAGTTGAGACATCAGGTATGTGTGTTTTAGTGAGTCAAATCAACGTTGTTTTGAGTGACACGCCGTGGAAAACAGTTTGTAATAATACGGTTTGTATATTTTGCATCAGTCGGATGCAAATGCATTTAAGAGAAACAAATGTGTTCACTTCATGCTGAGAACAGTTCATTACAACCTTCTCTGCATATTGTATTTGACAAGATACACTTTTTCTCAAAGAAATGGCCCAAGAAATAGCTTGGCATCTTTTGCAAATATGTGGCCTCAAATAGGCTCATTTTATCCCCAACACTCACTATCTAATTTTAATTTCGAGGGTCATTGCTAACGAGTCCAACTTAATATATTTTTTACTCAAACGACGACACCCACCCGAGAAAGACAACATTAAATTCGCAGAGGAATATATCTGACATAATAAGTGGTCAAGAATGATTGGTGGAAGGACGTGTGTGTGTTCATTGCGATTTCATGCTTTATGTTCAGTGGTACTGCTAACTTGCTTTTCATATAAAGTAATGTGTTCGTCTATAGCCAATTGCTTTTGTATTTTTGTACTGTTAGCTTACTTTTTACATACATTAATGTTTTCTGCTGTTGATAAAGTGATTTCATAATGTTTTGTTATGTATTGTTAGCTTGCATTACTTATTACATGTTTAAATCTTCTAAAAGCTCCCCCCTCTGAATATGCCCAGATGAAATGGAAGTACGTTTTTATGACGTCAAATACAGTATATAACATTTGATTGCGAAAATAAATGTATATACAACAGCTGGTAATGAGGAAGTAGTGCGTTCATGCTGAACCAAGTTGTAGCGTACGGTGAGACCACACACACACACACACACACACACACACACACACACGTGTGTAATTCCGAAATCACAAAGTGGAAGACTTCAGAATTTCAAAAGTGCTAAGTTTCGCGTCGTTTTTAAGTAAATAATGTGAACATCAGAAATGATCTATTCCGTACAGTTGGCAACTTTCTATAGATATTTGCTAATCTTTGCTTAGTCTAGCATATTCATCGATTATTACCTTTTTCGATCGCAAACACTTTGATTGCAGAACACTTTGATGAGGGAACTTTCTCAAATAAAAATCAGATTCATGGGTTCGTCAAACATTTTTCACGTCAAAATCTGCGGAATTTTTCTCAAAAGGCATCGAAAAGGTGTCTGAAAAGTCACAGCAAGTCATTATAAATATTAGTAGATATATAATTGAATTTAAATGCAATTGTAATTTATTCTTTGACGTTAAAAGGTTGATAAACAAAAAAGGAAATTATTTATGACTCAACCTAATAGCTGGGATATATATTTTCAACAATTTTTTACGCAGTTTTATACAATCCTATTAGGCATTATCGAAAATACGATTTGATCACTAATAATGTCAGAAGGAAAAGACCTATGATGACCCCCTACTCTCTTGGTGCCCTGAGCATATGATTACTTTGCTTAATGATTAATCCAGCCCAGTACCTAGAAACTGGAAGAAAGGCCCGCTAGCCGTGGAATATGATTCAGTGACCTCAGTTCTCACTGGATGCCTCATATTTGTAGTCTTGTGCCAGTAAGGCTGACCTTAAAGGGTTTAAAAGGTTAATAAACTCGTTTCGCAGTCTAAACTCACTGGTGTTGCCAGTTCGATGCTCGCTGTGTCTCAGTGCAGTAGCCTTATGCCAGTGTAAACAACGTGGGTAAATTGTTGCATATTACTCACTAGTGCCAATAGTTAGTGTTGGTGCTCTAGTAAAAAAACAAAAAAAATAACAAGTGTTCGAAAACTGATTTACAAGGCAAACAGACCTGTCATTTTACATCTGGAATATTCTTGCCTTTGTCTTTTAACACCAACAAATATAGAGAAAGTGTCGTGGTACTGGAGTACTCTTTTATGCTATATCACTTCAAGACGCACGCAATTATTACTCTCCACAGATTACTTTTCTTTTACAGTGTAACCCGGATATAAGATACCCAGATATAAGAGAAACCTGGATATAAGAGAGATTTTCTCTGGTCCCAAATTAGAGCCTGTGTTAATGTATATATAATAGACCAAACCCGGATATAAGAGACTTCTTTTCCGGCCCCAACAACTCTCTTATATCCGGGTTACACTGTATTATCTGTGGCGTCTCGTGTATTCTTTGGAAAGATAATGAACTGGCTTAGTGTTAACTTCACAGTTTGAAATTCGGAGTTTTCTTCCTCTTAGACTGGTTACCATCCAGTGTTTCCTTCTATTTAACTCCTAGCTGCCGTGGAGAAGAGATGCATTCGTGCCTTTCCTAAAGTCATTTGTACGAAAGTGAACGCAACGGTCTAGGCAGAATTTTGAACTCGACTCGCCGATCCACTTTGAAATTTACATTACCTGCACCTCCGAATTCCCTTCTCGTGAAATAAGACTTGTGGTTGTTAAATCTGTGGTTGTACGATCCTTCAGAAACCTCACTGTAAGGCATATCTGGTTCACCTGATATCTTTATTGCTGTATGTTAGACTGCATTTGAAGTTAAACATCATATTTATTTATATTAGAATTACTAAATAATGTTTTAAAATAGAATTATACTTTTGCTTTAGGGATTTTAATCTCGATAAAGTATGCATAATTCAATAATATATATACAGTGTAACCCGGATATAAGAGACCCGGATATAAGAGAAACTCGGATATAAGAGAGATTTTCTCTGGTCCCAAATTAGAGCCTGTGTTAATGTATATATAATAGACCAAACTCGGATATAAGGGAAACCCGGATATAAGAGACTTCTCCGGTCCCGAAAACTCTCTTAGGTTGGTGCAAAAATAATGTCGTTTTCTCACATGAAGTTGAACGTCAAAAAACGACATTATTTTTGAACCAACCTAATAGCTTTTACGGCATATCAACCTTTGTTGGGTTATTTGATGTCGAAATGTTTTTTTTATTTATTATGCTTGAGTCTATAGGTAAACATGGGTCGGATTTATTTTTGTATCTATATGCAAACATTGGTCGAATGTCTTTTTGTGTCTATAGGTAAACATTGGTCGAATTTATACGTGAGCTTTGAGACGAAAGGCAAACATTGATCGGGTTAATGCTAGAGTGTCATTGGTAGGGTTTATACTGAAAACATCTACTCGCAAGGTAGTCCTCTTTTCTTTTGGGGATTCCCTCACAGGGAATGCAATTGGCGTATTTTAGTCCCCATCAACAAAGTAATTAACAAGCGTAACATACCATTAAAATTAAATGAGAATAGGAAAATCGTTTTATGTCAATCTTCCAGTTGGAAAGGTTTGACACGTCTTAATAATAATAATCAACGTCCAATTTTTTTCTTTTCTTTTTTTTTTACCCAAAGTTTAAACACCAAATCCTGGTGCAGGTCTTGACCATTGGTAGCTATTATTATCACCCAAATAGTGTGTATTGTATTAGGAAGATTGTCTTGCCTCAGTCTCCCAGATTAAAAGAGCCTAGATTGAAAATCAACATTCAGATTCCTTCTTTTTTGTAACCTTGGCTTCAACCCCGATTATTGGCGCCATAATGAAATGTGTAAAAGTCCCACCTACCAAGCTTAGTTTTAAAGTATAACACAAGGTTAACCGCAATAAACAGCGATAGAAGGATTGTTTTACATGGCGGGGAGGGCCTGTTTTGAAAATCAAAATTTGTCATCATCTGTTTAATCTCACACGAACATATTGAGAAATGCGTAACTAACTTCTGGTCAATACCTCTTGCTAGTATTTTGCATGTAATCATCAATGACATAGACTGCACGTGTTGAATGTACAGATCTGCCGTATCTTATTTGAATGGCTGTGATTGAAATTTGACTTCATTATCCAACTGGATTTAGTTTCAGTTGTTCAAATGAAAAAAAAGTGTAAGAACACACACGCATACACAAAATAAAAACAAAAAGGAAACAAAACAGGAAGGATATTTAATTAAATTACACCAAATGTTTTTTTTTAAGTTCTTATTTTTTTTATTTATATACTTCTTTGAACGTTTCTTCGATAAACGTGAGGTTGAAAAGCTATTAAATATTTCTTTTGGACTAAATTAACATTTTGAAATGCTCTTGTACTGATGCCAGTATATATATATATATATATATATATATATATATATATATATATATATATATATATATATATATATATACACACACACACACGGGAAAAGATTTAATATTTATCAAACTTGCAGACCTATACTGGCAGCTTATCGTTTTATTACTCGAATAGAGTATAGATAAACTATGTGCACAAATGAGAGGACGAGGGAGGTAATCAGAAACTGCTAGAAATGGTCAACTTGTGGGGTTATAAAATGTAACTGGGCATCAGTTGCATATTTTAGGTATTTCTAATAGCTACTGTTAGAGTACATAGGGCACCTGCTATAGACCGGGTGTGAGCGAGCTAGACGACTAAGTTTAGAGAACTACGGCACAAAACCAGAAGAGGAGAAGGGATTTAGTTTTCGCGTTGGAAGATTGTATTACGCCAGACATTCAAGTGAGGAAGGAGCTTCATGCAGAGCAGCTTTATATATATATATATATATATATATATATATATATACATACAGTGTAACCCGGATATAAGAGACTTATTCTCCGGTCCCGGCAACTCTCTTATATCCCGGATATAAGAGAGTTGTCGGGGTCGGAGAATAAGTCTCTTATATCCGGGTTTGATCTATTATATATACATTAACACAGGCTCTAATTTGGGACCAGATACAATCTCTCTTATATCCGGGTTTCTCTTATATCCGGGTTACATTGTATATACCTGTGCTCGAACATCGAATCCTGGCATCAATACGTAAGAATTCCAGGCATGCGTCAGTCTAGTCTCGCACACTGAATGCTGGGCAATTTCTCTACAGTTGAAGAGGAGGCTTGAAGCAACAGATGTTGTTCTGCAGAAAGATACTGAAAATGGGCGGAACGTGTTGAAATTTCTAGAACTCATCGTAAGGAAAGAAGACTTGGATAATTTAGCCCACAGGACATGTACTGAAAGCAAGAGAAACAGGTGGAAACAGCGAGTCACCTGCCCAACGAGCTTGTGAAATGGATACCAGAACGGGGAGTAAGAGGGATGACAATAAAGACAATGCTAAAAACTACAAAGGATAAGAAGTCGTTGAGAGCCAAGAAGTACATTTGAGTCTCGCTGACTGTTTCTCTATAGCAGCTTCGTGCCATATTAAGCTGTTTAGTGAATATGTATTTAATATGCGCCTCGTTAATTCTTGTCAAGTTAGTCTCGCTAGCCTTAACTACTGTACAAATTCGATACTCACTAAAAGGTTCTGTTTGCTTTACTTTATTTGTCTATTACAACAGTAGAGAATGCAGTTCTTTTCAAACTCATGTGAAATAAATATGTAAATCCCTATGTCCAAGAAAATAAAAAGGTTGAATAAAACACAAGCTGTTATTATGTTAACTGTTATTAGCCTGAAATATATTAATTCCTTTTCACAGGAGAGAATCAAAAACTGAATGGACAACGTTTTTATGTGTATTCAGGGAAGAGGTCTTTCCGCGCAGGATTAAAACTGGTTGGAAACGACACTAAAAATTATTTTAGGACAACGCTTATGATTACATTGCTTGTTATTTACTAAGTAAATTTAATATTAATCAAATAGGAAGATTGTGCTGCACCAGTTTTCCAAGTGTGGTAGACTTGTTCTCCTTCATGGTTATTTTTTTATTTGAAAGCAAACTAGAAAATATGATCGCTTCAACAATGTTCGTTTTCGTAAAATAGATTAGAGAATATTTACTTTAGATTCTTAATTATCTTAATCTGTTTTGAAATATCAAAAATTCCATTATTATGATTAATATCTCCAAATAAATAATTTCCTCGAAAGACAAAATTTGATTTATATATGAGTTTTTCTTTTCAAATATTTCTAATGTGTGGTGATATGCAGTGGTTTTAATGTGGTTAGGCATGCCTGGTGGTTGGTTTAAAACCGGACCAAACTATTTATACCAATTCAGTAAACTCACTAGGAATCCGCTAAAAATAGAAATTGGCACGTAGTATGGAGAAGATGACGTAACCTATTACACTTGAATAATAATTAAATTCATAAACCTGATGAACGAGCCTTTGAAGTGTTACATTTTCCAGTACTTAGTTGACTCAGAAATGTTAATCTGAATTTATACCAAGTCACAGAATACCAGCCTATTTATTTGACACTATTTACATTATTCGGACTATTGTCCTCATCTTCGTTGCCATATTTATCACAACGTTTCAGCCGTTGTACGCTCCGACCTTCGTCAGGTGGTTGGAATGTCGAACTGAACCCTTTATTTCGCTCACTGGGGTAGACTGTTCTAGTTCTACGTGCCATGTCTAATGGATATCAGTTATCTCCTGTTAATTCCCCTCTCCAAGTTCTCCACCGCCTTAACCAGGTATTGAACTCACACTCTTTGGGTTCTGTCACTGGATCTAACTAACGCCTTTATCCACTTGAGAACATCTGTGTTTGAATTTCTGGGTATTATAAACCTAATGTCTTCAGCAGCCATTTTTACCAGTGCTCATATTGCAAATTTTGCTGTTATCAATTCATGTTTTTACCAGAGCTCATATTGAAGTTTTTGTTGTTATTATCGCTTTTCTCTGACACTCCTTATTACTGGTTCTCATATTGTATTCATTTCTATGCTTTGTCGGCTCAGAGATTTTTGTGGCCTAGCATATGTGCTGATTCCTTAAGTTTACGAATTTTCCAATGATGTTCTTTGTCTATAATTTCAACCTGATCCCACAGAGGGCGGTGATCTCCCTTTTCTCTCCATACATGGTCAGCCACGCCTGATTTTCCCACTTCCCCTCGTGGTGTTTTCTGGTGTTCTTGAAGCCTTACCTTAAGGGGGCGGCCTGTCTCCCCTTTATATTTCTTTCCGCAGCTGCACGGGATAGCGTGCACACAGTCTTTAGTCATGTTCTTCTCTATGGGGGGGGGGGTCTTACTCGGGAGAAATATCTGCGAAGTGTCGTCCAGCTTTTGAAGATTGTCCTGATGTTAACAGGAGATAACTGATAACTGACATCCATTAGACATGGCACGTGGAACTAGAATAGTCTACCCCAGTGAGTGAAATAAAGGGTTCAATTCGACATTCCAACCATTTATATATAATATTTATAGTAATAAGAAATAATGTCGGATTAAATAAAGAAAAGGAAAGTACAAAAAGCTATAACGTTTTTGAATATTTTCATTTGTACCCTTTTACTTCATTGATACTTACGATTATTATAGCAATATGTTGTTAATATTGTTAATCTTAAATATTTAACTAAAATTAAAACTCCACGGGTATTTTTATTGTCGTAGAATTTGCAAGGAGTTTATTCAATCATTAAATTAAGAATTACGACTTATCAGAGAATTCAAGGAAAACCGTGAAATTTTCATGGGCACTGCTAGTATTTTATAAATAGTGCACATCAATCGTACTGTTGAATATTGTTGCTACTTGTTCAAAGTTGTTTCACCAGCTATTCACTTGTAATTGGTAAACTTCTATCAAAGACAGATGGAATATTTTTCTGAAACTCCACTATGTGAACATATAAATGGTGATAATAATGTTTCATAAAAAGAACATATCACGAACTCAAAAGAAGAAAAAAGTTAATGCATTTCACCATGTTGTAACTACTTGAATTTTGATTATATCAAGGAATTTGAGCAAGTAAAAATAAACTTAGTCTTTTCATTGACCATATATAACTGACGATTGTCAGGGGTTGGGGAATTGATTAACAACTGAATGGTTATAATAAAAAAAAGTAAATAAATCAACATATACAAAGTAAAATAAAATAATCAACTATGAGGACGGCAATGAACAAGCTCTTTGAAGAATGCCAACATATGCAAACGGTTTCCATTAATTGTCCTACGAGGCTGGCATCCCGCTTCCACCCTTTCACTGTTGAAACTGTTAAATGTAGCCGTCTCTTCTACTCCAATAGCTTCATATCTCACACCTCTCGCCCGTGGAACTCCCTTCCTTATTCCTGTTTCCCTGACAACTATAATCTCCAACTATTCAATTGTAATGTCAATCAACATCTCCAGTTGCCTTGATCTATCCACTATCCTTCTACATTTCCTTTCCTATATCATTCCTATCTGCTCTCGCTCTAAATCTTCTGTAACCCCTTGCGTGCTTCCGCCTTGCTTGGGGTGAAATGCTTAAAAATAAATAAATTAAGCCACCGGCATTCACGGAATCCAACGTACTTGCTTGGTTCGCCATAATTCCTAGTACAAAGTTTTATATTACGGCTTCCTTTCTTTCTGAAATCGAGGAGCGGATTCCTAAATCAGTGCTATAACCGTTTGTCGATAATAATCTTAAAGAAACTGTAAACACCAAATAAATGTTTGAATTATATTTTTTTAATATATTTTGCTTTATACACATATAAATGCAAACAAAATAAAGAGAAAAAGATTGAAGTTTTAGAAAACACAGAATTAAACACAATCTACGGATGAGTTTTTGTTAATAGTCTATACATGATTGGCATTTGTTAAAACGAGTATATTCACATTTATTAATTTCTGCTGGATTTTCTGGTAAGAGGAGTTATCATTATTTATACTATTTACATTCGGATTAGTGTTCTCATCTTTGCTGTTATCACAACGTTTCGGCCATTGTGCCTACCGGACTTCATCAGGTGTAACTTAGAGTGAATTCTGAACTGAAACTTTTATTTAATCTACGGTAGTAGACTCTTCTCGTTCCGATGCTCAATTCTAGGGATATCTCTCGTCTAGTTATTTTTTTATTTTTTTAATACTGCTCAGTTATTGTCATTAATGGATTAAAGCCTTAAATTTAACCTGACTGTCTGTTGATGAGTGGTTGCTGTTGTTTGTCATGCTTGACTGCATTCACCGAAGCTATTGTTACTGCTATTGTCGCTGTTGAAGACTTACTGTCATTTAACTTTCTTTATTAGCGGCGGCTTCGATATTGTATATATTTCTGTTCTAGCTCTACTAAAGAGGCCCTCATAGCCCAGCATATGCGCTGATTCTTCCAGATGTCTAATTCTCCGGTGTTCTGTTCTTGTCCAGTATATTTTCCTTTCATTTCGCAGGGATCAGCCATGCCCGATTTCTTTATCTCATCTATACGGCTTTTCGATGTTCTTCCAGGCCTATTTTTAGGGATCGGCTTGTTTCACTTTTATATTATTTGCCACAACTGCAAGAAATGGAGTACACGCATTTCTTGGTTATGTTCTCAAACGTGTTATGCTTTACTCGGCAGATATTTCTTCCTAGAGTGGAGCTGTTTCTGAATATTGTCCTGATGTTGTAAGAACTACAGATCTTCTGAATCTTTTCCCGATAATCCCTTGCTTTAAGGTAGACAAACCGTGGTATTTTCACCTCAACCTCAATTCCCACCTTCCATACAACGCGAAGAAAGGAACCAGCAAGAAATGATCAGTATCAACCGTACTCGTCAGAATAACAAATACCTGAAAAAACATATCAGCGTCTGCAGTTGGAAACAGAAGTTGTCAAGGAAGTGGACCAGAAAATTGCCACGGTATCTGCCTTACGCCAAGGATTTATTTATCATTGTTAAAGAACTATACATGATTTACATTTGTTGATATCGCCATACATAATTTACATTTGCTAATACGATAATACATAATTTACATTTCTTAATACAGCTATACACGGTATACATTCGCTAATACACTTACATATGATACAATATCATAAAGTTCAAGCTACATTTGTATGTGATCTAAAAAGACTGAAAATTAAATTCCTCAAAATTAATTTAATTAAAAATATTTAAATATATAAAATTGGTGTAAAATTGTAATGTCAAATCAACGCTTTATTATATGATTTGCTATTCGAACCAACATACTCATCTTGGCTATTATACTTACGACGTTTCGACCGTTGTACGATCCATCTTTATTTATATGGTTGTCGTATTCGGTAACCGAACCATTTATTCAATCCGCGGGGTTACATTGTTCTTATTCCACTTTCTGTGCTTCATAGATATCTCAGGTTTTATTAGTCTCTGTGTCACTTGCCCGTTCCATCCACTAAGTATTTCATTATTTCTCATACACGACTTTTCAAGGAACCAGTTATCTAATACTTTAATCCACTAGGCTAGTGCTTAGTTGGTGACTTTCATAATGAAATTGCTTAGTTATTCAAAAAGTTATTTTCTCTTCTGAAAGTGGTAACAACCTTAGAATTTAGATCTCAGCTTAGGAGTAAAAGCAAAGAAACTATGTCTAAAAGCAAGTAAGCCTCATTAACATCTATGTGTGTGTGTGAGGGAGATATATATATATATATATATTTAAAATTTGGTTTAAAAATATAGTTAACAGTAATTATAATACATTAGCAATGATGCATGGTGTTACACGTATCAAATCGCTTTTGTTTGTTTCGCTGCATCTTATCACTGTCTTCTCCGACCTGGGCCTTTAATCTATCATTAGGACTCGAACTTGCAGCAGTTCGATTGTTAAGCCTACCATTGCGCTACGACTCTTACAAACCTTATATAAAATAAACGACTGCCATCAGTAGAAATTAATGATTAAGAAAAAACACTTAAATAAGCTAAAACGAGCATATTTGGCGATCGTCTTGTGCTAGTGGGAATTCATTCTAATTGGATACAAACAAAATAAAGAGATGGATATTTAAGTTTTAGAAAATCGGAGAAAAAACATATCCTACAGCTGTTTCTTTGTTCTTAACATAGAATATATTAATTCCTTTCTATTTGCTTGGATTAATTGTAGTTTATAGATCGCATCTAATTGTACAAATGATTACACTGTAACACAATTTTTGTCCTTGGGTAGTAACTGTTATTTCCTATTTGCTTACGCCTAGGACGTATGAAAACTAACTAATATTTTCTTCAAAATTTGCATTTGTGACCAGGATAATGATATTTCTAAAATTTACCTATTTCCATTGGGAAAACTAGTGAATATGAACATTTTCGTTCACGCAAAGTAGGAACAAAACGACATATGATTAAAAAAAAAGTAGCGTTTATTTATTCGACGATTACACAAGAGAGACCACAAAAAATTTAGAAGTGAATAAATAAGCGATTTACTCTTCTACTGTAAAATACTTTCACGACTCAGCCTCGAAATATAGTTTCCCGTCATGATTTCATTATACGATCCTTGGGAGCGGCGTTCAAAGTCCAGTATATCCTGGTAGAAGCGCTCGCCTTGCTCTTCTGATCATTTTCTTGAATTTATCAAGATGAGCGGCAAGGATGTGAACTTTGAGAGACATCCTGCAGCCCATTTTGCTATAGTTCTTCATCAGGGTCTTAACAAGCTCCACAAATTGTGATTCCCCAAGAAGCACCGCGACAAACAAAGCTGTTCCAAGCTTATTTCTTCTTCTTTCTTGGGGAATTCCATGCACCCTGTAATCTTCTTTATTTGTGGTCAGACAAAGATACCGGCTTTGAATTTTGCCGCAGACAACTTAGGAAAGAAGTCTTGGAGGTACTTGAAGCCTGCAGACTCCTCATTTAGATCTGGGACAAATTGTTTCATAAGACCCAATTTTAAGTGTGGTATAGGAAACAATACTTTCTGGGGGTCCAACAGTGGCTCCCATTTGACACTGTTCCTCCTCACACTAAACTCGGTCCGCTGTGACCAGTCTCGCCTGTGGTAGTGTGCTGCGGTGTCCCCGCTGACCGAAAGGCAAAAATAAATGGTAAAGTCGCCTTGGACACCCATCAGGAAGGTCACCATTTCGAAGTTTCCGATAAACTCCCAACCGTACTCTTAATATTTCAAGGCATCGAGCAAGATCTGAATCTGTCTTTGAGCTGCAACGAATGAGCCAGGGGAAGAGACGGATACATGTTCCCGTTATGTAGCAGGACAGCCCTGAGGCTCTTGGATGAGATGTCAATGAAGAGGTCCCATTTGATGTGGTTATAGGCGATTCCAGTTGCCTCGAACAGACCGGTTACATTGTGACAGAAGCAAAGCCCAAATTGACGGGTGAAAAAGCTTGAAAAGCACCGGTGACACTTTCTCTAACCGGCACACTCTCATCTAACAAATTCAACTGCTTGATACTCGATGTTAAAAACTCGACCTTGGACTTTGTTAGACCAAGATCTCTGATCAGGTCGTTGTTGTCTTTTTGGTTGGGGTAGTATGGATTTCTTTCCTCAGCTGTGCCTCTGTAATGTGAATCAATGACTTCATTCTCTTCTGAATTGCT
Organism: Acanthosepion esculentum; assembly: GCA_964036315.1. Taxonomy (NCBI): domain Eukaryota; kingdom Metazoa; phylum Mollusca; class Cephalopoda; order Sepiida; family Sepiidae; genus Acanthosepion; species Acanthosepion esculentum. The sequence continues at coordinate 6,253,083 of OZ038504.1, forward strand.
TTTCCCTTCTGAAGACGACTGATTTCTCTTTAGGAGAGTGGGTACGGGGAGCTCAGGGCAGTGTAACACTGGGGCGATGGACGAGAGAAGGTCTGGATATATGGTAGCAGACTTGAGGAGTCATTTGGTTCCCTCTAAATTTCTAGGATTGCTAATATCATGGTCCCATTTCCTCTGTGCACCATCCTGCAAAAGAGCAAAATAAAAATATGAGTATAAAAATACAAATATATTTAACTCAGTGTTATTGAAAAATTCTAAAAAATAGATTTTTGATTTTTGAAATTTCTAGAAATCGTGCGCTGGATATGTAAAATTCTGACTTTGGAAGTTGGAAGAAATTGGATGTGATATGATCTGGAGATGCAATCGTTTCGCAAGCCCACTTTCCAAAGACACGCTAAGTATGAATGAATGCCTCAGATATTTAGAAAGAACCGCTTAGGTGCTTAGTTGCGTAGCGACCCTACAACTACAGCCGGTCATTGATAACGATGAAGACTCACCCTAAGGCATTTATAGATAGGAATTTTTATATGCCAACAGCTTCTAAGTAAGCTCCATTTGTAGAGAGCGTGCCCATTCTTATATTTTTTTAGGTAAAAGCTCAAATGCAAATGAGTAGGGGTGATACAAAACCTAGGTACGCCACTGATAAGTGGCAAAATCTAGAACCAATGCTCTAGATTTTGCCATTTCTCTACACATTATTCCAAACTTGGATAACATCTACAAAGTATAAAGAAAGATTAAAATTACGGTCATTTATTTTGTTTTGTTTTGATTGCAGAAAAGCAAAACAAAAACGCAATAACAAAATAATATGTCAAAACAAAGAGATAATGCCACTATGACGCAAAGGACTAATTGGAGTGAATGTGGATGAAAACATTTTAGAAGGAACCAGAAATCCAATCCTGAACAGGAAACTAGGGATAAACCTCTACTCCCGTCCAAAAGATCGAGGAGAAGTGTGAACAGGACGATAAGCGAATCTATCTACACTTATTGAGAAAAATAAATATTAAATAAAATAACTAGGAAAAAAGCTTTTTTACTCGTTTTATAATAAAATATTAACAATGTAGGCACTAGGAAAAAAATCCGCTAACAGTAACTGACTCATAGTGCAACCCTCAAAGTGATTGTCTAGTGTATTACTGATCATTAAGTGAATTTAAGTAAAAATACTACAAGGGAGATGTGAGGAAAAAATGGCCCAACTAATTTTGCATGCTACTTTATTATATTAAATCACCTAAATACCGTCTCCAACATTTCTCGTCCGAGGCGCATCGTCCCTCCCAACTCGTTCTTGTTCCGCCAATAGCCTGTATAGTTTATAAATCAACATTCTATGTCATAGATTTTAGCTAGGCTTGAAGACCAAGCGTTGCCGCCAGTGCAGCCCAAGGTCTCATAAAATTATTATATTTATTGTATGACATCAGTATTCAAATACTTGTTTTTTTATTTCAAATCAATGCTGCTTAATATCCTGAGACATTACGGTAAAAAATAAGATGAAAGAAAAACTAGTCGAAAATTAATGAGGATATTTCATTTGATTCCTTGGAACTCATCATCAATGATGTTTTTAGCCAAGGATCATTAGGAGTTTCGGGTATTTCAACATTATACATCCTCTGCACAGTGACCCAGTCGATACTGATCGGATATCGGCGTGTGTGCCATCTGTCAGCTACAATTCTCATAATATACTAAAACACAGCGATTTCTCTGGCATTTTATAGCCCAATCACGAACAACGTCTGGTCTACCAGCTTATACGCTGTTCCATAAAAAGAAAGATATCATATAAGAAATGTGGAAAACTTAAGACTATTACGGCTACTACTAGAAATGCGAAGGAGAACAAGTAAAAGGAAGAAGAAAAAAATAATATAATTAAAAAAAATGAAGGAGTATGATATTAGTTGATAGGATGGTAGACGCATGAGAGTTTCCTCGTGACAATAAATGTACAAAAAATTAGGTACAATTACTAACATACTGTATTGCCTGAGAAAACAAAATAAAAAGACTACAAAAGGGTTGTATGAAAACGGGTCTGTAGAGATGTCCTCATAGTATGTATGTGTGAAATTCCTATGAAAGATTATGAGGAACTTACATTTGAGAATAATTCTTTATCTGTTGGTTTGGTAGAATTATTCGATATGCCTCTGGGTAGTCTAGTAAGCTAGGGTATAGTATGCTGTTTACTATTTTTGTTGCCTTCAATTTGACACGAGGTTCATTGACGATCAAAACGTCTCACAAAAGAGAATGAAACAAAAAATGTGAATAAAGAAAAGAGAATGAGACTTTTGCGCCATTTTTTATATACTGCTATGATATGGCAATTTAGCGGTCTTTAGCAAGTTCTTTTTGCATACAAATGGGGTAATCCCACAATGACGACTTCATCTAAGAATTTCGCAGAATTTAATGCTATTATGTTTATTGCTACTAAGTGTAAATAAGCAACAAATAAAATTAAGAAGAAAGAAAACTAGTCAAAATTTAATAATAATAATAATAATAGTAATAAAATGCCGTCTATAAGTATAGCACAATTTAAAAGTATAAAGTCTATTACGACGAAGTGCAAAAAAGCAACAAATAAAATGGAAAAGAATGGAATCTAGTCAATTATTAATTATGATGATAAGTTTTCATCTAAGAAATTTTGAACAATTTCAGACTATTACATATATGATTAACAAATGTATACAGCAAATAAAATTAAAATAATCTAGTCAAACATTAATACAATGAAAAAACTTCATCTACGAAATTCGTACAAATTAAGACTATTACGTCTATTGCTACTAAGGAATCCAGACTGCCTCCAGCTGATCTCGGAACAGAACAAAAACCGACTATTAACGGGAGATTGCCCCTAACGATGTATCCGTTGAGAATGGTGCTTCCGATGAGGAATCATTTGACCTGAAGCATTCACAGATACAACCTCTGTCTGAATTTACACGCTCATGGAAACAAGTCTTGTTTTCCAAAATGAACGATTATTTTACATGAACTTCGTGTGAGAAGATCCGCTTCTGGGCAGGCTGGCTTCATAGGAAATTCAACGGTGGTCATGCCTCTTCTAGTTTGGTCTGGCCTCTAGTTTGACGCCTCCACTTTTATACGTCATAATGCAGAAGTGTAGTTAATATATATTTTAATAATCTTCTTCTTTTTTGTGCCGTGTCTCTTCAGGGCGTTGGCGATCATGGCTCTCCACTTCTCCCTATCCCTTGTAGCTCTTAATAAGTTTTGTCCCTTTACTACTTCTCCCAGACCCTGTTCTCTCATCCACTTGATTAAGCCCGCTAGGTTTTTTTTATTTTCTTTTTTAAGCTTATCACCTCAAGCAAGGCTGGAAGCCACTAGCACGCAAGGGGTTACAGAGGTTTGGAGGAAGAGCAGATAGGAGTGGTAAAGGAGAGGATGTGGAGAAAGATAGTGGATCGATCAAGGCAAGGGGGTTACAGAAGATTTGGAGCAAGAGCAGATAGGAATGAAAGGTGAAAGGATGTGGAGAAGGGAAGTGGATAGATCAAGGCAACTGGAGATGTCGATTGACGTTACACTTAAATAGTTGGAGATTGTATTTGTCAGGGAAACAGGAATAAGGAAGGGAGTTCCACAGGCGAGATGTGCGAGACATGAAGCTATTGGAGTAGAAGAGACGTCTACATCTAACAGTTTCAACGGTGAAGGGGTGGGAACGGCATGCCAGCCTCGTAGGACATTTAAATTCATGAGGCCTAGGAACCAGCGAAAGCAGCTCCTTGGAGCAATTACCGTGAAAGTATTTGTAAAAAAGACAGAGCGAGGCAACGTCGCGTCTGTGAGAGAGCGACTGCAGACGAGATGACAGATCAGGGCCAATTACATTGCATATCCGTCTCTGGATCTTATCAAGAACCCTGAGGCAAACAGCAGGGGCTCCAGACCATATATGGCAGCAATACTCCATGCAAGGGCGAATGGTCGATTTATAGATTTGGAGGATCGATTCCGGGGAGAAAAAGGTATCTCACACGTTGCTTTTCCTTGCCTCTCTTCCCCTCTATTCGCCCTGTGAGTGTCCGATTCTCCATGTCCTCCTTTCTCATTACGTGTCCCAGAAATTTCAGCTGCCTCTTCGTGATGTTAAGTATAAGCTTCCCCCTTGTTTGCATCCTCTCCAAAATCATTACTCACATATTTGGTCCACGATATCCTTAGTATCCTTCTGTAGGACCATACCTCCGTTGCCTCGAGTCTCTGAGGAGACCGTCCAACATTTGCTGCCGTAAAGGAAAAATCCAGCTAGGTACTCAAGCCATAATTAATTCTCGCAAAACTGATTGATTTGATAGTATTTTATTTAATAAAGTATTATGACAATATCTTAACAAAAGTAATTACTGTAAGTTTTGTGAATTAGAAAAGTGGAATATAAAATTAAAACAAAAAAAATATCCGCACACATTTTGAATTTTTCCTTCACTTCCACACATAAACATTAAACATGGCTGTCTGTATTTCTGAGATGAGGTATTATGTACACTATTTACATTATTTGGACTATTGTCCTCATCTTTGTCGCCATATTTATTACAACGTTTCGACCTTTCAGTCTCTGTCTATATTTCTGAGATGAGATATCATGTTCATTATTTACATTATTAGGACTATTGTACTCATCTTTGTCGTCATATTTATTACAACGTTTCGGCCGATGTACGCTTCGGCCTTCTTGAATGACACATTGCACAGTGGATAAAGGCGTTGGTTAGATCCAGTGACAGGACCCAGAGTGTGAGTTCAATACCCGGTTAAGGCAGTGGAGAACTTTCAGAGGGAAAATTAACAGGAGATAACTGATAACTGACATTCATTAAACATGGCACGTGGAACTAGAACAGTGATCGAAATAAAGGGTTCAGTTTGACATTCAAACCACTTGAAGAAGGCCGGAGCGTACAACAGCTGAAACGTTGTTATAAATATGGCGACAAAGATGAGGACAATAGTCCGAATAGTGTAAATAATAATTAAACATGGCTTATAGTTCGCCACCTTTCTGATTTCTAGAAACGTTACTGGCGGGATTGTATTAGGGTTTTTAGCATAATATTTTTAATTAAAATAATAAAAATGAATAATATTAAAAAATATTTTTCCAGGTCACATTATATAAAATACTAGCAGCATGGCCCGGCGTTGCCCGTGCTTGATTCAAAAATCGTACGTCTCATATCACTTGACTTAAAATATTTTTGCCGTTCCCTGCCTTTAAAGGAGTGCCCTTTGCCGTGCTGACGTTGCTACATGCCTTACTTCTTGCCTATCTCACACTGCGATTTTTTTCTAAGCTCTATACTAAACATTAAATCTCTTACGAAAAAAGAACTAAACAAAATGAACACAAAACGATTAGCTTTAAAAAGAACTCGTAACTGGAAAAACCGAATGAAAAAAGAATGTTAACAACAAATACTTTTTCACACCCAACCCAGTTCTGCGGAATCAGAATCAACGTTGAGTTTAAGCAAGCGAATGAGCCAATTGGAGTAAAGTGCCATGCAGATTTAAATTTTTCCCACTTGTGACGAATGCACCTATCAATTTTTTTTGCATGCTAGTTAACATTCGTGTCAGTCAGCTGTTGGCTCTCACGCTGGCCAATAGAATCTTCCTGCCTATTCGTAGCAGCCAGCTATAGGCTCTCACTCTGGCCAGTAGAACATGGCCGCAAACTACATGAAAACTGCCGTAGAAGCATGAAAAAAATCGATTATTTTCACTATCGATGGGAGTTGGGAAATGCAAAGTCGGTCTTGGCCTTCCTTCTAACTTGGAGCATGTGCATGTCAATTTTGGTGCAAATCCGTCGTAAATTGCGGCCGCGCATTCGTCACACACACACACACACACACACACACACACACACACACACATCCTGCCTTTTATAGATAGAGATCACTTTGCACGTGGATAGATTAACCGTTATGAAAATGACAACTTTCAAGTTCCAAATTGAATGAACAACATTTATGCTTCTTGTTCATAAGTGTTAGGACAGGGACACGTACCGTGGCCACTGATAGGAAGGCCTGTTTCATTGGGGTAGTGAAAGATGTGACGTCATCATATTGAGTCCGACTTTCAAGAAGCGTGTCGTTTGTTTTGTGTATCAGATTTTCTACGGTGGTATTTTTAAATTATTTATTATTATTTTCTTTTAAATATTGAAAGAAAACGCAATAATAAAAATGAAAATAATTTAAAAAATACACCGAATATTAACACTTAATTTAAAAATGCCAGCGTGGTAAATTCAGTCAGTGATCTGTTTCTTAATATATACCCACTCACCACCAGGATGAACAGAGACTATAAATGTAACACTGGATAATAAAGATTTAAGATTAACATTATGTTAACCCTGTAAATGCCCCTATGGTATATAGGGCCTCATCATGCTAGGTGTTGCCACGATGATTTCCGTAGCAAACAGATTTTTGCGGAGTGGATTTTCTAAAGCCACGACCAACAGATTTTAAATTCAAGGTTGTTACCAACCCTAAGCTAGAGAGAGAGTATGTCTTGCCATATGTCTTCTAGGTGGGTGTTGGTTTGAAGACATAGGTATTTGAGCGTAATGCAACGGCTGGAATTTGAACTCAAAATAACAATCTTACTTTCAGCGCCGATAAACTTCGCGTACCATCATATTACACTGAGTAATAAAGATTATAGGCTGGCACTAAGCAATAAAAAAATAAACAAACACTGAATAACATTGATTTTAGATTAAAAACTAAAAGATTTAGACTCAGTAATAACGATTTTCGACAAGCACTCAGCAAAGATTTCAGACTACTGGAGTAAAATGGCGTATTTTAAACTAAATCGAGTATGTTGATTTCGAATCCACAGACAATTCTTTTCGCACGTGAGGATTTTACATTATCCGCTTGTGTATGATTGAGGAGAGTTTGTCTTATATTGTCTTGCGATAATTTTTTTTTACATTTTTCTATTCATTTTTAAACATTATTTTTAAATAGGGTGATGTAATTGTTAATATAATGTTTAACATTTAATAATGTATAATTATTATAACGCCCTCATGGCGTCAAGTTTCAATTAATTTGTTAATAATTTCGGTGTTGTTTTACCCCACCGTCACGTGTGGTCTGTGTAGCTCTCGCTTTGCGTGATGACTGCTTTGAAACCAGATATTTGTACATAGATTTATTAAACCACATATGTCCCACTTTGTCTCACTACTTTGAGGCAACTTCATGATTCCATCCTCTGAGAACTTGGCTTCTTTCTGGCTTATGAAGAGGCCTACGTGGCTTTTATAGGCATCCAGGATATTTAATTTCTTCCCATTAAGAGAATTTTGTAGAGATCGAAATAAGTGATAATATCATGGTGTAAGGTCAGGTGAGTACAGGAGGTGTACTCGGACATCCCAGCTAAGTTCTCCCAACTCCTGTCACGTCTGCAAAGAGACGTGAGGTCTGACACTGTCCTGATGGAAGACGACACCCTTCCAATTGGCAAATTTCGGACGTTTTTCATCTATTAGTGCCATTAATCAGTCCAAGTGGGAACTACTTATCTGAATTCAGTGTCCTATTTTTCAGGTATTTGTAATACAGAATGTCTTCCCAATCCCACCGGGTACACAGCATTACTTCTTCGGGTGCAGACTGGCCCTCGGAGTGATTAACAGTGGCTCATTTCGTTTTCCACAGGAGGCTTTTTTTCGCTTCACATTGTTGTAAACAATCCATTTTTAGTCTGTCTATATTTCTGAGATGAGGTATTATGTACAGTATTTACATTAGTCGGACTATTGTCCTCATCTTTGTCGCCATATTTGTCAAAACGTTTCGGCCGTTGTACGCTCCGGCCTTCTTCAGGTGGTTGGAATTTCGAACTGAACCCTTTATTTCGATCACCGGGGTAGACTGTTCTAGTTCCACGAGCCATGTTTGATGGATGTCAGTTATCAGTTACCTCCTGCTAATTTTCCCTCTGAAAGTTTTCCACTGCCTTAACCGGGTAAGGCTTCAAGAACACCTGAAAGCTGTAACGCGAGGGGAAGTAGAAAAATCAGGCGTGGCTGACCACATATGGAGAGAGAAGGGAGATTACCGCCCCCTGTGGGATCATGTTGAGATCATAGACAGGGAACACCATTGGAAAATTCGTAAACTTAAGGAATCAGCACATATGCTAGGCCACAAAAATCTCCTGAGTCGACCAAGCATAGAAATAAATACAATATGGGAACCAGTAATAAGGAGTGCCAGAGAAAAGCAATGATAACAAAAAATAGTTGCAATATGAGATCTGGTAAAAACATGTATTGATAACAGCAAAATTGCAATATGAGTACTGGTAAAAAATGGTTGCTGAAAAACATTAGGTTTATAATACCCAGAAATTCATACCCAGATGTCCTTAAGGACACATGGCACAGTGGATAAAGGCGTTGGTTAGATCCAGTGACAGACCCAAAGAGTGTGAGTTCAATACCCGGTTAAGGCAGTGGAGAACTTTCAGAGGGAAACATGGCTCGTGGAACTAGAACAGTCTACCCCAGTGATCGAAATAAAGGGTTCAGTTCGAAATTCCAACCACCTGAAGAAGCCGAAACGTTGTGACAAATATGGCGACAAAAATGAGGACAATAGTCCGACTAATGTAAATACAATCCATTTTTATTCCACAACCAATAGAAACAAAACAAAACAAACGCAAAATTTAAAAAATGATGGAAAACTAACGCGTACGCCAATACACATAACGCCTACACAACCAATCAAAACAAAATAATTTAAAAACTGAAATACAACGCCGATCCATTTCACCGCCAAATTTCTGATGAAGCTAAATACACAGTGAAACATGTCAAATTTATAAAGATTTCCAATTTGTTATTCAGTTATTTCTTATTCATGCAAATATTTTCTATTTTGACCTCATGTTATTAGTCGTTCGTATTTTTCTTACTCCTCAAACGATTCCGATAAATCCTCTTTGACAAAGATTATATTTTTCCACATGCAGAAATAACCGAAAGTATTTACGATTTGGCCAAGATAAGTACGTTTATTTTATCGATATTTATGTGTGCTTTATGCTAGTAAACAACAGATCTAAATGCTATAAACTTACAAAGAATTATTTTATTCAAGTAGCCAATTCATTACATCACTTAAAAAAGTTTGAACTGCTTGAAGACTGCACGTTGACTGCTAATTTAGAAGGGTATTTTATGCAAACTATATCAAAGGAACACCCACATTGAAATACACGTTATTTATGTCAAAGCTAATTCGCTTTGGGCTGAAGTTATTTTTATTGTAAGGCTAACCAAACCTGATTATCAACTATAACGTGAAGAATACTTTTATTCAAAAGAAAGGAGTAACTACTAGAAAACGCAAGAAAACTAAACGTAATTTTCATTTTATTTTATTTTAAGGACATTACTGTTTGTAGTTGTGCATATAGTTTATCATTAAAACATTCACCGAGATTTAATAAAATATGTCTAGTAAGCAATTTTCTACCCCAAATATTTAATAAATTCTGTGTTTAGTCTAAAATTCAAATTTTAACAGCAGTGAATGGACTTAAAACATTTGTGACATTAGTTACTATCATATTAACTTTTTCTGTCACACGTAGGAGTAAAAGAAAAAGCCGAGAGTTGAAAATAAACTGACTAATCATTTTAAAAACAAGTAAATAGTTTATATAGGACAAATGAATGAATTCGGAACTTGAGTAATAATAAGAGGTTAAATATTGTTCATTTAAGAGTTTTGAAAGATTTAGTGATGTGATGATTAGAATCAAAGTGTTAGCATACATTGAATTCACAGTGTTCATTATGTAAATGGTCTATTCATTTTAAATGTCTCTAGCCGAGTAAAGTTTATTTGTAACAATGATGATTACCTGTTACATGATTCTGTAATGTTCTGTAGAACGTGATTTTTGTAAGGAATCCAACGTACACAGATGAACTCTTTTTCTATACGTACTTTTATCTTCCAAAAGAAGATCCATCGAAATTCTGTGTTTTATTTACTTTAATCTATTAATTATTTATTTTAAATGGGCAACTGCGTGTACTCATTCGTCTAAAAATGCGAAATGTATTTTTACTAATTGCCTGCGACATTTCGATTTTACTTTGATTTTATTTTTAGGCAAGAACATTGCAGAGTTTTTATGATCCATATATATAAGTAGTAATCTTATAAGTATAAGAGATTATACTCGTTCGGAAAACCTTCGGTGTCTTGATTTGCAAATAATCAAACCAATACCAAAGGGGGAAAAAGGTATAAAAAAGAAAGAACAAAGAACATGTACGTTAGCGGAAAATAATCGTCTAGCATGCAAGTCCAAAGCCCAAAGAAAAAAACCCCGATACGAGTACACAAAATAACTAAATAAAGTGCTCAATACAATAAGTAGAGTAGACCTAGTTAGACATATATATATATATATATATATATATATATATATATATATATATATATATATATATATATATATATATATATATATATGTATATATATAGGTAAAAAGTAATTTATTTACAATTTGAATTGGGGTGTGACTGCGCTCACTTCCAGTTGCTATATTGTGAAAGCAACGATGACGTTTCTTTTTTTTTACATTTTTGTTTCATTCTTTCTTTATACATACATGCATATATACATACATACATACACACACACGCGTACACACCCAAATACACACACACACACATATACAATAAATCAGCGATTTCCAAACTTCGTAAGATCACAGCGTCCTTTCTGTATGACGACCTTTTTCACGGCTACTAGGCTCCAAGAATACCAACCAAAAAAGTAAAAATAAAAACAATAAAATTAAACGATAAAAATAAAATGAAAAATAATTAAGTTTCAGATGAGCAAACGAAAGTAAAAAAAAAAATGACGAAAATATTTTTCCTTTGTACTTTCAACTGCTGAGTCTGAATCAAACTTATCTTTTTTTTTCAGACATTGTTTTTGCGAACAAATAACTTATAGGAGAGACAAGTGGATTAGCTCTAAATTGATTGTTCCACTTACAATCTAATTGTTCACTTTACAAGACATTTATATTATAAATTGAACATCGAGTTTCGCAAAGACGACCACAAAATATGAATCTGGATTTTACATTATATTTACATTGTAAATTGATTAAACCTCATATTTTTAATTAAACAGTTGCTAGAAATATCCATATATAATATGCATTTTTTACAAGTTTTTCAAACCTAAAAGTTAGGTGTGCTTTAGGAGCACTAAATATTAATTTTTTCCGGATATATGCGTTGCCATATTTTGAATGGCATGACCGAAAGTAAGTTATATCTATGGCCCAAACTAACTAATGTGTAAAAAAGAGTTTAAATTAGTAAACAAACATCGCATTTACTTTTAAAAAATATTAGCATAGATATTAAGCTCATTTTAGTTTTGTGTACCGTGTCAAAGTTTAAAAGTCACAAGTGTTACCTAAGTTGTCATTGTAGTAGATGTCTTCGTCATTTTCCAAGCCATTGTCGTCATCGTCATCTCCAATACGTTGTCTTCGAAACCGCGGGTAATTTCAACTTCGGCGATGAACTGATAAATTATTTCTCTCTATAAAGCGCTGATATCTCGCAACAGACGTCATGAAGTTGTCAAGCAGTTTTCTTTGTGATTTCCCAGTATCTTGAGATGCATGTCAGTTGCACTAGTTTCAATATTTTGCATTCCTTCACCCATTCAGTCAGTTTTTCTACCAACTGCTGATTTCTCATTGTCTGTATTCTTAGTCTTCAGCATGAATCAAAGTTTGGATTTTTTTCCGACAAAGTCGGATATTGCACTCAAAACATTCTAAGTGACGACTAGCTGCCCGCTCCCGATATTCCGCTGCATATCGGACTACCTTCAATCTTACTGTGCTTGTGTAAGATCTTCACTTCGACATTATAACCAAAATAATGAACTGAATATGGTGTTCGTAGCGAATTTGATCTGCGATAAACAACGATTGATTGAGTTGAACGGAGGACGCTATGAGCTGAGTCGTGTCATGGCTGCCTGCTAGTGACCGATCAATGGTTAAAAATTTTTGGAATATTTATATGCAGCGCATGGACATAGCAATAATATCCACTACTGGTTTTTTCCACTGCATAGAAATAACCACTGGCATGTGTACTTGTTTATAATCTTGTCTCGCCTAATGTGAGCTTATTTTCGTTGTAATTTTTTTAGCGTTTTGTGTGAACATGTCCATGCATTAACTCTAAATACTGTGTAAAATTTAGGTTTCAAAACTTAATGTAAAAAAAAACTATATCGATTATTATTTTTAATCGATACAAATCGGATAAAAAATTGAACAAATGGTAAACTTAGGTTAAATTTAGCTGTTACATATTCTAAGTCAGTGCGTATTAAACATGAAAGATTTTCCCTGAAATTTATAGCCCAAAATTAGAAGTCTCTATTATATATGAGTGCGTATTATACACAAATCATTACAGTATCTTAAATTGATCCCATGACTATTCAGTAGGTTAAATTTTACATGAGACCGAGGAAAATTTGCAATAAATGTTCAACACAATTTAGAACGTAAACCATGTTTGTAGAAAGATGGTCATCTTGTAATTGAAACTGTGAAGTTCAACATTAGATTGACAGATTCACAATGTGTCAGTTATACGGGTTGGAACTATTTTTATTTTATCTTCCAAAGAGTAAGTGGGGAAATATAATTCAATTTACCAATCAGCAAAGCAAAGTACCTTTCTCACTAACTTTGTTCTGAGCTTCGTCGTGTGGAGAAATTTAAATAAACATAACATATACGTTGCACTCTCTTTTGTAAGCTAGCATTTACAAGATGAAACATTCACCCTGAGTTAGGGAATTGCAATGGCTGAAATTGCCGCCGTCTAATGTTAATGCGATTTAAATAAATACTTAAAGGGACGTAACTGCGATCAGACGTTAGTCGTTCGGGAATAAATCAACATAGGACTCTTAAAAATTTTCGAATATTCACGCGGCATCCCTAGGAACTAACAGTAGCGTACACTTGGGAAACCTCCGGAATAAAATTTATTAGCATCTATATGTGTAAATGATGTGCAGGTAGTGTCCGGCGAGTGGCATCGGGGAGATGAATTCAAATTCCTTTCCGTACTTACGTTCACTTTCTCACTAATGCCTTTAGGAAAAGCATGAATCTGTCTCTCTCCGCCATTCATTAAATAGCAGGGTAGTCTAGGTTTTCTAGCGTTGGGTGGCAACCAGTCCAAGAGAAGGAAAACTCTGAATTTCAAATCGTTTTGGAGAAGGCAAGAACGCATTGTAATTCACAAATAATAAAGAAAAGGAAACTGTGGAAAATTATGATCGCCTACGCACTGATGTGGTATGATATTAAAATAAAAATATGTAAAACGTTGCGTTGTTCCAGGTTTGTTGTCTTTAATAGCGTTTCTCTACTCACTGGTTGAAAAGTAAAATTTGTGATCGCAGTAAGCATTGTTTTAATTTTTCAAATATTTGCTTTAAACCGAAAAAAATAATTGTGTTGTTAGAACAAAAATTGTGTTGTCAGATATTAATGTACTGGTATTTCCATCCTCTGATATATTTAGAAACCACAAAAACAAAAAGAGATTTAAAAAAAAAATTTCGACTGCTTACTACTGAATGTTTCCTCTTCATCTTTCTGCATAATCTCGCTTTGTTTCGCTTCATCTTCGCATACAATCACACTGATAGAAATATTTGATTATGGCGCGTTAATAAATTTTTTCAGAAAACTGGATTGAACAGAATTCTGGTTTAAAATCTCCGAATGATAGACAGAAATCGAAAAGTACAATCAAATCCATGTTGTCTTTCATAACCGCCTATATCCGTGGGTCTAAATTCTAGATTATAACATATTAAAAATATATAGAGACTACCTTTCGACTACAAATCTGTATACAGCAGTCCCAGAAGGAAGGGTTTATAAGCTTTTTCCCCTATTTGTATAAGACATAAATCCATTTCTTCTTCACTCCCAGCTATGGATTAAATAACAGGGTAGACTGTGCTCTATAACCTCGAATAGGAATACTCTGAATTCAAAACCATAATGAAAGCAACAAGAAACTACTGTACTATATTTCCCTCAAATTAATGGCAATTTACTGATAATAAGTAAAGGGAATATGAAAAGATATGATTGTCTATGTACCGAAGGCAAATATCATAAAGAAGAAAGAAAGAGAAAGCCAGTGACAAACAAATCTGTTCAACTGTTAAATGTAAACTCCCTTCTATAGAGACAAGTATTTATACGATTTTCGTAATAATCCCCTTTGGGAAGATGTGAATACATTTTGTTTGAGCTCTCTAGCCTTGAGTCATACTTGTGAGAAAGACGAGAGAAGACAATGCGAAACCACTCCACAGATTTTCCAAGAAGTCAGGGAAAGTCACAGATAATAAAGAAAAGGAACCTTTGGAGAGCTAACATCGTCAACATCCTGATAGAACATGGCATTAAAACACACTCATATACACAAATAAACAATCAGTGATGATATAAATTTGTTCAACTTTGAAACTCAGCCTGCCATTCTATAGAGTCAAGGATTTATAAGTTCGTAACAATGTCGATACAAATTTATGTTCAACTGTGAGGCCCGGCCTTCATTTTGTAGAATTAAGCTTGTAACAGTGTCTAATTTCATATTAATTTGATTTTTCTTTTACTTGATAAATATTTAACGAAAAAAAATGAGTCTCATAAATGTATTAATAAAAAGAGGTTCGCTGATGTTAAAAGATGGAAAACACTCGTCTCGAGTAAGGCGTCAGGCTTCGTTCTAAGTTCGTTATGTGAGCAACAAATTAATGTCATTGAAGTGCATTGCTGCAATTTAAGATACACAGTTAAACAAATAGAAATACACAAAGTTGTGTTATTTACGTGGAAGACTTGCAGGAGACAATTATCGGCACAATGGTAATTGAAAGTGTTGGGATTGTGAGAAGATGTTAGAAATGGTATCAGAAGGTTTGAATGGTCAGAAGGCTTAAAATTGTGTGTGTTCAATAATCTTCCATCCACAACAATTAATACAAGACAAAAATAATGATTCAAAACATAACAATTGAATTTATTAGTATTTCATGTACATGCATATAAACTGAATTGTTTAAAAGAGTTATATCTCTTAGATTTGGAAATATTTATATCTGAGCTCATAAAGATTAGATTAACTATTAAACCGTAGTTTATAAGAATGAGTATGTGTTGAATGTTTGGAATTGTGTATTGGACAAGTTGGTAAGAGTTCAGAATTGTGCTTGCGTGATTGTTGTAAACTTATTTTACGCCTGACTGTATTTGTCAAGGCAGGAGTTCTTTAAGGGTCACATTTTGGCAGCGGAGATGAGACGCGAGAGTGACGAAGAGGGCGAGAAATACTCGTGTTTTGGTTTTTATAGTATGTTGTATCACGTGACAGGATCGACTTTAGTTGGCGCGAAAACAGACTTGTCACGTGCAGGCGATTTGATTGGTCGAAACTGACCAATCAGCGAGCTAGATTGGAGGAGATTAACCAATGAATGCTCGTTGTATAATTTCTATGTATGATGGTGGTGATAATCACAACAGGAAGAGTACATTTCCCAGCGAGGGTAACTGGTAGACGTGTAAGATTCCACAAAAGTGTAATTACATAAAAACGTAAACGCAGCAGAAGTTTTTAAAAATAAAAATAAGCCACAGATGTTGAAGTTTTATCATTTGATATAACGAAAACGTCCTAGATTTTATGCTAAAAATGTTCAACTTAATTCGGGAGATGAGAATAGGCCAAAATGTTTGGTTGGTTTGGTTGATTTTGTTTAGTGGTATATCAACCTCTATGCCGAAATCTAATATTTTGAACACAATTTTATGGCTTCAATTAAATATATTTTGAACGCAATTGCATGCCTTCAACTACAGGTAAAATGTATTGTTGGTCATTTTACTATCAAAAAGCATTTTTATACTTTCCTGGTTTTTTTGTTTTTGAATATAGTCACAAATATTCATAAAAATAAACAATTAATTTCAAAATAGGTATTCATTTTTGTAAAATACAAATAAATATGGCACAAGGCCTGAAATGGAGAAGAAGGTTGGTCTTCAATATCTTATTTTTAACCTAGCTAGTCACAATCACTGACCCATTCGCACAAAATATTGACCTACTCACGAAAATACCACCTTTATATGTCTCAGTAATATTTTTTTCTGTGTGCCATGTCCATTCAGGGCGTAGGCGATCATGACTCTCCACCCCACTCTATCTCTTGCAGCTCTCAACAAGTTCCTTCCCTCTGCCACCCACAGACCATATTCTGTCATCACTTGCTTAAGGCCGCTAAATATGTCATGCGTTGCTTTCCCTTGCTTCTCTTTCCTTTTATTCGACCCGTGAGTATCAGATTCTCCAGGCCCTCCTTCCGCATTATGTGTCCCAGGAACTTCAGTTGCATCTTCTTGATGTTAAGTATAAACCTCCTCCTTGTTTGCATCTCCTAATATTGACATTTCACTGTAAAGCCCTGGCTCGTTGTAGGGGAGAATTATATTAAAAGTGACATCTTTTAAAATTTTATCAAATGAATGCTTACAATTAATTTCAAAGTATGAATGTAAAAAATGCAGAGTGACCCAAATATTCATTGTATATTAACCATTCATTTCAAATTATCAGATAAAAATATTTAATACTCTCCTCTAAATTCACTGAATTTAATAATTCATTTAAACATATCGACCCAAAAAATTGAAGACAGTGTGAATATTAAACAATTATTTTAACGATGAGACAAAAACTGAAGTTAGTCCAGAATATACTTTTATAATCACTATAAATCATCTTACGCCTCCGATAAATATGATTAATCGAAAAATTCTTTAAATATTAAGAATTCATCTAAAAATCAAAGTGATTTAAAGATTGTTCAAACATTAGGTGAATATGGAAATCCAGGAAAACTTGAAAAGAGTATAGTATTAGTGATCCGTTAAACTAGGCATTTACTAAACTTAGATTGGCACAGGACCACATGTAGAGGCCACCAAATTACTATAGTATTAATACGGTAATAGTGGTCTGGTCTGTTCGCCTGCGAACCAATACGCCACGATTTGGTGTCCAATGGTCAAATACTTTCAATGAGATTATTGCACTAACCTCAATCGTTTGTTTGGATCAAATATCTTAGTTGTTGGCCAGTGACGTATAAGTTGGAATGCTGTCAAGTACTTGAGTTGATTTCCTTTATTTATACTGAATAGTTGTGGTCACGACAAGCAACTACCAGCGAATCCACAATGAATAAAACCGTGCATAATACTTGGAAATAATACTTTGGTTGTTAAATTTCATAGAATGTGTTTGCTCACATCAAAAAAGAAGGCAAAAAAAAAACTTTCTTTGTAAACAATCTCACCTTGTTTGTATTAAAACTATGCCGAAATTCCTTTAACTAATATATCAATAGCTTATTGTAAAAATATTACTTCAGAAATTTACAGGAAATCCTATTTTAGACAAGTAAATCTAGATTTATAAATAGAGAAAAATAATTTAGTGGAAATCCCATACAAACCAATCGAATGTGAAATATTTAGAAATTAAATTTTTTTTTAAAGAAATCGATACATTTCAGTCATCAGCATTTTAAGGTATAAATACAGATGAAAAAATAAATGATAAAAACCTAAAAATTGTTAAAAAAAATACTGAATTAGACGTTTCTAATTCTATTGCCTTTATTTATTTACTCTATTCTATTGTCCCTATGATATATTTAATGAAATTATTCTATTGACTTTAATATGCATTTATCAACCCTATTCTATTGCTTTTACGATACATTTATTGATCCTATTCTATTGTCTTTATATCCTGCCACTAGTAACCAGAACCCATTTGTTATTTATTTTCACTGTATTGAAAAAATCGTTTAGCATGTGTTTCTATAGTAAAATTACTTAAAATTGTTTACTATTATAAAACTATTAACCATATAGTTATATTGTCCGTATAATAGCTCTATTCTGTCAGTAAGTCTTAGTAATTCTCAATCACTGATAATCGCTACTTGATTTACAGTGTATTTCGATAATAAAACATCTGCAATTCATGTTCATTAGGCATGTTCTGTCAGTAAAACTTGTGAGATTTCCAGACCAGAAGTTTTAACGTATTTTTTGTAATAAATATTCTTCAATGTATTTTTATAATAAATAATATCCAGCGATTTTCTGGGTGTGCTTTTAGTATTACTGTGTAATTATCACATTACGTAAAAACTTTAACAAAATAATTTAAGAAATCTACAGAAATTCTCATTTTAAACAATCAAATAATAGATTTATGAATATGTTAAGCATATCTAAAAAAAAATCCGATTTGAAGCAAAATGTTTAGAAACTTGCATAGTACCCGTCGAAAATAAGATTATTTATAAATAGATCGACACTTCGATGGTCACAGCTCTGTGCACGCATCCTAAAATCAAAGTGTTATTTAGTAGCGCTCAGCCTAGGATCAGAATGTACTATCTGAAAAATGTCACAGTATATATATATATATATATATATATATATATATATATATATATATATATATACCAGACAAACCTACCAAGGTTTCACCTAAGCAGATCGTCAGGGAAGGTTGAGCCAGCCTACCCTGACGATCCGCTTAGGTGAAACCTTGGTAGGTTTGTCTGGCTCTCTAGGTTTAACTAGGTCTGCTCTACTTACTGTATTGAGCACTTTATTTAGTTAGTTGCGTAATCGTATGGGTTTTTTTTCTTTGGGCTTTGGACCTGCATGCTGAACGATTGTTTTCGACAGGCGTTCATGTTCTCGGCTCTTTCTTTTTTTTATACGTTTTTTTCCTTCGATATCGATTTCATTATTTGCAAATCAAGAAACCGAACGTTTTCCGAAACGAGTGTAGTTACTTATACTTATAAGACTACTACTAATATATATATATATATATATATATATATATATATATATATATATATATATATATATATATATATGTATGTATGTATATATATATATATATATATATATATATATATATATATATATATATATATATGTATGTATATATATATATATATATATATATATATATATATATATATGTGTGTGTGTGTGTGTGTAATTCTTGTGATTTAAACGTTTTTTACTGGGTACATGTATTTGAATAGACATTCTGATTTTAAAACAATGGAATTAACACTTACATGCCTATATCATTGGAAATCTTATTAAAGTATATGTAGTATTCGACAGAGATCGAACCTACGTTCACTTTATCTGGAAAATCATAATTTAGCCAGGTGTACTTTTACCATTTCGAGCCCGGGGGTCATTGCAGCAAGACAAGTTTCAATTACCCTTTTAATGAAAAGTAAATCTATTCTTGGGAATTTTCAATATCTGTATTTGTTAACTCATGTTTTAGATGATCTAGGCCGGTAGACGTAAATGTTACTGTTAAAAGAACAGGTATGTCTATTCAAGCTTGTATACCTACTAAAAATAGCGTTTATAGCAATAGGAAATATTGTCAAATTAAAAAAAATTCATTAATTGTTTAAATAATTTAGTTTACTTTTCGGGTATGAAATAAAATACTGAAAATATTGTTTATTTTACCCCAACTTCAATGTTAAAATATATGTGTGTGTGTGTATCGGTTATCGATGCCCTGCGGTGGAATCATCGTGCCGAGTCTGTTTCGTTCATTTCGCACTAATGCCCTTTTGTTTTTGGTTACAGCCAGTCTAGGAGAAAGAAAAACTGAATTCTAAACCAACCTGGAAAGGATGAGATCCGTCAGGTTATCTTGACCTCCTACGGCTGCAGTATATGCGGGCCCGAAATTGCCTAATGAGTGATATGGCAACTCTCATAGTGCAATCAAAAACAATCTTTTTGAAAGAGGTTCATTTAAGCTAATTACTTGGGAGATCATATAATGTTTGTTTTTAATTTGCCATGTCCCTTCAGGGCAGAGGCGATCATCACCTTCCACAAATGGAGTAAAACTATTAGTAGCATAATACTCAGAATGAAGAGTATATCAACCCAACATGTTGGGGTAAAAAGCAAGAATAATAATATGGAGTAAAACTAGTAATAATAAAAAGAAGAAAAAAGAAGATTGTATTTTTTAAATGCCATATCCCTTCAGGATACGGGCTATCATGACTCCCCACAGATTCCTTAACGTTATTATTTGTGAATTGTCATAGCTTCTTGGGAGAGACAGTGTAGTGGTTTACATTCGCCTTCTCCATGGTTTTTGAATTAAGAGTTTTCTCTTTCCTAGACTGTCACACAAGACTAGAGAGTCGACCTACCCTGTTATCTATCCGATATCTCGTGTGAGGTGTGAGACAAGAGATAGATGAATGCTTTTCCCAAGATCATTCATACCAAAATAAATGTAACAGGATAAGACGGACCTTGGACTCGGCTCGACGCTTCCACTTTGGGCGCCGATAGCCGTTACGCTTCGTGCACATCTCTTTGTTGAAACTAAACGCTACTAGTGCTATTTAACAACGAAACAGAACGAACTTTTTGGTCAACCCAATATTTATTCTGCTTTGTCACTACTTTTCTGACATTTTTCGTAAACATGGTTGACAAATCATGCAAAAATGTTTGCGGACTTTCTTGTTTTCCGGTGGAAATTGCGGTAACCTGATTAGACCTGGAAACGTTTTGAAGTGCTTAGACAAAGATATAACTGAAATTGGCTATATTTCTGGTTTCTTGGTGGGAGTTGAAACTTCTCAAGAGGTAAATTAAGATATCTTGCTGCACTCAGTGGCTTACTTGTTTGTTTGAAAGCGTTCTATTTATAGAAAATTTACAAAATTATCCGGTAACGATGGCGAAAACATAAGAAATAGAAATGTAATTGTATTCGTTTATATTTCTTAAAAAAAACAAAACTGGTGCAACACATTCTTCTTATCAACCATTTGGCTGATGTGAAATTAAGATAGTTTTAAGAAATATCGACGAGCAATTGGCGTGATGATTCTCGGCGTGGAAAATGAAAACAAGGAGCAAAATTTGATCCATTAATGTCCACCTTAATTTCAAGTATAAATTATAAATATTAGAATAAAAACCAAGTATTAATTATAGGTTTCTAAAAAAAGGGTCTGGTATTAATTATGTTTCTACCTATAACCCATTAATGACCACCGTTCCACAAATGATATGGTGGGCATTAGAAGATTAATCCAGAAATAATTACAACGTTTATCCCATAGTTGATCCAGTTGTATATTGGTAACACCTATTAAATGTTATGTTTGTACAATTTAGAAACAACGTCGTGTAGTTACGTTTAATTTTAACAGTTGCAATTAAGAAAAAAAACAAAAAATCCGGTATAAAATTATAGATTTTAGGACGGTGAACATTATGTTCCGCAGGCTATGAGCAAAGTGTAGTATCTGTCCCGTGGCTATGACCAGCTAAGACAAGCTTTGTTCCCGATTCCGCGTAAGCGGGGGCTGGGTAAACATTGACTAATATTTTTTGACCCATGACCCAAGTGTCCGCTCATTAAATAACCGACCTGTTGTCTGAGGAGTAAATATGAGATGACTCGTAATTTTTATTACTTCGCCAAAAGTATAGATTTCATGTGCCAGGTAAATATCTGGATTTTTTAATTGTAAGTCATTTTGAATAACTTTCTTTTTCCAAAATATTTTCGCAGTTTCTTTTCTGGATCGGCTTCAATTTCTATTACGTTAAAAAAAAACCCGTCTAGAGAGATCATTTTTTGCTCATAGGTCATAAAAAGGGTCTTCAAAAATCTAACCCCTTACTCCCCCATCTCCGAAAAAAAAGAAGAAAACATCCAAGTTCTTGGGCAAACATATATCTCATACCGAATGTGTGGTCCCCAGAGAAGCGCTGACTCCTACGACCAGAGTTCCCAGAAAGAATCCTACGTTTTCGGGCAAACGAGAAAAATGCCTTGAATCTTGTAAACACTAGAAATCCAGGGCATGGGTAAGATTAATGATGGAGAGAGAGAGAGAGAGAGAGAGAGAGAGAGAGAGAGAAGGGAGAGAGAGCGTGATCTATGTCTGAGATTCTTTGAAGGAGCAAACGGGAAATGGAGGGGAGCAAAAGAAGAAATAAAAAGGTTTAAGAGGTCAGGCAGTAAAAAGAAAAAAAAAATGATATTGAGTGAAAATAACAGCACGCGATTAACGTTCTGTGGTTTATTGAAGAAAGTCTTTCCGTTATGCTCGACGCACCATCTCCCTAGAGAATAAACGTTACGTGAAACATCTTTTATGTTCCGTGTCAAATTTGAGCGATCATGGTTCTCCACAACTTTCTATCCTTTGTAGCTCTGAGTAATGTTTGCAACCTTACTATCACCCTCAGTATCTGTTTTGCCATCCATTTGCTCAAGCGCGTTAGGTAGGTTACTTGATAATTTCCTTTGCCCCTTTTACCTTCAATATGTTTTGTGAGTGTCAAATTCTCTCAACTTCCTTTTCTTAATATGCATCCCATAAATATCAATTGTCTCTTTCTGATTGTAAACACAAGGGTCATTTTCATTACCATGTTCCGTCCTTAGTACTATCAGCATCCTTCTGTAGACCACATATCTGTTGTCTCAAGTCTACTCAATATGTGAGGAAATTGCTCAGTATTCACTGCCATATAGG
This sequence comes from Acanthosepion esculentum, assembly GCA_964036315.1. Taxonomy (NCBI): domain Eukaryota; kingdom Metazoa; phylum Mollusca; class Cephalopoda; order Sepiida; family Sepiidae; genus Acanthosepion; species Acanthosepion esculentum. The sequence continues at coordinate 6,275,964 of OZ038504.1, forward strand.
AGACAACAGATATTGCATAATATCTCAACACTTATTTTTGTTTTCAACGATTTAATACTTAATGTCATTAGTTTTTGGATGGTTTCTTTCGCTATTAAAATACGCCTTCGGATTTCTGCGTTTCCATAGTCTGTTAGAACACTTCTCAGATAATTAAATTTCTGTACTTGCTTGATTTTGATGTTTCCAGTACTTGCATCTTGGGCTATCCCTCTTGCTAATGACGACACAATTGTGGGTTAGTAAAATAAACTGAGCGCCCATTCAAAAATTGGGTATCCAGTAAAAATAACGTTTAAGTGATAAAAATATATTGGATTAAAAAATAAAAATCAATTAATTCTTTAAAAGAACGTCTGATCTAACGACGGCTTCTTCCGCAAAAGGGGACACAGGTTCGAATCCTTCCGGAAAGCGCATTAAAAATGTTTTATTTCTTGAATATTTAGGCGAACATAAAATACTGTTTAGTTTAAATAATAAAGAAAGCGTCTACTCAAATATGGGTATCCATTAAAAATAATGTTTAGTGATGAAATGTCGGATTAATAAATAAAAATATTAATAAAAATAAATTAAGGATTAATAAATAAAAATTCATTACTTCTTCATATATATATATATATATATATATATATATATATATATATATATACACAGTGTAACCCGGATATAAGAGAGTTGTCGGGACCGGAGACGTCTCTTATATCCGGGTTTCTCTTATATCCGGGTTTGGTCTATTATATATACATTAACATAGGCTCTAATTTGGGACCAGAGAAAATCTCTCTTATATCCGCGTTTCTCTTATATCCGCGTTTCTCTTATATCCGGGTTACACTATATATATATTATATATTATATATACATATATATATATTATATATGCATATATATATATATTATATATATATTATATACATATATATATATATATTATATACATATATATATATATATTATATACATATATATATATACAGTGTAACCCGGATATAAGAGAGTTGTCGGGACCGGAGAAGTAGTCTCTTATATCCGGGTTTCTCTTATATCAGTGTTTGGTCTATTTTGTTTAGGTAAGTATGGCTCTAATTTGGGACCAGAGAAAATCTCTCTTATATCCGGGTCTCTTATATCCGGGTTACACTGTATATTATATATATATATATATATATACTGCGATGGGTAAATTGTCGCCATTTTATTTTTATTTATTTTTTTATTTCGCGCATGCGCGTTATTTTTTATTTTGTCGACAACACAGTACAGTAAGGTCAGTTGGGGACCCCCTGGTAGAAAAGAGCATCATGACGCAATTCACTCAGCCAGAAATTTCTAAATGGCATGATGTACTGCTTGGCATTAACGCCGGAAGCTCCAGTATGAACATTTCAGAGGGTTTAAGTGTCAGTGCAGATGGGTGTCAGTTCAAATGGATGGCAGTGCAGATGATTCAGAAAGAGTTGAAAGAGTCTAATGGTGATTACGAATTTACGGCAGATCAGAAAACTGATCGTTCTGATAAGAAAAGAACTACCGAATTTGTTGATTAGGGCCTCAGACTTAACACGGAGGCCTATATCAAGTACCTTGAGGAGGTATTGCTGCTCTGGGTCGAGAGGGCGACTACTGGTGCAGGAGATTTCAAAGTAATCTGGAGGCCGTGGTAGAAGCCAATGGCGATTTTATTGAATAAATTTACTCTTTAGTATTTCAAGATATTTTTGCGTAATTTTGGTAAATATATCTGTTAAAATGAGATGTCAGTGTTATTTTCATTTTTGTGGAATTTAGATAACAATTTATCCATAGTACCCTGTATATATTTACTAATTCAAACAATATATATATATATATATATATATATATATATATATATATTGACAAAGTGTAAAAGTTTACTTGTGACGCATTTCATCCTTCAAGATTTCATCAGACTAAATTTGTTATGCTGGTAGGACAACACATACCTACGGCAAAGATGTGCTGGGAATTTTAGAATTTTCTTTTTATATCTAGCCGAATTCATTTAGAGTCTGTTTCATGTTCTTTCTATCACTTTTGTAAGTAGGTATTCCACACTGTGATATTAGAAGATCTGCCAGGAATGGGGAAATGTTGTAAGAGCAAGGGCGCAAATTTACTGTAGATAACCTTGCGATTAAAGCAGTCTCTAGACATTTACGTCGTAGTGAATTATTTTTCCTTTAGTCAGAATAGCATCTTTTATATCACAATTGTGAACAGTCTTGTTACGGTGGGCAACCAACGCATTTGACGTATTATTTTGTAAAATGTCACTTTGTGTTCATATGATCTTTTATTTAGATTCCTTGGGGTTTCTCCTATGTATTTTTGTGACAATCATTACAGGTAATCAAGTAAATTCCTCTTTCAGGTTTTAGCTTATTGTTTTGTTTGGTATTTACTAAGTCTTTTACTAATTTGGATAAAGTACAGTGTAACCCGGATATAAGAGAGTTGTCGGGACCGATTAAGTCTCTTATATCCGGGTTTCTCTTATATCCGGGTTTGGTCTATTTTGTTTAGGTAAGTAAGGCTCTAATTTGGAACCAGAGAAAATCTCTCTTATATCCGGGTCTCTTATATCCAGGTTACCTTGTAGTAACAAATTTTATGCTGAGTTTAGATAGATTCTTTTCGATTATAGAGGTAATAGAACTGGTATCCCAATGCGCCCCATCATCTCAGAGATAGACAGTACCCCTCCCCCTAAACTGGCGAGTGCCTTAAGAAAAAATTCTAACCCCTGCCTTTGGAATAATAAGTTCATCTCATATAAAGAACCCAGGCAGCCTAAATGGAAAAATAAAGGGAAATGAACATGACCAACAAACGCATGGCCAGTCTAGACATGAAATCCTTCTAAACCAACGTCCCAGTTGAAAAATGCCGAAATCTCCTAAAAAAAAAAAAAAAAAGAGCATCTAACACAATCAAAGATAACGCTCTCTCTACCAATAGCTAAAATGATAAAAATCTGCCGTCTCATCACCAATCAATGCTACTTCACATTTAGTGATAATTGTTACAAACAAATATTTGCTTTACCAATGGGATCGCCTCTCACTGGAGTGATGGTATTTATATTCTTAGAATTTCTCGTTCCTTTCCAAAATATTTTACCCAAACAATCAACATACTTCCATTATATTGATGATTCTCTACTTATATATCCTCGTGATATTGATTTACCTAGCCTAATAGATCAACTAAACAAAGTCGAACACATAATAGAATTTACATACGAAATGGAAGAACACAATTCCTTACTCTTCCTGGATGTCAAGCTACACTGCGTTAACAACAGTTTAGAACTCGATGTCCACCAGAAATCAGCCAACAAAAACGACCTAATAAATTTCTATACTCATCATAAAAACGAAATAATATCCGGCAGAATCATCGGAATCTGTCTAAGAGCACTAAGAATATACACCTCGAATTATTTATACGAAAAGGAGAAATACATTGAAAACAATTTCAAATTTCTCCAGTACCCTAATTATTTTATATTCAATGCGAAACAAAAAGCCCACAAAATATTCGGGGAAAAAAAAAAAAAGCAGCTCCTCCGGAGAAACTCAATGAATCAAAAAAGTATATTATCCAGCCTACCAGTTCTATTACCTCTACAATCGAAAAGAATCTATCTAAACTAAAGATAAAATTTTTAACTACTACATCCAAAACAATAAAAGACTTAGTCAATACAAAAGAAAACAATAAGGTAAAACCTGAAAGAGGAGTTTACTCCATCGCCAGTAATAATTGTCACAAAAATACACAGGAGAAACCTCAAGGAGTCTAATAAAAGATTATATAAACACAAAACTGACATTTTACAAAATAATTCGTCAAATGTTTTGGTTGTCCACTGTAACGAAACTGGCCACCACTTTGACATAAAAGATGCTATTCAGATCAAAGGAGAAAATAATTCACTACGACGTAAATGTCTAGATAATGTCTTAATCGCAAGGTTATCTACAGTAAATTTGCGTCCTGGCTCTTACAACATTTCACCATTCCTAGCAGATCTTCTAATATCACAGTGTGGAATACCTACCTTTAAAAGTGATAGAAAGAACAAGAAACTCTAAATCAATTCGGCTAGATAAAAAAAAAAAATCTAAAATTCCCAGCACCCTTCTGTCGTGTGCGTGTGTTGTCCTACCAACATAACAAATTTAGTCCGATGAATTCTGAAGGACGAAATGCGTCAGAAGTAAACTTTTTCCACTTTGTTATACAATACCCTCAATACTGTTCTGGATATATAAAATTACATACGGTTATCTCATATATATAGTGTAATGAAAACAGGACAAGAGATTCTGTCTAGTAATCTTTTATTCAATTAAGAATTCTACTACTACTCGTCTACTTGACAAGCGGAAGTACAGCTTTTATAGTGTGGATTATCAAAGGGGAGATAATCCATATTCACACCATATAGCATAACATATTTATATAAATATTTATTTTTTTGCCACATTTCTGAACATTTTATCTTGTCAGCAGAAGAGTCCACTACACATTCATGTAGTAATTGTCTATAGTCACCTTTTCTGGTAATGTTATAGAAATAGAATTCTTGAAAATGCTAGCTATGATAAATAATACTCCCTACTTATTTAATGGTAAATGACTTCAATGCAAGCGCTGTTTAGAAAAGTTGTTTTTTTTATCTACCCTCACACATACATACATATATACTTGTGTGCATAACAGCCCCAAAATACACACATTTTGAGGTGTACTACATAAGTACAATGCATTTTAATAATTACTTAAAAATTGTTATGGTCTATACGTTCTCATTGGCTTTTAAAACTAGCCAATGACCAATGGTGTACATGGAAGTCAGCCTAGTGTTCCTAGAACGAGTTTCAAATAGTCAGTTAAATATCATACATGATACACGCTTCGGCGATCATGTCTTTTCCGTTGCATGACTGACTAGACAGAAGATTTTCCCCTGTAAGTTGCCATTTCTTTCTTCGGTAGACTGGTTGCCAACGATAGAACGCAGTCCTTCCTGCTATTCAACCCATAGTTGGAAGAAGAAGAGATGAGATCCATACCCTTTGTATTTTCGCGTGTATGTGAATGTAACGAGTCGAATTCGAACTCGGTTCTCCGACTTCTCATTTAGAACCGATATCCATTACATATTCATATAGCCTGTTCTCAATTAGTTGAGTTTACGTTTTGTTGAAGCAAGGCGTCACCACTGGGAAGAAATAAAAGCAATACAAATGGTCTACTAGAAATTGTGTATGTCACACCGTGATGAGTCCATCTCTTCTCCGTCCAGCTATGGGTTGAATAGGAGGAAGGACTGCATTCTATAGTTGGCAACCAGTCTACCGAAGAAAGAAATGGCAACCTACAGGGGAAAATCTTCTGCCTAGTCAGTCATGCAACGAAAAAGACATGATCGCCGAAGCGTATATCAATATATGATATTTAACTGACCATTTGAAACTGGTTCGAGGAACACTAGGCTGACTTCCATGCACACCATTGGTCACTGGCTAGTTTTAAAAACCAATGAGAACGTATAGACCATAACAATTTTTAAGTAATTATTAAAATGCATTGTACTTATGTAGTACACCCCAAAATGTGTGTATTTTTGGGCTGTTATGCACACAAGTATATATATATGTATGTATGTGTGAGGGTAGATAAAAAAACATCTTTTCTACACATCACTTGCATTGAAGTGGTCCCTTGCGAACTCTAACAGAACATACGATGATGAATTCACCAGAAGCTCAAATAACACCATGCTGACAGATTAGATGTACTGTCACAAGCGGTCTCTTTCACACGCAAACATGACACTCTAATAGAAAGATCTGAAAACGTTTCATCTAACCCGACAACAAGGTGCCAGACTTTTACATCCAATGGCGATGGTTCTCTGGCGAAAGTAAGGCACAGTAACCGCTACAGTGGTGTCAATGAGACTGGTCGAAAACTACGAAACCACATTAACTCTAGTGTACGCTGTACGGTTGGTTTATTTATGGGTTGAATGTCACTATCGTTGAATTAAGATATAATTTGATATAATTTTCTCTTTCGCTGAGTGATTACCACTATTATCAGTTACAATTCTTGGAAAACTTGCACATGCTCTGGATGTCTGTCCGGAATTTAAATATTTCTGGTATAGTTTTGCTACTGACCCAAGAAAAGATGTAGAGTAACTCTCACCTTGGATGAATGCGCCGTTTTTCTAGTTCCATTACTCATTCTGCGGTCAAATGGTGCTAAACCCTACCACAGCTAAATTGTCATAGCAACGCTATCTCTACGTATTGCATCTCGCATACATCATCTGGTTTAGTTCAATCCTAGCAGTGAGAGTGGGTGAAAGCTTCCAATGTATTGCTATCGTTATTTTCATAGCTTCAATTTATTTAAGTACAAAGCATTTTCAAAATTACAGTGGTACCTTTCTATCTGCGAATCATTAAATAAATTTCACTTATCCGCGGTTAATCTAATCTGCAATTTTTTGTTTGTTCAAAATTTAAATTAAACAAAGAACTTTGCAAAATATGTTTCAAAGGAATAAAATTATATACAGAAGTCTTTGGATATGCGTATTGCGCTGCGGTTATCAATGTGGATGTGCAATCACAAAAAGAACTAGAAACATGTCTCATCTGACTCGAAGACAAGTTGCCAATATTCCATATCCAATGGTAACGTTCTCGAGGTTAAGTTAGGTACAATAACCTTGCTGGGAGACAACTCAGAAACTCCATGTGAACGTTGTATTTATTGTCTAATTTACTGAGTGGCAACATCGTTGAATTGGGATATGATTTGATTCAATATTCGCCTTCGTTGTGTGGTTTATCATTCTTGGTAGTCTGCAATGATCACATTCTCGTATCACTTGTGGATAGTGACAGTGTTCGCGTGCCGCCGATGTCTGACCGGAATTTACATATTCCTCGCAAGTACTTGCGACTCGCGAAAAACCTAATGTAGGTACCATCTTAGCGATAGTGTGTTCTATCTTTTTGTCCCAACAGCTATCTTCATGGGTGGTTTTCCCCCTCAAGGAGTCTTCTTAAGAATCAAACTCACCCCAAACGTCAAATGAATGGCTGACTCATTTTACTGCCCCAGAAGGTACTGGATCCTTCTGTCATATCTTTACAAGAGCCAGACCAAACCAAAAATGGAGTATTGCTGCTATATCTGTGCTGGAGCTATCCAGTCTTCGCTAGCCAGTCTTGATAGAGTTCAAAAGCATATACGCGGCATTGTGAGAGATGGCTTATATTCCACCATAAAACCCGTCCACACAGACGAAACGTAGCAAACCTTTCGTTATTCCATCGGTATTTCTATGTTCTGACGGGCTACAGTCTCTAGTTCCGATTGTTACAATCTTAACCTGGAGTTAAGTGTTGTCGTCTCATATATCCTCATAAACTTTATCTCTTACTCTGTAAGCCTTCTACTGAATGAAAATTATTGTAAAAAAAGGTTCTGGCCTCTGCAGCTAAGACCAATTATGCCACGTACACTGAGACGAATCATCTTCATTTCCTTCGTATTCCATTAGTAAGAAGTTTCACTCAGACAGCTTCTTCCTAAGAATTGCTGCTTTACAGAAAAGGCTCCCAGGATGTTTTCCTGATCACGTTAATCTTAACCTTTTATTTAAATCTAGGTTTAACAGTTATCTCTTTTACATAACCCTATAAGCATCACTTATTACCTCCTCCTCCCCCTCTTACGCTCATACATCATCATTCAGTAACCCTGTGCATTGAGGGGCTTTTGGACCTTGTATTCAGTGTAGTTTCAATAGAATACACGTAAATTCCAGTGGGCTTACTTTTTGCTGATTAAACCGTGTCATGACACGCAATCTCTTACCTCAGGTCTCTGATTGGGAGACGGTAAGATGCATGTGTATGTGCAATCGAAAGGAGCAATAATAATAATAATAATAATACTTCTTCGGGAAGGAAACTGAAAGAAATTGGTATGAACACCACCCACACCGGTTACGGAGATAGGACCTGGTACAATTTTATGGGACTACACAATACACACAGACAGAACAATCAAAGCTAACCATCCAGACATTGTTATTAGATACCGCAACAAAAAAAATTGCATCCTTATTGATATGGCAGTAACTGCAGGCTGCAATGTATCTTTGAAGATCTTCAAAAAGCTATCAAAATACAAGGACCTTGAAATCGAAATCTCAAAAATGTGACGCATGAGAACATCAACAATCCCTGTTGTAGTTGGAGCCCTCAGATTGGTTGGAAAAGATTCCAGTAGACTAATTGAAGGGATTCCTGGAAGCCCATGCCTTAAAGAAATACAAAAAATTGTTCTCACGAGTACAGCCCACACCTTACCAAGGGCTTTATCTATGTAAAATATGTTTGTGTTTTTTTTGTCAGTGGAAAATGTCATGATGCCATTTCTAACCTTAGGTCTCTGGGCGGGACCCGGAAAGAAATGTGTACACGTCAGAAATCAAAGGAAATAATAATAATAATAATAATAATAATAATAATAATAATAATAATAATAATAATGTAATTTTGAAGAACTTAAGAAAACTGATCTGGAAGTGGAAATTTCATGAATGCGGCACATGGAGATATCAATAATACCATTTGAGGTTCGAGCTCTAGCTTTGATTGGAAAAGGTTGTGATAGACTCATTGAAGCGATCCATGGCAACTCATCTCTTTAAAAAAGACAATACAAACACGCTACAAAATGTGTGTGATTGTAGTTTACTTTTCTTTTTTTCGTTACACATAGGTACCGTGGTAAATGTCATGGTGTCATTTCTAAACTTAGGTCTCAATCAGAGAAATTAGTATAAAACAGAAGTAAAAGTCAATATGTTCTCACTCTTTACTTACGAATCATATACCTGAAAAAGACTCGACAGAAACATTGTGACAACAACATCGACAGCGCAAATACGAATAAAACTTTAAATATTAATGGTGATGGTAATATTAGCCGTTTCCCTACAAGGAAACATTATGCATTCATTAACTGAGCAGCCAGTATTGCTTGAAATTTATAAAATATTACTCTTAAAACAATTTTTTCAGGAAAAATATGTTTTTCAAGTCCAGTAGCTTTTATTGCACTTTCCAGCATTGGTAGCGGTTTCCTTCCTAACTTTATATTTGAAGTAGTGTGGAATATCAACATCTTGATTATGTCATTATTTTCTCTTTGAGATTACATGTGCTATCCATTTTAGCTGCTGCTGTTGCTGATAGCGCTCAATTGATGTGGTTTCTGTTATTTGTTACAGTTCTTTGATTCTGTAGCGTCTATTCACAATGTTCAAAGAAGGATGATCTTTCCCAAGGCCTTCAGGTTTCACTCGCTCAAAGCCTTTTTTACCACTGATTTTAGAAGGCGTCGCTATACAGTTTAGATATTTCTGAAAAGGTTTTGGCGCCATATGAAAGGACTCGATCTGACGAGGCTATTTAAGAATATGACTTGAGTTTTCATGTTGATGTTTTGTTATTTTTAGCAATTAGCGGTGTAAGGCAAAACTACCTCTGACACAGCCTATTCTATGTTCAATTTCTTTTTTTCTTATACTAAATTTGTTATAACTCATCTATACACCAAATACACCATATTTCAAATGTTGTTTACTAATTCCACATCCTGAATTTTTGTGATGGATTCGAAGTATGTACCATCGTTACTTTCATTTCCAGATTCCGGTATTCTGTTTTCAGTTTTACGTTTATCTTGAGTCTTCTTATTTCTTGGAACACTTGTGAGAAGATGTTGAGTTTCTTTTTAAAAGTTATACAAAACATCAGTTAATATTTTGAATAACGGGTTTTCTTTCTTTTGAAAGACAAGTATATACGGAAATTTCATTAGACTAACAATCAATCGCCTTCGAATATTGATTGAAATAACTATTATAGTTATTTACTAAACTTATTTTAGTTTTGAGACAAGGCCATAAGTGTAGGCTGAGTCTTAATTGTCTGTATGACTCGTCTCGCAACACGAACACCACGACGAGGTGCGTTTACAAAAATATTTTTGCATACACGTGAGAAAATGCATATTCGATTTTTAAATGAATTTATTTTTGCACTTAGCGCCAACTGAGTTACGCCCATACTGACATTGTAAAATTTAAATCGTGAAAGTTATGTAGGCAGTAGAACAGGGTGTTAGGTCACGTGAGAATGTCATCTAAGGAGTGTTTAATTTTATTTTATTATAACAGTAAGAATTATGAATGAGTGACTCAGCGGATGAAACACAAATATATCACTTCATTCATTCTTTTGTTCTTTCTTCTTTTCTTAGCTCATTCATACAGACATTTTCAATATGTTGTTAGACAACTTTTATCTGAAGATGAGATTTAGCGGGCGTTGACAACTAAGATTATCCATTATCTCATACCTCTGCTCTTCTCTCACACTTTACTTCTAACTTTCCATTTTCTCCCTTATTCTATCCACTACATATAAGTTTATTCAATATCTCATGTCTCTACTCTTCATTAATTTTTCCTGTATCTTCTCATTCCCACTCCTATTCCTTCGACTGCAACTAAGGTTATCCATTATGTCATGCTTCTGCTTTTCTCTCACCCTTTGCTTGTATCTTCTCATTCTTTCCCTTATCCCTTTTAATACAGCTAAGATGACCCATTATCTCATTTCTCTACTCTTCTTTCATCGTTTTTATTTATCATCTCATACTTTCCCTTATTACTTTTACTCCTCACTTAACGACCAGGTTCAATTCCACCGATCAGGTTGCTAAACGAACCGGTTACAATGTTACAAAAATAAATTCTAAATAGCCTAGCATGTTGTTAATTTTTATTTATTTTACGAGATTTTATAGTTGGTCGTAAAACAGGTAAGTCATTAAATAAAGAATGATTTTGTAGATTTCTCGCCTAAAGAAATAAATCATTCCAGCTCCAGGGTTGGAGATCGAGCATATGTGACATGTTGATCTTAGGTAGAAAATCATGACTACGCACAAAGAAAATAAGAGTATAGAATATGGAAATGTCAGAATGTTTAGCGCCGTTGAAATCGGAAACTAGAATAAAAACTGTCTGGTTACGAGTTTGAGTAATAGAACAACTAAATATCCTTGGTTTACGACGTTTCGTCTGTGGGAACGGGGTTTATGCTGGAATATAAGTCATCTCCCACAATATCGCGTATACGTTTTGAACTCTATCAAGACTGGCCAGTGAGGACTGGATAGCTCCAGCACAGATATAGCAGAAATACTCTAAAAGTGGCTGAGATAGTGGCGTATTGCTCATCGGTGGCAATGGTCAAACATTCGAGTCTCGATGAAAGCCAGAATTTTGAATGCGGATTTTTAAGGCAGGCAAATTGGCAAGCAATCACTTACCACTTAATATCCTGGCGAGGTCTCCCTATTATCATTTTTCTCTATCGCATTAGCGTTGTAAACATTTTGACTTGCCTCTTGATCGACAGTTGTGTCATAGTTAATTGTGAACTTCTAAATAATCGTATATTATACGCCTCGCCAGGTGCGGTTTATAATTCAGTTGTTCTTCTCTTAGCTTGATTGCCAACCAAGTCTAGAAGAAAAGACAGATTCATACATTTTCCAAAATTATTTTTGCGAAAATGAATGTAACAATCTCGACTGGAATTCGATCTAGACTCGTCGATTTCTCTTTCTGAGACGTTAGCCAATACACTACGCGCACATTTTATAGATTGACGTAACGCAATCTTCCAAACATAAGTTGTCTTATGATATATTAAGATTAGCTTCGTAAGGATTTGGGGCTGCCTCTTGGCCGAGAGAGTTGTCATTATTGATTTTCAAGGCTGGTTTGTCAGCAAGCAGTCGCAAACCTCTTGGTAAAATGCCTAAAAGCAATCTGTCTGCCACCACCTTCCATGTGTTGTACTAAGCTAAGCCTGGGAAACATTTTGGCCCGCCTCTTGGCCGAGGTAGTTGCTTATTTCACATCAATACCAGTGGTGCAGTTTTCGAGCCAAACTAAAAGCCTAAGTTTTGAATGCTGATAAAAATTTTGGAAGGGTTTGAGAACATTTAAACACTCGTTTATCGCTATGAATTTGTAACGATGATTGTAAATTGTCCCAATTTTTATATACATTTTTAATGCGATATCAGGACGTAGGCGATCATAGCTCACCACGGATTCTATTTTTATTTTCTGTGAAATTTCATAATTGTTCTTGGCAAATACAGTAGTTTCTAGTTAACTTCTTTACGATTTTAAATTCACGGTATTTCTTCTAGACTGTTTGCCATCAAAGGCTAGATCTAGAAAGCCCAACCTATCCTACTGCTTAACTTATCAAATATATAAAGGATAGGAGAGTGATTCATGCCTATCCTAAGCGACATACATGAAAATGAATGCAACAGACTCGGTTCACCAATAACTGTGACGCTACATGCACATATCTTTATATACCTTACTTATTCATATCAGCTGGCTATTGTTATCAGTAAAGATTCTATCCTAGAATGCTAGGAATTAGATCTACCTTTGCATTTAATAAGTGGCTTTTTGTCGTGACGCGATGATGAGGAAACACGTCTTTCTCATCAACTCAATCTAGATTTGTTAATTCCTTAAAATGAAAATGCGAGACGAGAAAGGCTGGGGTTTTCTAATCAGGAGGACGTGAACCCTGTGGTTGAGTTCCTAAGCATGGGGTCCGCTGACTCACTTAGAAAAAAAGTTCTCAACAAGGGGGACCAGGGCCCACGAAGCTGAATTAAATCAGCATTTGAAAGCATTTTTGAGCGATAGGAAATGTGAAAGAGAAAGACAGAGCTTGCCAAATGTCCTTTCCTCGGCATAAAATACCAAAATTTACAACATTTCTATATGGCATACTTCTCACCAATTTCAGTTTTCGAGGCCGGGTGAAAGTCATTCCTTCAGATGCTGTTTTTCAAAGTAGGTAAACTCTCTTCACTTTGAAGTTTGGCTAACAAAATCTACTTAACCTCCAACGCCCTCATCATCTACTTGAATTGCTTAACCTTGACATTAATGTTCACATGACATTTATCACTACTAGCATTCTTGTCTATCCCACCGGCTATATAGAAGTTACGTCGTGTGCATTTATCAAAGTGAAAGAGGTAGTAGCTTTATCTCGCAGAAGGTTTCCAGTGAAAACATTGCAATATTATCTGAAAAAAATGAAAGTAGTTTGTCAAAAAAAAAACAAAAAAAAAATTGTTGGTTTTTTAAACACTTCAGAAAAAGAGTTAATCGCTGAGGGGTTATTATAATGAAATTAAGTGAAAGGGGATTAGTTTTCATTATTTTAAAATGAGTTAAACGCATGAATATTATTTGAATAAAAAAGATAGAAAAAAATAAGAGGTTAATATAAGCACAAACATTAAAAGAAGGAGACGAAAGGAACATACCAAATCTGGATTTTGCCAAACTTTGCGGTGTTAGTGTGCTGACGTGTTCATCTAACCCTTACGTATTTACATATACGTCTGAGACTGGAATATGAAAAGAATTTGATGCTATTTATTTTAATTTTATACATCTGTTTTACTCTTTTTCTTTGAAGCCGTGTACCTTCAGGACGCGGCCGAACATGGCTCATCACAGCCTCCTACATTTTGTACATCTAAGTAATCATTGTCCCTTTACTATCCATAACATTTCGAGTTCTACCATAGACTTACACAAGTTCGTTAGGTAAGTAACTCGCATGTTTCCCCTATTTCCTTTGGAACGTGGGTGATCATGGCTAACCCCAGCTTCCTACTTTTTGTACCACTAAGTAATCATTGTCCCTTTACTATCCATACCATTTCCTGTTCTACCATACATTTACCCCAAATTCGTTAGGTAAGTTACACCGCTATTTCCTTTAGAACGCGGCCGGACATGGCTCATCACAGCTTCCTACATTTTGTACATCTAAGTATTCATTGTCCCTTTACTAACCTTAACATTTCGTGCTCTACCATACATTTACACAAATTCGTTAGGTAAGTTACACCGCTATTTCCCCTATTTCCTTTAGAACGTGGACGATCATGGCTAACCCCAGCTTCCTATTTTTTGTACCAGTAAGTAATCATTGATCCTTTACTATCCATATCATTTTCTGTTCTACCATACATTTACACAAATTCGTTAGGTAAGTTACACCGCTATTTCCCCTATTTCCTTTAGAACGTGGACGATCATGGCTAACCCCAGCTTCCTATTTTTTGTACCACTAAGTAATCATTGATCCTTTACTATCCATATCATTTTCTGTTCTACCATACATTTACACAAGTTCGTTAGATAAGTTACACCGCTATTTCCTTTAGAACGCGGCCGAACATGGCTCATCACAGCTTCCTACATTTTGTACATCTAAGTATTCATTGTCCCTTTACTAACCTTAACATTTCGTGCTCTACCATACATTTACACAAATTCGTTAGGTAAGTTACACCGCTATTTCCCCTATTTCCTTTAGAACGTGGACGATCATGGCTAACCCCAGCTTCCTATTTTTTGTACCACTAAGTAATCATTGATCCTTTACTATCCATATCATTTTCTGTTCTACCATACATTTACACAAGTTCGTTAGATAAGTTACACCGCTATTTCCTTTAGAACGCGGCCGAACATGGCTCATCACAGCTTCCTACATTTTGTACATCTAAGTATTCATTGTCCCTTTACTAACCTTAACATTTCGTGCTCTACCATACATTTACACAAATTCGTTAGGTAAGTTACACCGCTATTTCCCCTATTTCCTTTAGAACGTGGACGATCATGGCTAACCCCAGCTTCCTATTTTTTGTACCACTAAGTAATCATTGATCCTTTACTATCCATATCATTTTCTGTTCTACCATACATTTACACAAGTTTGTTAGATAAGTTACACCGCTATTTCCTTTAGAACGCGGCCGAACATGGCTCATCACAGCTTCCTACATTTTGTACATCTAAGTATTCATTGTCCCTTTACTAACCTTAACATTTCGTGCTCTACCATACATTTACACAAATTTGTTAGGTAAGTTACACCGCTATTTCCCCTATTTCCTTTAGAACGTGGACGATCATGGCTAACCCCAGCTTCCTATTTTTTGTACCAGTAAGTAATCATTGATCCTTTACTATCCATATCATTTTCTGTTCTACCATACATTTACACAAGTTCGTTAGATAAGTTACACCGCTATTTCCTTTAGAACGCGGCCGAACATGGCTCATCACAGCTTCCTACATTTTGTACATCTAAGTATTCATTGTCCCTTTACTAACCTTAACATTTCGTGCTCTACCATACATTAACACAAATTCGTTAGGTAAGTTACACCGCTATTTCCCCTATTTCCTTTAGAACGTGGACGATCATGGCTAACCCCAGCTTCCTATTTTTTGTACCACTAAGTAATCATTGATCCTTTACTATCCATATCATTTTCTGTTCTACCATACATTTACACAAGTTCGTTAGATAAGTTACACCGCTATTTCCTTTAGAACGCGGCCGAACATGGCTCATCACAGCTTCCTACATTTTGTACATCTAAGTATTCATTGTCCCTTTACTAACCTTAACATTTCGTGCTCTACCATACATTTACACAAATTCGTTAGGTAAGTTACACCGCTATTTCCCCTATTTCCTTTAGAACGTGGACGATCATGGCTAACCCCAGCTTCCTATTTTTTGTACCACTAAGTAATCATTGATCCTTTACTATCCATATCATTTTCTGTTCTACCATACATTTACACAAGTTCGTTAGATAAGTTACACCGCTATTTCCTTTAGAACGCGGCCGAACATGGCTCATCACAGCTTCCTACATTTTGTACATCTAAGTAATCATTGTCCCTTTACTAACCTTAACATTTCGTGCCCTACCATACATTTACACAAATTTGTGAGGTAAGTTACACCGCTATTTCCCATATTTCCTTTAGAACGTAGACGATCATGGCTAACCCCAGCTTCCTACTTTTTGTACCACTAAGTAATGATTGATCCTTTACTATCCATATCATTTTCTGTTCTACCATACATTTACACAAGTTCGTTAGGTAAGTTACACCGCTATTTCCCATATTTCCTTTAGAACGTAGACGATCATGGCTAACCCCAGCTTCCTACTTTTTGTACCACTAAGTAATGATTGATCCTTTACTATCCATATCATTTTCTGTTCTACCATACATTTACACAAATTCGTTAGGTAAGTTACACCGCTATTTCCCATATTTCCTTTAGAACGTAGACGATCATGGCTAACCCCAGCTTCCTACTTTTTGGACCACTAAGTAATCATTGTCCCTTTACTAACCTTAACATTTCGTGCTCTACCATACATTTACACAAATTCGTTAGGTAAGTTACACCGCTATTTCCCCTATTTCCTTTAGAACGTGGACGATCATGGCTAACCCCAGCTTCCTATTTTTTGTACCAGTAAGTAATGATTGATCCTTTACTATCCATATCATTTTCTGTTCTACCATACATTTACACAAGTTCGTTAGATAAGTTACACCGCTATTTCCTTTAGAACGCGGCCGAACATGGCTCATCACAGCTTCCTACATTTTGTACATCTAAGTATTCATTGTCCCTTTACTAATCTTAACATTTCGTGCTCTACCATACATTTACACAAATTCGTTAGGTAAGTTACACCGCTATTTCCCCTATTTCCTTTAGAACGTGGACGATCATGGCTAACCCCAGCTTCCTATTTTTTGTACCACTAAGTAATGATTGATCCTTTACTATCCATATCATTTTCTGTTCTACCATACATTTACACAAGTTCGTTAGGTAAGTTACACCGATATTTCCCCTATTTCCTTTAGAACGTGGACGATCATGGCTAACCCCAGCTTCCTATTTTTTGTACCAGTAAGTAATCATTGATCCTTTACTATCCATATCATTTTCTGTTCTACCATACATTTACACAAGTTCGTTAGATAAGTTACACCGCTATTTCCTTTAGAACGCGGCCGAACATGGCTCATCACAGCTTCCTACATTTTGTACATCTAAGTAATCATTGTCCATTTACTAACCTTAACATTTCGTGCTCTACCATACATTTACACAAATTCGTTAGGTAAGTTACACCGCTATTTCCCATATTTCCTTTAGAACGTAGACGATCATGGCTAACCCCAGCTTCCTACTTTTTGTACCACTAAGTAATGATTGATCCTTTACTATCCATATCATTTTCTGTTCTACCATACATTTACACAAATTCGTTAGGTAAGTTACACCGCTATTTCCCATATTTCCTTTAGAACGTGGACGATCATGGCTAACCCCAGCTTCCTACTTTTTGTACCACTAAGTAATCATTGTCCCTTTACTATCCATAACATTTCAAGTTCTACCATTCATTTACACAAATTCGTTAGGTAAGTTACACCGCTATTTCCTTTAGAACGCGGCCGAACATGGCTCATCACAGCTTCCTACATTTTGTACATCTAAGTAATCATTGTCCCTTTACTAACCTTAACATTTCGTGCTCTACCATACATTTGCACAAATTCGTTAGGTAAGTTACACCGCTATTTCCCCTATTTCCTTTAGAACGTGGACGATCATGGCTAACCCCAGCTTCCTACTTTTTGTACCACTAAGTAATGATTGATCCTTTACTATCCATATCATTTTCTGTTCTACCATACATTTACACAAATTCGTTAGGTAAGTTACACCGCTATTTCCCATATTTCCTTTAGAACGTAGACGATCATGGCTAACCCCAGCTTCCTACTTTTTGTACCACTAAGTAATGATTGATCCTTTACTATCCATATCATTTTCTGTTCTACCATACATTTACACAAATTCGTTAGGTAAGTTACACCGCTATTTCCCATATTTCCTTTAGAACGTGGACGATCATGGCTAACCCCAGCTTCCTACTTTTTGTACCACTAAGTAATCATTGTCCCTTTACTATCCATAACATTTCAAGTTCTACCATTCATTTACACAAATTCGTTAGGTAAGTTACACCGCTATTTCCTTTAGAACGCGGCCGAACATGGCTCATCACAGCTTCCTACATTTTGTACATCTAAGTAATCATTGTCCCTTTACTAACCTTAACATTTCGTGCTCTACCATACATTTACACAAATTCGTTAGGTAAGTTACACCGCTATTTCCCCTATTTCCTTTAGAACGTGGACGATCATGGCTAACCCCAGCTTCCTACTTTTTGTACCACTAAGTAATGATTGATCCTTTACTATCCATATCATTTTCTGTTCTACCATACATTTACACAAATTCGTTAGGTAAGTTACACCGCTATTTCCTTTAGAACGCGGCCGAACATGGCTCATCACAGCTTCCTACATTTTGTACATCTAAGTAATCATTGTCCCTTTACTAACCTTAACATTTCGTGCTCTACCATACATTTACACAAATTCGTTAGGTAAGTTACACCGCTATTTCCCATATTTCCTTTAGAACGTGGACGATCATGGCTAACCCCAGCTTCCTACTTTTTGTACCACTAAGTAATGATTGATCCTTTACTATCCATATCATTTTCTGTTCTACCATACATTTACACAAATTCGTTAGGTAAGTTACACCGCTATTTCCCATATTTACTTTAGAACGTAGACGATCATGGCTAACCCCAGCTTCCTACTTTTTGTACCACTAAGTAATGATTGATCCTTTACTATCCATATCATTTTCTGTTCTACCATACATTTACACAAATTCGTTAGGTAAGTTACACCGCTATTTCCCATATTTCCTTTAGAACGTAGACGATCATGGCTAACCCCAGCTTCCTACTTTTTGTACCACTAAGTAATGATTGATCCTTTACTATCCATATCATTTTCTGTTCTACCATACATTTACACAAATTCGTTAGGTAAGTTACACCGCTATTTCCCATATTTCCTTTAGAACGTAGACGATCATGGCTAACCCCAGCTTCCTACTTTTTGTACCACTAAGTAATGATTGATCCTTTACTATCCATATCATTTTCTGTTCTACCATACATTTACACAAATTCGTTAGGTAAGTTACACCGCTATTTCCCATATTTCCTTTAGAACGTGGACGATCATGGCTAACCCCAGCTTCCTATTTTTTGTACCACTAAGTAATGATTGATCCTTTACTATCCATATCATTTTCTGTTCTACCATACATTTACACAAGTTCGTTAGGTAAGTTACACCGCTATTTCCCCTATTTCCTTTAGAACGTGGACGATCATGGCTAACCCCAGCTTCCTATTTTTTGTACCAGTAAGTAATCATTGATCCTTTACTATCCATATCTTTTTCTGTTCTACCATACATTTACACAAGTTCGTTAGATAAGTTACACCGCTATTTCCTTTAGAACGCGGCCGAACATGGCTCATCACAGCTTCCTACATTTTGTACATCTAAGTAATCATTGTCCATTTACTAACCTTAACATTTCGTGCTCTACCATACATTTACACAAATTCGTTAGGTAAGTTACACCGCTATTTCCCATATTTCCTTTAGAACGTAGACGATCATGGCTAACCCCAGCTTCCTACTTTTTGTACCACTAAGTAATGATTGATCCTTTACTATCCATATCATTTTCTGTTCTACCATACATTTACACAAATTCGTTAGGTAAGTTACACCGCTATTTCCCATATTTCCTTTAGAACGTGGACGATCATGGCTAACCCCAGCTTCCTACTTTTTGTACCACTAAGTAATCATTGTCCCTTTACTATCCATAACATTTCAAGTTCTACCATTCATTTACACAAATTCGTTAGGTAAGTTACACCGCTATTTCCTTTAGAACGCGGCCGAACATGGCTCATCACAGCTTCCTACTTTTTGTACCACTAAGTAATCATTGTCCCTTTACTATCCATAACATTTCAAGTTCTACCATTCATTTACACAAATTCGTTAGGTAAGTTACACCGCTATTTCCTTTAGAACGCGGCCGAACATGGCTCATCACAGCTTCCTACATTTTGTACATCTAAGTAATCATTGTCCCTTTACTAACCTTAACATTTCGTGCTCTACCATACATTTACACAAATTCGTTAGGTAAGTTACACCGCTATTTCCCCTATTTCCTTTAGAACGTGGACGATCATGGCTAACCCCAGCTTCCTACTTTTTGTACCACTAAGTAATGATTGATCCTTTACTATCCATATCATTTTCTGTTCTACCATACATTTACACAAATTCGTTAGGTAAGTTACACCGCTATTTCCCATATTTCCTTTAGAACGTGGACGATCATGGCTAACCCCAGCTTCCTACTTTTTGTACCACTAAGTAATCATTGTCCCTTTACTATCCATAACATTTCAAGTTCTACCATTCATTTACACAAATTCGTTAGGTAAGTTACACCGCTATTTCCTTTAGAACGCGGCCGAACATGGCTCATCACAGCTTCCTACATTTTGTACATCTAAGTAATCATTGTCCCTTTACTAACCTTAACATTTCGTGCTCTACCATACATTTACACAAATTCGTTAGGTAAGTTACACCGCTATTTCCCATATTTCCTTTAGAACGTAGACGATCATGGCTAACCCCAGCTTCCTACTTTTTGTACCACTAAGTAATGATTGATCCTTTACTATCCATATCATTTTCTGTTCTACCATACATTTACACAAATTCGTTAGGTAAGTTACACCGCTATTTCCTTTAGAACGCGGCCGAACATGGCTCTTCACAGCTTCCTACATTTTGTACATCTAAGTAATCATTGTCCCTTTACTAACCTTAACATTTCGTGCTCTACCATACATTTACACAAATTCGTTAGGTAAGTTACACCGCTATTTCCCATATTTCCTTTAGAACGTGGACGATCATGGCTAACCCCAGCTTCCTACTTTTTGTACCACTAAGTAATGATTGATCCTTTACTATCCATATCATTTTCTGTTCTACCATACATTTACACAAATTCGTTAGGTAAGTTACACCGCTATTTCCCATATTTGCTTTAGAACGTAGACGATCATGGCTAACCCCAGCTTCCTACTTTTTGTACCACTAAGTAATGATTGATCCTTTACTATCCATATCATTTTCTGTTCTACCATACATTTACACAAATTCGTTAGGTAAGTTACACCGCTATTTCCCATATTTCCTTTAGAACGTAGACGATCATGGCTAACCCCAGCTTCCTACTTTTTGTACCACTAAGTAATGATTGATCCTTTACTATCCATATCATTTTCTGTTCTACCATACATTTACACAAATTCGTTAGGTAAGTTACACCGCTATTTCCCATATTTCCTTTAGAACGTAGACGATCATGGCTAACCCCAGCTTCCTACTTTTTGTACCACTAAGTAATGATTGATCCTTTACTATCCATATCATTTTCTGTTCTACCATACATGTACACAAATTCGTTAGGTAAGTTACACCGCTATTTCCCATATTTCCTTTAGAACGTGGACGATCATGGCTAACCCCAGCTTCCTATTTTTTGTACCACTAAGTAATGATTGATCCTTTACTATCCATATCATTTTCTGTTCTACCATACATTTACACAAGTTCGTTAGGTAAGTTACACCGCTATTTCCCCTATTTCCTTTAGAACGTGGACGATCATGGCTAACCCCAGCTTCCTATTTTTTGTACCAGTAAGTAATCATTGATCCTTTACTATCCATATCATTTTCGTTTCTACCATACATTTACACAAGTTCGTTATATAAGTTACACCGCTATTTCCTTTAGAACGCGGCCGAACATGGCTCATCACAGCTTCCTACATTTTGTACATCTAAGTATTCATTGTCCCTTTACTAACCTTAACATTTCGTGCTCTACCATACATTTACACAAATTCGTTAGGTAAGTTACACCGCTATTTCCCCTATTTCCTTTAGAACGTGGACGATCATGGCTAACCCCAGCTTCCTATTTTTTGTACCAGTAAGTAATCATTGATCCTTTACTATCCATATCTTTTTCTGTTCTACCATACATTTACACAAGTTCGTTAGATAAGTTACACCGCTATTTCCTTTAGAACGCGGCCGAACATGGCTCATCACAGCTTCCTACATTTTGTACATCTAAGTAATCATTGTCCATTTACTAACCTTAACATTTTGTGCTCTACCATACATTTACACAAATTCGTTAGGTAAGTTACACCGCTATTTCCCATATTTCCTTTAGAACGTAGACGATCATGGCTAACCCCAGCTTCCTACTTTTTGTACCACTAAGTAATGATTGATCCTTTACTATCAATATCATTTTCTGTTCTACCATACATTTACACAAATTCGTTAGGTAAGTTACACCGCTATTTCCCATATTTCCTTTAGAACGTGGACGATCATGGCTAACCCCAGCTTCCTACTTTTTGTACCACTAAGTAATCATTGTCCCTTTACTATCCATAACATTTCAAGTTGTACCATTCATTTACACAAATTCGTTAGGTAAGTTACACCGCTATTTCCTTTAGAACGCGGCCGAACATGGCTCATCACAGCTTCCTACTTTTTGTACCACTAAGTAATCATTGTCCCTTTACTATCCATAACATTTCAAGTTCTACCATTCATTTACACAAATTCGTTAGGTAAGTTACACCGCTATTTCCTTTAGAACGCGGCCGAACATGGCTCATCACAGCTTCCTACATTTTGTACATCTAAGTAATCATTGTCCCTTTACTAACCTTAACATTTCGTGCTCTACCATACATTTACACAAATTCGTTAGGTAAGTTACACCGCTATTTCCCCTATTTCCTTTAGAACGTGGACGATCATGGCTAACCCCAGCTTCCTACTTTTTGTACCACTAAGTAATGATTGATCCTTTACTATCCATATCATTTTCTGTTCTACCATACATTTACACAAATTCGTTAGGTAAGTTACACCGCTATTTCCCATATTTCCTTTAGAACGTAGACGATCATGGCTAACCCCAGCTTCCTACTTTTTGTACCACTAAGTAATGATTGATCCTTTACTATCCATATCATTTTCTGTTCTACCATACATTTACACAATTTCGTTAGGTAAGTTACACCGCTATTTCCCATATTTCCTTTAGAACGTAGACGATCATGGCTAACCCCAGCTTCCTACTTTTTGTAACACTAAGTAATCATTGATCCTTTACTATCCATATCATTTTCTGTTCTACCATACATTTACACAAATTCGTTAGGTAAGTTACACCGCTATTTCCCATATTTCCTTTAGAACGTGGACGATCATGCCTAACCCCAGCTTCCTACTTTTTGTACCACTAAGTAATCATTGTCCCTTTACTATCCATAACATTTCAAGTTCTACCATTCATTTACACAAATTCGTTAGGTAAGTTACACCGCTATTTCCTTTAGAACGCGGCCGAACATGGCTCATCACAGCTTCCTACATTTTGTACATCTAAGTAATCATTGTCCCTTTACTAACCTTAACATTTCGTGCTCTACCATACATTTACACAAATTCGTTAGGTAAGTTACACCGCTATTTCCCATATTTCCTTTAGAACGTAGACGATCATGGCTAACCCCAGCTTCCTACTTTTTGTACCACTAAGTAATGATTGATCCTTTACTATCCATATCATTTTCTGTTCTACCATACATTTAAACAAATTCGTTAGGTAAGTTACACCGCTATTTCCCATATTTGCTTTAGAACGTAGACGATCATGGCTAACCCCAGCTTCCTACTTTTTGTACCACTAAGTAATGATTGATCCTTTACTATCCATATCATTTTCTGTTCTACCATACATTTACACAAATTCGTTAGGTAAGTTACACCGCTATTTCCCATATTTCCTTTAGAACGTAGACGATCATGGCTAACCCCAGCTTCCTACTTTTTGTACCACTAAGTAATGATTGATCCTTTACTATCCATATCATTTTCTGTTCTACCATACATTTACACAAATTCGTTAGGTAAGTTACACCGCTATTTCCCATATTTCCTTTAGAACGTAGACGATCATGGCTAACCCCAGCTTCCTACTTTTTGTACCACTAAGTAATGATTGATCCTTTACTATCCATATCATTTTCTGTTCTACCATACATTTACACAAATTCGTTAGGTAAGTTACACCGCTATTTCCCATATTTCCTTTAGAACGTAGACGATCATGGCTAACCCCAGCTTCCTACTTTTTGTACCACTAAGTAATCATTGTCCCTTTACTAACCTTAACATTTCGTGCTCTACCATACATTTACACAAATTCGTTAGGTAAGTTACACCGCTATTTCCCCTATTTCCTTTAGAACGTGGACGATCATGGCTAACCCCAGCTTCCTATTTTTTGTACCAGTAAGTAATCATTGATCCTTTACTATCCATATCATTTTCTGTTCTACCATACATTTACACAAGTTCGTTAGATAAGTTACACCGCTATTTCCTTGAGAACGCGGCCGAACATGGCTCATCACAGCTTCCTACATTTTGTACATCTAAGTATTCATTGTCCCTTTACTAATCTTAACATTTCGTGCTCTACCATACATTTACACAAATTCGTTAGGTAAGTTACACCGCTATTTCCCCTATTTCCTTTAGAACGTGGACGATCATGGCTAACCCCAGCTTCCTATTTTTTGTACCACTAAGTAATGATTGATCCTTTACTATCCATATCATTTTCTGTTCTACCATACATTTACACAAGTTCGTTAGGTAAGTTACACCGCTATTTCCCCTATTTCCTTTAGAACGTGGACGATCATGGCTAACCCCAGCTTCCTATTTTTTGTACCAGTAAGTAATCATTGATCCTTTACTATCCATATCATTTTCTGTTCTACCATACATTTACACAAGTTCGTTAGATAAGTTACACCGCTATTTCCTTTAGAACGCGGCTGAACATGGCTCATCACAGCTTCCTACATTTTGTACATCTAAGTATTCATTGTCCCTTTACTAATCTTAACATTTCGTGCTCTACCATACATTTACACAAATTCGTTAGGTAAGTTACACCGCTATTTCCCCTATTTCCTTTAGAACGTGGACGATCATGGCTAACCCCAGCTTCCTACTTTTTGTACCACTAAGTAATGATTGATCCTTTACTATCCATATCATTTTCTGTTCTACCATACATTTACACAAATTCGTTAGGTAAGTTACACCGCTATTTCCCATATTTCCTTTAGAACGTAGACGATCATGGCTAACCCCAGCTTCCTACTTTTTGTACCACTAAGTAATGATTGATCCTTTACTATCCATATCATTTTCTGTTCTACCATACATTTACACAAATTCGTTAGGTAAGTTACACCGCTATTTCCCATATTTCCTTTAGAACGTAGACGATCATGGCTAACCCCAGCTTCCTACTTTTTGTACCACTAAGTAATCATTGATCCTTTACTATCCATATTATTTTCTGTTCTACCATACATTTACACAAATTCGTTAGGTAAGTTACACCGCTATTTCCCATATTTCCTTTAGAACGTGGACGATCATGGCTAACCCCAGCTTCCTACTTTTTGTACCACTAAGTAATCATTGTCCCTTTACTATCCATAACATTTCAAGTTCTACCATTCATTTACACAAATTCGTTAGGTAAGTTACACCGCTATTTCCTTTAGAACGCGGCCAAACATGGCTCATCACAGCTTCCTACATTTTGTACATCTAAGTAATCATTGTCCCTTTACTAACCTTAACATTTCGTGCTCTACCATACATTTACACAAATTCGTTAGGTAAGTTACACCGCTATTTCCCATATTTCCTTTAGAACGTAGACGATCATGGCTAACCCCAGCTTCCTACTTTTTGTACCACTAAGTAATGATTGATCCTTTACTATCCATATCATTTTCTGTTCTACCATACATTTACACAAATTCGTTAGGTAAGTTACACCGCTATTTCCTTTAGAACGCGGCCGAACATGGCTCATCACAGCTTCCTACATTTTGTACATCTAAGTAATCATTGTCCCTTTACTAACCTTAACATTTCGTGCTCTACCATACATTTACACAAATTCGTTAGGTAAGTTACACCGCTATTTCCCATATTTCCTTTAGAACGTAGACGATCATGGCTAACCCCAGCTTCCTACTTTTTGTACCACTAAGTAATGATTGATCCTTTACTATCCATATCATTTTCTGTTCTACCATACATTTACACAAATTCGTTAGGTAAGTTACACCGCTATTTCCCATATTTCCTTTAGAACGTAGACGATCATGGCTAACCCCAGCTTCCTACTTTTTGTACCACTAAGTAATCATTGTCCCTTTACTAACCTTAACATTTCGTGCTCTACCATACATTTACACAAATTCGTTAGGTAAGTTACACCGCTATTTCCCCTATTTCCTTTAGAACGTGGACGATCATGGCTAACCCCAGCTTCCTATTTTTTGTACCAGTAAGTAATCATTGATCCTTTACTATCCATATCATTTTCTGTTCTACCATACATTTACACAAGTTCGTTAGATAAGTTACACCGCTATTTCCTTTAGAACGCGGCCGAACATGGCTCATCACAGCTTCCTACATTTTGTACATCTAAGTATTCATTGTCCCTTTACTAATCTTAACATTTCGTGCTCTACCATACATTTACACAAATTCGTTAGGTAAGTTACACCGCTATTTCCCCTATTTCCTTTAGAACGTGGACGATCATGGCTAACCCCAGCTTCCTATTTTTTGTACCACTAAGTAATGATTGATCCTTTACTATCCATATCATTTTCTGTTCTACCATACATTTACACAAGTTCGTTAGGTAAGTTACACCGCTATTTCCCCTATTTCCTTTAGAACGTGGACGATCATGGCTAACCCCAGCTTCCTATTTTTTGTACCAGTAAGTAATCATTGATCCTTTACTATCCATATCATTTTCTGTTCTACCATACATTTACACAAGTTCGTTAGATAAGTTACACCGCTATTTCCTTTAGAACGCGGCTGAACATGGCTCATCACAGCTTCCTACATTTTGTACATCTAAGTATTCATTGTCCCTTTACTAATCTTAACATTTCGTGCTCTACCATACATTTACACAAATTCGTTAGGTAAGTTACACCGCTATTTCCCCTATTTCCTTTAGAACGTGGACGATCATGGCTAACCCCAGCTTCCTACTTTTTGTACCACTAAGTAATGATTGATCCTTTACTATCCATATCATTTTCTGTTCTACCATACATTTACACAAATTCGTTAGGTAAGTTACACCGCTATTTCCCATATTTCCTTTAGAACGTAGACGATCATGGCTAACCCCAGCTTCCTACTTTTTGTACCACTAAGTAATGATTGATCCTTTACTATCCATATCATTTTCTGTTCTACCATACATTTACACAAATTCGTTAGGTAAGTTACACCGCTATTTCCCATATTTCCTTTAGAACGTGGACGATCATGGCTAACCCCAGCTTCCTACTTTTTGTACCACTAAGTAATCATTGTCCCTTTACTATCCATAACATTTCAAGTTCTACCATTCATTTACACAAATTCGTTAGGTAAGTTACACCGCTATTTCCTTTAGAACGCGGCCAAACATGGCTCATCACAGCTTCCTACATTTTGTACATCTAAGTAATCATTGTCCCTTTACTAACCTTAACATTTCGTGCTCTACCATACATTTACACAAATTCGTTAGGTAAGTTACACCGCTATTTCCCATATTTCCTTTAGAACGTAGACGATCATGGCTAACCCCAGCTTCCTACTTTTTGTACCACTAAGTAATGATTGATCCTTTACTATCCATATCATTTTCTGTTCTACCATACATTTACACAAATTCGTTAGGTAAGTTACACCGCTATTTCCTTTAGAACGCGGCCGAACATGGCTCATCACAGCTTCCTACATTTTGTACATCTAAGTAATCATTGTCCCTTTACTAACCTTAACATTTCGTGCTCTACCATACATTTACACAAATTCGTTAGGTAAGTTACACCGCTATTTCCCATATTTCCTTTAGAACGTGGACGATCATGGCTAACCCCAGCTTCCTACTTTTTGTACCACTAAGTAATGATTGATCCTTTACTATCCATATCATTTTCTGTTCTACCATACATTTACACAAATTCGTTAGGTAAGTTACACCGCTATTTCCCATATTTCCTTTAGAACGTGGACGATCATGGCTAACCCCAGCTTCCTACTTTTTGTACCACTAAGTAATCATTGTCCCTTTACTATCCATAACATTTCAAGTTCTACCATTCATTTACACAAATTCGTTAGGTAAGTTACACCGCTATTTCCTTTAGAACGCGGCCGAACATGGCTCATCACAGCTTCCTACATTTTGTACATCTAAGTAATCATTGTCCCTTTACTAACATTAACATTTCGTACTCTACCATACATTTACACAAATTCGTTAGGTAAGTTACACCGCTATTTCCCCTATTTCCTTTAGAACGTGGACGATCATGGCTAACCCCAGCTTCCTATTTTTTATACCAGTAAGTAATGATTGATCCTTTACTATCCATATCATTTTCTGTTCTACCATACATTTACACAAATTCGTTAGGTAAGTTACACCGCTATTTCCCCTATTTCCTTTAGAACGTGGACGATCATGGCTAACCCCAGCTTCCTACTTTTTGTACCACTAAGTAATGATTGATCCTTTACTATCCATATCATTTTCTGTTCTACCATACATTTACACAAGTTCGTTAGGTAAGTTACACCGCTATTTCCCCTATTTCCTTTAGAACGTGGACGATCATGGCTAACCCCAGCTTCCTACTTTTTGTACCAGTAAGTAATCATTGATCCTTTACTATCCATATCATTTTCTGTTCTACCATACATTTACACAAATTCGTTAGGTAAGTTACACCGCTATTTCCCATATTTCCTTTAGAACGTGGACGATCATGGCTAACCCCAGCTTCCTACTTTTTGTACCACTAAGTAATCATTGTCCCTTTACTATCCATAACATTTCAAGTTCTACCATTCATTTACACAAATTCCTTAGGTAAGTTACACCGCTATTTCCTTTAGAACGCGGCCGAACATGGCTCATCACAGCTTCCTACATTTTGTACATCTAAGTAATCATTGTCCCTTTACTAACCTTAACATTTCGTGCTGTACCATACATTTACACAAATTCGTTAGGTAAGTTACACCGCTATTTCCCATATTTCCTTTAGAACGTAGACGATCATGGCTAACCCCAGCTTCCTACCTTTTGTACCACTAAGTAATGATTGATCCTTTACTATCCATATCTTTTTCTGTTCTACCATACATTTACACAAGTTCGTTAGATAAGTTACACCGCTATTTCCTTTAGAACGCTGCCGAACATGGCTCATCACAGCTTCCTACATTTTGTACATCTAAGTAATCATTGTCCCTTTACTAATCTTAACATTTCGTGCTCTACCATACATTTACACAAATTCGTTAGGTAAGTTACACCGCTATTTCCCCTATTTCCTTTAGAACGTGGACGATCATGGCTAACCCCAGCTTCCTACTTTTTGTACCACTAAGTAATGATTGATCCTTTACTATCCATATCATTTTCTGTTCTACCATACATTTACACAAGTTCGTTAGGTAAGTTACACCGCTATTTCCCCTATTTCCTTTAGAACGTGGACGATCATAGCTAGCCCCAGCTTCCTATTTTTTGTACCAGTAAGTAATCATTGATCCTTTACTATCCATATCATTTTCTGTTCTACCATACATTTACACAAGTTCGTTAGATAAGTTACACCGCTATTTCCTTTAGAACGCGGCCGAACATGGCTCATCACAGCTTCCTGCATTTTGTACATCTAAGTATTCATTGTCCCTTTACTCACCTTAACATTTCGTGCTCTACCATACATTTACCCAAATTCGTTAGGTAAGTTACACCGCTATTTCCCCTATTTCCTTTAGAACGTGGACGATCATGGCTAACCCCAGCTTCCTATTTTTTGTACCAGTAAGTAATCATTGATCCTTTACTATCCATATCTTTTTCTGTTCTACCATACATTTACACAAGTTCGTTAGATAAGTTACACCGCTATTTCCTTTAGAACGCGGCCGAACATGGCTCATCACAGCTTCCTACTTTTTGTACCACTAAGTAATGATTGATCCTTTACTATCCATATCATTTTCTGTTCTACCATACATTTACACAAATTCGTTAGGTAAGTTACACCGCTATTTCCCATATTTCCTTTAGAACGTGGACGATCATGGCTAACCCCAGCTTCCTACTTTTTGTACCACTAAGTAATCATTGTCCCTTTACTATCCATAACATTTCAAGTTCTACCATACATTTACACAAATTCGTTAGGTAAGTTACACCGCTATTTCCTTTAGAACGCGGCCGAACATGGCTCATCACAGCTTCCTACTTTTTGTACCACTAAGTAATGATTGATCCTTTACTATCCATATCATTTTCTGTTCTACCATACATTTACACAAATTCGTTAGGTAAGTTACACCGCTATTTCCCCTATTTCCTTTAGAACGTGGACGATCATGGCTAACCCCAGCTTCCTACTTTTTGTACCACTAAGTAATGATTGATCCTTTAC
Organism: Acanthosepion esculentum; assembly: GCA_964036315.1. Classification (NCBI taxonomy): domain Eukaryota; kingdom Metazoa; phylum Mollusca; class Cephalopoda; order Sepiida; family Sepiidae; genus Acanthosepion; species Acanthosepion esculentum. The sequence continues at coordinate 6,306,722 of OZ038504.1, forward strand.
TATCCATATCATTTTCTGTTCTACCATACATTTACACAAATTCGTTAGGTAAGTTACACCGCTATTTCCCATATTTCCTTTAGAACGTAGACGATCTTGGCTAACCCCAGCTTCCTACTTTTTGTACCACTAAGTAATGATTGATCCTTTACTATCCATATCATTTTCTGTTCTACCATACATTTACACAAATTCGTTAGGTAAGTTACACCGCTATTTCCCATATTTCCTTTAGAACGTAGACGATCATGGCTAACCCCAGCTTCCTACTTTTTGTACCACTAAGTAATCATTGATCCTTTACTATCCATATCATTTTCTGTTCTACCATACATTTACACAAATTCGTTAGGTAAGTTACACCGCTATTTCCCATATTTCCTTTAGAACGTGGACGATCATGGCTAACCCCAGCTTCCTACTTTTTGTACCACTAAGTAATCATTGTCCCTTTACTATCCATAACATTTCAAGTTCTACCATTCATTTACACAAATTCCTTAGGTAAGTTACACCGCTATTTCCTTTAGAACGCGGCCGAACATGGCTCATCACAGCTTCCTACATTTTGTACATCTAAGTAATCATTGTCCCTTTACTAACCTTAACATTTCGTGCTCTACCATACATTTACACAAATTCGTTAGGTAAGTTACACCGCTATTTCCCATATTTCCTTTAGAACGTAGACGATCATGGCTAACCCCAGCTTCCTACTTTTTGTACCACTAAGTAATGATTGATCCTTTACTATCCATATCATTTTCTGTTCTACCATACATTTACACAAATTCGTTAGGTAAGTTACACCGCTATTTCCTTTAGAACGCGGCCGAACATGGCTCATCACAGCTTCCTACATTTTGTACATCTAAGTAATCATTGTCCCTTTACTAACCTTAACATTTCGTGCTCTACCATACATTTACACAAATTCGTTAGGTAAGTTACACCGCTATTTCCCATATTTCCTTTAGAACGTGGACGATCATGGCTAAACCCAGCTTCCTACTTTTTGTACCACTAAGTAATGATTGATCCTTTACTATCCATATCATTTTCTGTTCTACCATACATTTACACAAATTCGTTAGGTAAGTTACACCGCTATTTCCCATATTTGCTTTAGAACGTAGACGATCATGGCTAACCCCAGCTTCCTACTTTTTGTACCACTAAGTAATGATTGATCCTTTACTATCCATATCATTTTCTGTTCTACCATACATTTACACAAATTCGTTAGGTAAGTTACACCGCTATTTCCCATATTTCCTTTAGAACGTAGACGATCATGGCTAACCCCAGCTTCCTACTTTTTGTACCACTAAGTAATGATTGATCCTTTACTATCCATATCATTTTCTGTTCTACCATACATTTACACAAATTCGTTAGGTAAGTTACACCGCTATTTCCCATATTTCCTTTAGAACGTAGACGATCATGGCTAACCCCAGCTTCCTATTTTTTGTACCACTAAGTAATGATTGATCCTTTACTATCCATATCATTTTCTGTTCTACCATACATTTACACAAGTTCGTTAGGTAAGTTACACCGCTATTTCCCCTATTTCCTTTAGAACGTGGACGATCATGGCTAACCCCAGCTTCCTATTTTTTGTACCAGTAAGTAATCATTGATCCTTTACTATCCATATCATTTTCTGTTCTACCATACATTTACACAAGTTCGTTAGATAAGTTACACCGCTATTTCCTTTAGAACGCGGCCGAACATGGCTCATCACAGCTTCCTACATTTTGTACATCTAAGTATTCATTGTCCCTTTACTAATCTTAACATTTCGTGCTCTACCATACATTTACACAAATTCGTTAGGTAAGTTACACCGCTATTTCCCCTATTTCCTTTAGAACGTGGACGATCATGGCTAACCCCAGCTTCCTATTTTTTGTACCACTAAGTAATGATTGATCCTTTACTATCCATATCATTTTCTGTTCTACCATACATTTACACAAGTTCGTTAGGTAAGTTACACCGCTATTTCCCCTATTTCCTTTAGAACGTGGACGATCATGGCTAACCCCAGCTTCCTATTTTTTGTACCAGTAAGTAATCATTGATCCTTTACTATCCATATCATTTTCTGTTCTACCATACATTTACACAAGTTCGTTAGATAAGTTACACCGCTATTTCCTTTAGAACGCGGCCGAACATGGCTCATCACAGCTTCCTACATTTTGTACATCTAAGTATTCATTGTCCCTTTACTCACCTTAACATTTCGTGTTCTACCATACATTTACCCAAATTCGTTAGGTAAGTTACACCGCTATTTCCCCTATTTCCTTTAGAACGTGGACGATCATGGCTAACCCCAGCTTCCTATTTTTTGTACCAGTAAGTAATCATTGATCCTTTACTATCCATATCTTTTTCTGTTCTACCATACATTTACACAAGTTCGTTAGATAAGTTACACCGCTATTTCCTTTAGAACGCGGCCGAACATGGCTCATCACAGCTTCCTACTTTTTGTACCACTAAGTAATTATTGATCCTTTACTATCCATATCATTTTCTGTTCTACCATACATTTACACAAATTCGTTAGGTAAGTTACACCGCTATTTCCCATATTTCCTTTAGAACGTGGACGATCATGGCTAACCCCAGCTTCCTACTTTTTGTACCACTAAGTAATCATTGTCCCTTTACTATCCATAACATTTCAAGTTCTACCATTCATTTACACAAATTCGTTAGGTAAGTTACACCGCTATTTCCTTTAGAACGCGGCCGAACATGGCTCATCACAGCTTCCTACATTTTGTACATCTAAGTAATCATTGTCCCTTTACTAACATTAACATTTCGTGCTCTACCATACATTTACACAAATTCGTTAGGTAAGTTACACCGCTATTTCCCCTATTTCCTTTAGAACGTGGACGATCATGGCTAACCCCAGCTTCCTATTTTTTGTACCAGTAAGTAATGATTGATCCTTTACTATCCATATCATTTTCTGTTCTACCATACATTTACACAAATTCGTTAGGTAAGTTACACCGCTATTTCCCCTATTTCCTTTAGAACGTGGACGATCATGGCTAACCCCAGCTTCCTACTTTTTGTACCACTAAGTAATGATTGATCCTTTACTATCCATATCATTTTCTGTTCTACCATACATTTACACAAGTTCGTTAGGTAAGTTACACCGCTATTTCCCCTATTTCCTTTAGAACGTGGACGATCATGGCTAACCCCAGCTTCCTACTTTTTGTACCAGTAAGTAATCATTGATCCTTTACTATCCATATCATTTTCTGTTCTACCATACATTTACACAAATTCGTTAGGTAAGTTACACCGCTATTTCCCATATTTCCTTTAGAACGTGGACGATCATGGCTAACCCCAGCTTCCTACTTTTTGTACCACTAAGTAATCATTGTCCCTTTACTATCCATAACATTTCAAGTTCTACCATTCATTTACACAAATTCGTTAGGTAAGTTACACCGCTATTTCCTTTAGAACGCGGCCGAACATGGCTCATCACAGCTTCCTACATTTTGTACATCTAAGTAATCATTGTCCCTTTACTAACATTAACATTTCGTGCTCTACCATACATTTACACAAATTCGTTAGGTAAGTTACACCGCTATTTCCCCTATTTCCTTTAGAACGTGGACGATCATGGCTAACCCCAGCTTCCTATTTTTTGTACCACTAAGTAATGATTGATCCTTTACTATCCATATCATTTTCTGTTCTACCATACATTTACACAAATTCGTTAGGTACGTTACACCGCTATTTCCCCTATTTCCTTTAGAACGTGGACGATCATGGCTAACCCCAGATTCCTACTTTTTGTACCACTAAGTAATGATTGATCCTTTACTATCCATATCATTTTCTGTTCTACCATACATTTACACAAGTTCGTTAGGTAAGTTACACCGCTATTTCCTCTATTTCCTTTAGAACGTGGACGATCATGGCTAACCCCAGCTTCCTACTTTTTGTACCAGTAAGTAATCATTGATCCTTTACTATCCATATCATTTTCTGTTCTACCATACATTTACACAAATTCGTTAGGTAAGTTACACCGCTATTTCCCATATTTCCTTTAGAACGTGGACGATCATGGCTAACCCCAGCTTCCTACTTTTTGTACCACTAAGTAATGATTGATCCTTTACTATCCATATCATTTTCTGTTCTACCATACATTTACACAAATTCGTTAGGTAAGTTACACCGCTATTTCCCATATTTCCTTTAGAATGTAGACGATCTTGGCTAACCCCAGCTTCCTACTTTTTGTACCACTAAGTAATGATTGATCCTTTACTATCCATATCATTTTCTGTTCTACCATACATTTACACAAATTCGTTAGGTAAGTTACACCGCTATTTCCCATATTTCCTTTAGAACGTAGACGATCATGGCTAACCCCAGCTTCCTACTTTTTGTACCACTAAGTAATCATTGATCCTTTACTATCCATATCATTTTCTGTTCTACCATACATTTACACAAATTCGTTAGGTAAGTTACACCGCTATTTCCCATATTTCCTTTAGAACGTGGACGATCATGGCTAACCCCAGCTTCCTACTTTTTGTACCACTAAGTAATCATTGTCCCTTTACTATCCATAACATTTCAAGTTCTACCATTCATTTACACAAATTCCTTAGGTAAGTTACACCGCTATTTCCTTTAGAACGCGGCCGAACATGGCTCATCACAGCTTCCTACATTTTGTACATCTAAGTAATCATTGTCCCTTTACTAACCTTAACATTTCGTGCTCTACCATACATTTACACAAATTCGTTAGGTAAGTTACACCGCTATTTCCCATATTTCCTTTAGAACGTAGACGATCATGGCTAACCCCAGCTTCCTACTTTTTGTACCACTAAGTAATGATTGATCCTTTACTATCCATATCATTTTCTGTTCTACCATACATTTACACAAATTCGTTAGGTAAGTTACACCGCTATTTCCTTTAGAACGCGGCCGAACATGGCTCATCACAGCTTCCTACATTTTGTACATCTAAGTAATCATTGTCCCTTTACTAACCTTAACATTTCGTGCTCTACCATACATTTACACAAATTCGTTAGGTAAGTTACACCGCTATTTCCCATATTTCCTTTAGAACGTGGACGATCATGGCTAAACCCAGCTTCCTACTTTTTGTACCACTAAGTAATGATTGATCCTTTACTATCCATATCATTTTCTGTTCTACCATACATTTACACAAATTCGTTAGGTAAGTTACACCGCTATTTCCCATATTTGCTTTAGAACGTAGACGATCATGGCTAACCCCAGCTTCCTACTTTTTGTACCACTAAGTAATGATTGATCCTTTACTATCCATATCCTTTTCTGTTCTACCATACATTTACACAAATTCGTTAGGTAAGTTACACCGCTATTTCCCATATTTCCTTTAGAACGTAGACGATCATGGCTAACCCCAGCTTCCTACTTTTTGTACCACTAAGTAATGATTGATCCTTTACTATCCATATCATTTTCTGTTCTACCATACATTTACACAAATTCGTTAGGTAAGTTACACCGCTATTTCCGATATTTCCTTTAGAACGTAGACGATCATGGCTAACCCCAGCTTCCTATTTTTTGTACCACTAAGTAATGATTGATCCTTTACTATCCATATCATTTTCTGTTCTACCATACATTTACACAAGTTCGTTAGGTAAGTTACACCGCTATTTCACCTATTTCCTTTAGAACGTGGACGATCATGGCTAACCCCAGCTTCCTATTTTTTGTACCACTAAGTAATGATTGATCCTTTACTATCCATATCATTTTCTGTTCTACCATACATTTACACAAGTTCGTTAGGTAAGTTACACCGCTATTTCCCCTATTTCCTTTAGAACGTGGACGATCATGGCTAACCCCAGCTTCCTATTTTTTGTACCAGTAAGTAATCATTGATCCTTTACTATCCATATCATTTTCTGTTCTACCATACATTTACACAAGTTCGTTAGATAAGTTACACCGCTATTTCCTTTAGAACGCGGCCGAACATGGCTCATCACAGCTTCCTACATTTTGTACATCTAAGTATTCATTGTCCCTTTACTCACCTTAACATTTCGTGCTCTACCATACATTTACCCAAATTCGTTAGGTAAGTTACACCGCTATTTCCCCTATTTCCTTTAGAACGTGGACGATCATGGCTAATCCCAGCTTCCTATTTTTTGTACCAGTAAGTAATCATTGATCCTTTACTATCCATATCTTTTTCTGTTCTACCATACATTTACACAAGTTCGTTAGATAAGTTACACCGCTATTTCCTTTAGAACGCGGCCGAACATGGCTCATCACAGCTTCCTACTTTTTGTACCACTAAGTAATTATTGATCCTTTACTATCCATATCATTTTCTGTTCTACCATACATTTACACAAATTCGTTAGGTAAGTTACACCGCTATTTCCCATATTTCCTTTAGAACGTGGACGATCATGGCTAACCCCAGCTTCCTACTTTTTGTACCACTAAGTAATCATTGTCCCTTTACTATCCATAACATTTCAAGTTCTACCATTCATTTACACAAATTCGTTAGGTAAGTTACACCGCTATTTCCTTTAGAACGCGGCCGAACATGGCTCATCACAGCTTCCTACATTTTGTACATCTAAGTAATCATTGTCCCTTTACTAACATTAACATTTCGTGCTCTACCATACATTTACACAAATTCGTTAGGTAAGTTACACCGCTATTTCCCCTATTTCCTTTAGAACGTGGACGATCATGGCTAACCCCAGCTTCCTATTTTTTGTACCAGTAAGTAATGATTGATCCTTTACTATCCATATCATTTTCTGTTCTACCATACATTTACACAAATTCGTTAGGTAAGTTACACCGCTATTTCCCCTATTTCCTTTAGAACGTGGACGATCATGGCTAACCCCAGCTTCCTACTTTTTGTACCACTAAGTAATGATTGATCCTTTACTATCCATATCATTTTCTGTTCTACCATACATTTACACAAGTTCGTTAGGTAAGTTACACCGCTATTTCCCCTATTTCCTTTAGAACGTGGACGATCATGGCTAACCCCAGCTTCCTACTTTTTGTACCAGTAAGTAATCATTGATCCTTTACTATCCATATCATTTTCTGTTCTACCATACATTTACACAAATTCGTTAGGTAAGTTACACCGCTATTTCCCATATTTCCTTTAGAACGTGGACGATCATGGCTAACCCCAGCTTCCTACTTTTTGTACCACTAAGTAATCATTGTCCCTTTACTATCCATAACATTTCAAGTTCTACCATTCATTTACACAAATTCGTTAGGTAAGTTACACCGCTATTTCCTTTAGAACGCGGCCGAACATGGCTCATCACAGCTTCCTACATTTTGTACATCTAAGTAATCATTGTCTTTTTACTAACATTAACATTTCGTGCTCTACCATACATTTACACAAATTCGTTAGGTAAGTTACACCGCTATTTCCCCTATTTCCTTTAGAACGTGGACGATCATGGCTAACCCCAGCTTCCTATTTTTTGTACCACTAAGTAATGATTGATCCTTTACTATCCATATCATTTTCTGTTCTACCATACATTTACACAAATTCGTTAGGTACGTTACACCGCTATTTCCCCTATTTCCTTTAGAACGTGGACGATCATGGCTAACCCCAGCTTCCTACTTTTTGTACCACTAAGTAATGATTGATCCTTTACTATCCATATCATTTTCTGTTCTACCATACATTTACACAAGTTCGTTAGGTAAGTTACACCGCTATTTCCCCTATTTCCTTTAGAACGTGGACGATCATGGCTAACCCCAGCTTCCTACTTTTTTTACCAGTAAGTAATCATTGATCCTTTACTATCCATATCATTTTCTGTTCTACCATACATTTACACAAATTCGTTAGGTAAGTTACACCGCTATTTCCCATATTTCCTTTAGAACGTGGACGATCATGGCTAACCCCAGCTTCCTACTTTTTGTACCACTAAGTAATCATTGTCCCTTTACTATCCATAACATTTCAAGTTCTACCATTCATTTACACAAATTCGTTAGGTAAGTTACACCGCTATTACCTTTAGAACGCGGCCGAACATGGCTCATCACAGCTTCCTACATTTTGTACATCTAAGTAATCATTGTCCCTTTACTAACATTAACATTTCGTGGTCTACCATACATTTACACAAATTCGTTAGGTAAGTTACACCGCTATTTCCCCTATTTCCTTTAGAACGTGGACGATCATGGCTAACCCCAGCTTCCTATTTTTTGTACCAGTAAGTAATGATTGATCCTTTACTATCCATATCATTTTCTGTTCTACCATACATTTACACAAATTCGTTAGGTAAGTTACACCGCTATTTCCCCTATTTCCTTTAGAACGTGGACGATCATGGCTAACCCCAGCTTCCTATTTTTTGTACCACTAAGTAATGATTGATCCTTTACTATCCATATCATTTTCTGTTCTACCATACATTTACACAAATTCGTTAGGTAAGTTACACCGCTATTTCCCCTATTTCCTTTAGAACGTGGACGATCATGGCTAACCCCATCTTCCTACTTTTTGTACCAGTAAGTAATCATTGATCCTTTACTATCCATATCATTTTCTGTTCTACCATACATTTACACAAGTTCGTTAGATAAGTTACACCGCTATTTCCTTTAGAACGCGGCCGAACATGGCTCATCACAGCTTCCTACATTTTGTACATCTAAGTATTCATTGTCCCTTTACTCACCTTAACATTTCGTGCTCTACCATACATTTACCCAAATTCGTTAGGTAAGTTACACCGCTATTTCCCCTATTTCCTTTAGAACGTGGACGATCATGTCTAACCCCAGCTTCCTATTTTTTGTACCAGTAAGTAATCATTGATCCTTTACTATCCATATCTTTTTCTGTTCTACCATACATTTACACAAGTTCGTTAGATAAGTTACACCGCTATTTCCTTTAGAACGCGGCCGAACATGGCTCATCACAGCTTCCTACATTTTGTACATCTAAGTAATCATTGTCCCTTTACTAATCTTAACATTTCGTGCTCTACCATACATTTACACAAATTCGTTAGGTAAGTTACACCGCTATTTCCCCTATTTCCTTTAGAACGTGGACGATCATGGCTAACCCCAGCTTCCTATTTTTTGTACCACTAAGTAATGATTGATCCTTTACTATCCATATCATTTTCTGTTCTACCATACATTTACACAAATTCGTTAGGTAAGTTACACCGCTATTTCCCCTATTTCCTTTAGAACGTGGACGATCATGGCTAACCCCATCTTCCTACTTTTTGTACCAGTAAGTAATCATTGATCCTTTACTATCCATATCATTTTCTGTTCTACCATACATTTACACAAGTTCGTTAGATAAGTTACACCGCTATTTCCTTTAGAACGCGGCCGAACATGGCTCATCACAGCTTCCTACATTTTGTACATCTAAGTATTCATTGTCCCTTTACTCACCTTAACATTTCGTGCTCTACCATACATTTACCCAAATTCGTTAGGTAAGTTACACCGCTATTTCCCCTATTTCCTTTAGAACGTGGACGATCATGGCTAACCCCAGCTTCCTATTTTTTGTACCAGTAAGTAATCATTGATCCTTTACTATCCATATCTTTTTCTGTTCTACCATACATTTACACAAGTTCGTTAGATAAGTTACACCGCTATTTCCTTTAGAACGCGGCCGAACATGGCTCATCACAGCTTCCTACATTTTGTACATCTAAGTAATCATTGTCCCTTTACTAATCTTAACATTTCGTGCTCTACCATACATTTACACAAATTCGTTAGGTAAGTTACACCGCTATTTCCCCTATTTCCTTTAGAACGTGGACGATCATGGCTAACCCCAGCTTCCTATTTTTTGTACCACTAAGTAATGATTGATCCTTTACTATCCATATCATTTTCTGTTCTACCATACATTTACACAAATTCGTTAGGTAAGTTACACCGCTATTTCCCCTATTTCCTTTAGAACGTGGACGATCATGGCTAACCCCATCTTCCTACTTTTTGTACCAGTAAGTAATCATTGATCCTTTACTATCCATATCATTTTCTGTTCTACCATACATTTACACAAGTTCGTTAGATAAGTTACACCGCTATTTCCTTTAGAACGCGGCCGAACATGGCTCATCACAGCTTCCTACATTTTGTACATCTAAGTATTCATTGTCCCTTTACTCACCTTAACATTTCGTGCTCTACCATACATTTACCCAAATTCGTTAGGTAAGTTACACCGCTATTTCCCCTATTTCCTTTAGAACGTGGACGATCATGGCTAACCCCAGCTTCCTATTTTTTGTACCAGTAAGTAATCATTGATCCTTTACTATCCATATCTTTTTCTGTTCTACCATACATTTACACAAGTTCGTTAGATAAGTTACACCGCTATTTCCTTTAGAACGCGGCCGAACATGGCTCATCACAGCTTCCTACATTTTGTACATCTAAGTAATCATTGTCCCTTTACTAATCTTAACATTTCGTGCTCTACCATACATTTACACAAATTCGTTAGGTAAGTTACACCGCTATTTCCCCTATTTCCTTTAGAACGTGGACGATCATGGCTAACCCCAGCTTCCTACTTTTTGTACCACTAAGTAATGATTGATCCTTTACTATCCATATCATTTTCTGTTCTACCATACATTTACACAAGTTCGTTAGGTAAGTTACACCGCTATTTCCCCTATTTCCTTTAGAACGTGGACGATCATAGCTAGCCGCAGCTTCCTATTTTTTGTACCAGTAAGTAATCATTGATCCTTTACTATCCATATCTTTTTCTGTTCTACCATACATTTACACAAGTTCGTTAGATAAGTTACACCGCTATTTCCTTTAGAACGCGGCCGAACATGGCTCATCACAGCTTCCTACATTTTGTACATCTAAGTAATCATTGTCCCTTTACTAACCTTAACATTTCGTGCTGTACCATACATTTACACAAATTCGTTAGGTAAGTTACACCGCTATTTCCCATATTTCCTTTAGAACGTAGACGATCATGGCTAACCCCAGCTTCCTACCTTTTGTACCACTAAGTAATGATTGATCCTTTACTATCCATATCATTTTCTGTTCTACCATACATTTACACAAATTCGTTAGGTAAGTTACACCGCTATTTCCCATATTTGCTTTAGAACGTAGACGATCATGGCTAACCCCAGCTTCCTACTTTTTGTACCACTAAGTAATGATTGATCCTTTACTATCCATATCATTTTCTGTTCTACCATACATTTACACAAATTCGTTAGGTAAGTTACACCGCTATTTCCCATATTTCCTTTAGAACGTAGACGATCATGGCTAACCCCAGCTTCCTACTTTTTGTACCACTAAGTAATGATTGATCCTTTACTATCCATATCATTTTCTGTTCTACCATACATTTACACAAATTCGTTAGGTAAGTTACACCGCTATTTCCCATATTTCCTTTAGAACGTAGACGATCATGGCTAACCCCAGTTTCCTATTTTTTGTACCACTAAGTAATGATTGATCCTTTACTATCCATATCATTTTCTGTTCTACCATACATTTACACAAGTTCGTTAGGTAAGTTACACCGCTATTTCCCCTATTTCCTTTAGAACGTGGACGATCATGGCTAACCCCAGCTTCCTATTTTTTGTACCAGTAAGTAATCATTGATCCTTTACTATCCATATCATTTTCTGTTCTACCATACATTTACACAAGTTCGTTAGATAAGTTACACCGCTATTTCCTTTAGAACGCGGCCGAACATGGCTCATCACAGCTTCCTACATTTTGTACATCTAAGTATTCATTGTCCCTTTACTCACCTTAACATTTCGTGCTCTACCATACATTTACCCAAATTCGTTAGGTAAGTTACACCGCTATTTCCCCTTTTTCCTTTAGAACGTGGACGATCATGGCTAACCCCAGCTTCCTATTTTTTGTACCAGTAAGTAATCATTGATCCTTTACTATCCATATCTTTTTCTGTTCTACCATACATTTACACAAGTTCGTTAGATAAGTTACACCGCTATTTCCTTTAGAACGCGGCCGAACATGGCTCATCACAGCTTCCTACATTTTGTACATCTAAGTAATCATTGTCCATTTACTAACCTTAACATTTCGTGCTCTACCATACATTTACACAAATTCGTTAGGTATTTACACCGCTATTTCCCATATTTCCTTTAGAACGTAGACGATCATGGCTAACCCCAGCTTCCTACTTTTTGTACCACTAAGTAATGATTGATCCTTTACTATCCATATCATTTTCTGTTCTACCATACATTTACACAAATTCGTTAGGTAAGTTACACCGCTATTTCCCATATTTCCTTTAGGACGTGGACGATCATGGCTAACCCCAGCTTCCTACTTTTTGTACCAGTAAGTAATCATTGTCCCTTTACTATCCATAACATTTCAAGTTCTACCATTCATTTACACAAATTCGTTAGGTAAGTTACACCGCTATTTCCTTTAGAACGCGGCAGAACATGGCTCATCACAGCTTCCTACATTTTGTACATCTAAGTAATCATTGTCCCTTTACTAACATTAACATTTCGTGCTCTACCATACATTTACACAAATTCGTTAGGTAAGTTACACCGCTATTTCCCCTATTTCCTTTAGAACGTGGACGATCATGGCTAACCCCAGCTTCCTACTTTTTGTACCACTAAGTAATGATTGATCCTTTACTATCCATATCATTTTCTGTTCTACCATACATTTACACAAATTCGTTAGGTAAGTTACACCGCTATTTCCCATATTTCCTTTAGAACGTAGACGATCATGGCTAACCCCAGCTTCCTACTTTTTGTACCACTAAGTAATGATTGATCCTTTACTATGCATATCATTTTCTGTTCTACCATACATTTACACAAATTCGTTAGGTAAGTTACACCGCTATTTCCCATATTTCCTTTAGAACGTAGACGATCATGGCTAACCCCAGCTTCCTACTTTTTGTACCACTAAGTAATCATTGATCCTTTACTATCCATATCATTTTCTGTTCTACCATACATTTACACATATTCGTTAGGTAAGTTACACCGCTATTTCCCATATTTCCTTTAGAACGTGGACGATCATGGCTAACCCCAGCTTCCTACTTTTTGTACCACTAAGTAATCATTGTCCCTTTACTATCCATAACATTTCAAGTTCTACCATTCATTTACACAAATTCGTTAGGTAAGTTACACCGCTATTTCCTTTAGAACGCGGCCGAACATGGCTCATCACAGCTTCCTACATTTTGTACATCTAAGTAATCATTGTCCCTTTACTAACCTTAACATTTCGTGCTCTACCATACATTTACACAAATTCGTTAGGTAAGTTACACCGCTATTTCCCATATTTCCTTTAGAACGTAGACGATCATGGCTAACCCCAGCTTCCTACTTTTTGTACCACTAAGTAATGATTGATCCTTTACTATCCATATCATTTTCTGTTCTACCATACATTTACACAAATTCGTTAGGTAAGTTACACCGCTATTTCCTTTAGAACGCGGCCGAACATGGCTCATCACAGCTTCCTACATTTTGTACATCTAAGTAATCATTGTCCCTTTACTAACCTTAACATTTCGTGCTCTACCATACATTTACACAAATTCGTTAGGTAAGTTACACCGCTATTTCCCATATTTCCTTTAGAACGTGGACGATCATGGCTAACCCCAGCTTCCTACTTTTTGTACCATTAAGTAATGATTGATCCTTTACTATCCATATCATTTTCTGTTCTACCATACATTTACACAAATTCGTTAGGTAAGTTACACCCTATTTCCCATATTTGCTTTAGAACGTAGACGATCATGGCTAACCCCAGCTTCCTACTTTTTGTACCACTAAGTAATGATTGATCCTTTACTATCCATATCATTTTCTGTTCTACCATACATTTACACAAATTCGTTAGGTAAGTTACACCGCTATTTCCCATATTTCCTTTAGAACGTAGACGATCATGGCTAACCCCAGCTTACTACTTTTTGTACCACTAAGTAATGATTGATCCTTTACTATCCATATCATTTTCTGTTCTACCATACATTTACACAAATTCGTTAGGTAAGTTACACCGCTATTTCCCATATTTCCTTTAGAACGTAGACGATCATGGCTAACCCCAGCTTCCTACTTTTTGTACCACTAAGTAATGATTGATCCTTTACTATCCATATCATTTCTGTTATACCATACATTTACACAAATTCGTTAGGTAAGTTACACCGCTATTTCCCATATTTCCTTTAGAACGTAGACGATCATGGCTAACCCCAGCTTCCTACTTTTTGTACCACTAAGTAATCATTGATCCTTTACTATCCATATGATTTTCTGTTCTACCATACATTTACACAAATTCGTTAGGTAAGTTACACCGCTATTTCCCATATTTCCTTTAGAACGTAGACGATCATGGCTAACCCCAGCTTCCTACTTTTTGTACCACTAAGTAATGATTGATCCTTTACTATCCATATCATTTTCTGTTCTACCATACATTTACACAAATTCGTTAGGTAAGTTACACCGCTATTTCCCATATTTCCTTTAGAACGTAGACGATCATGGCTAACCCCAGCTTCCTACTTTTTGTGCCACTAAGTAATCATTGATCCTTTACTATCCATATGATTTTCTGTTCTACCATACATTTACACAAATTCGTTAGGTAAGTTACACCGCTATTTCCCATATTTCCTTTAGAACGTAGACGATCATGGCTAACCCCAGCTTCCTACTTTTTGTACCACTAAGTAATGATTGATCCTTTACTATCCATATCATTTTCTGTTCTACCATACATTTACACAAATTCGTTAGGTAAGTTACACCGCTATTTCCCATATTTCCTTTAGAACGTAGACGATCATGGCTAACCCCAGCTTCCTACTTTTTGTACCACTAAGTAATCATTGATCCTTTACTATCCATATGATTTTCTGTTCTACCATACATTTACACAAATTCGTTAGGTAAGTTACACCGCTATTTCCCATATTTCCTTTAGAACGTAGACGATCATGGCTAACCCCAGCTTCCTACTTTTTGTACCACTAAGTAATGATTGATCCTTTACTATCCATATCATTTTCTGTTATACCATACATTTACACAAATTCGTTAGGTAAGTTACACCGCTATTTCCCATATTTCCTTTAGAACGTAGACGATCATGGCTAACCCCAGCTTCCTACTTTTTGTACCACTAAGTAATCATTGATCCTTTACTATCCATATGATTTTCTGTTCTACCATACATTTACACAAATTCGTTAGGTAAGTTACACCGCTATTTCCCATATTTCCTTTAGAACGTAGACGATCATGGCTAACCCCAGCTTCCTACTTTTTGTACCACTAAGTAATGATTGATCCTTTACTATCCATATCATTTTCTGTTCTACCATACATTTACACAAATTCGTTAGGTAAGTTACACCGCTATTTCCCATATTTCCTTTAGAACGTAGACGATCATGGCTAACCCCAGCTTCCTACTTTTTGTACCACTAAGTAATGATTGATCCTTTACTATCCATATCATTTTCTGTTATACCATACATTTACACAAATTCGTTAGGTAAGTTACACCGCTATTTCCCATATTTCCTTTAGAACGTAGACGATCATGGCTAACCCCAGCTTCCTACTTTTTGTACCACTAAGTAATCATTGATCCTTTACTATCCATATCATTTTCTGTTCTACCATACATTTACACAAATTCGTTAGGTAAGTTACACCGCTATTTCCCATATTTCCTTTAGAACGTAGACGATCATGGCTAACCCCAGCTTCCTACTTTTTGTACCACTAAGTAATGATTGATCCTTTACTATCCATATCATTTTCTGTTCTACCATACATTTACACAAATTCGTTAGGTAAGTTACACCGCTATTTCCCATATTTCCTTTAGAACGTAGACGATCATGGCTAACCCCAGCTTCCTACTTTTTGTACCACTAAGTAATGATTGATCCTTTACTATCCATATCATTTTCTGTTATACCATACATTTACACAAATTCGTTAGGTAAGTTACACCGCTATTTCCCATATTTCCTTTAGAACGTAGACGATCATGGCTAACCCCAGCTTCCTACTTTTTGTACCACTAAGTAATGATTGATCCTTTACTATCCATATCATTTTCTGTTCTACCATACATTTACACAAATTCGTTAGGTAAGTTACACCGCTATTTCCCATATTTCCTTTAGAACGTAGACGATCATGGCTAACCCCAGCTTCCTACTTTTTGTACCACTAAGTAATGATTGATCCTTTGCTATCCATATCATTTTCTTTTATACCATACATTTACACAAATTCGTTAGGTAAGTTACACCGCTATTTCCCATATTTCCTTTAGAACGTAGACGATCATGGCTAACCCCAGCTTCCTACTTTTTGTACCACTAAGTAATCATTGATCCTTTACTATCCATATGATTTTCTGTTCTACCATACATTTACACAAATTCGTTAGGTAAGTTACACCGCTATTTCCCATATTTCCTTTAGAACGTAGACGATCATGGCTAACCCCAGCTTCCTACTTTTTGTACCACTAAGTAATGATTGATCCTTTACTATCCATATCATTTTCTGTTCTACCATACATTTACACAAATTCGTTAGGTAAGTTACACCGCTATTTCCCATATTTCCTTTAGAACGTAGACGATCATGGCTAACCCCAGCTTCCTACTTTTTGTACCACTAAGTAATCATTGATCCTTTACTAACCATATCATTTTCTGTTCTACCATACATTTACACAAATTCGTTAGGTAAGTTACACCGCTATTTCCCATATTTCCTTTAGAACGTGGACGATCATGGCTAACCCCAGCTTCCTACTTTTTGTACCACTAAGTAATCATTGTCCCTTTACTATCCATAACATTTCAAGTTCTACCATTCATTTACACAAATTCGTTAGGTAAGTTACACCGCTATTTCCTTTAGAACGCGGCCGAACATGGCTCATCACAGCTTCCTACATTTTGTACATCTAAGTAATCATTGTCCCTTTACTAACCTTAACATTTCGTGCTCTACCATACATTTACACAAATTCGTTAGGTAAGTTACACCGCTATTTCCCATATTTCCTTTAGAACGTAGACGATCATGGCTAACCCCAGCTTCCTACTTTTTGTACCACTAACTAATGATTGATCCTTTACTATCCATATCATTTTCTGTTCTACCATACATTTACACAAATTCGTTAGGTAAGTTACACCGCTATTTCCCATATTTCCTTTAGAACGTAGACGATCATGGCTAACCCCAGCTTCCTACTTTTTGTACCACTCAGTAATGATTGATCCTTTACTATCCATATCATTTTCTGTTCTACCATACATTTACACAAATTCGTTAGGTAAGTTACACCGCTATTTCCCATATTTCCTTTAGAACGTAGACGATCATGGCTAACCCCAGCTTCCTACTTTTTGTACCACTAAGTAATCATTGATCCTTTACTATCCATATCATTTTCTGTTCTACCATACATTTACACATATTCGTTAGGTAAGTTACACCGCTATTTCCCATATTTCCTTTAGAACGTGGACGATCATGGCTAACCCCAGCTTCCTACTTTTTGTACCACTAAGTAATCATTGTCCCTTTACTATCCATAACATTTCAAGTTCTACCATTCATTTACACAAATCCGTTAGGTAAGTTACACCGCTATTTCCTTTAGAACGCGGCCGAACATGGCTCATCACAGCTTCCTACATTTTGTACATCTAAGTAATCATTGTCCCTTTACTAACCTTAACATTTCGTGCTCTACCATACATTTACACAAATTCGTTAGGTAAGTTACACCGCTATTTCCCATATTTCCTTTAGAACGTGGACGATCATGGCTAACCCCAGCTTCCTACTTTTTGTACCACTAAGTAATGATTGATCCTTTACTATCCATATCATTTTCTGTTCTACCATACATTTACACAAATTCGTTAGGTAAGTTACACCGCTATTTCCCATATTTGCTTTAGAACGTAGACGATCATGGCTAACCCCAGCTTCCTACTTTTTGTACCACTAAGTAATGATTGATCCTTTACTATCCATATCATTTTCTGTTCTACCATACATTTACACAAATTCGTTAGGTAAGTTACACCGCTATTTCCCATATTTCCTTTAGAACGTAGACGATCATGGCTAACCCCAGCTTCCTACTTTTTGTACCACTAAGTAATGATTGATCCTTTACTATCCATATCATTTTCTGTTCTACCATACATTTACACAAATTCGTTAGGTAAGTTACACCGCTATTTCCCATATTTCCTTTAGAACGTAGACGATCATGGCTAACCCCAGCTTCCTACTTTTTGTACCACTAAGTAATGATTGATCCTTTACTATCCATATCATTTTCTGTTATACCATACATTTACACAAATTCGTTAGGTAAGTTACACCGCTATTTCCCATATTTCCTTTAGAACGTAGACGATCATGGCTAACCCCAGCTTCCTACTTTTTGTACCACTAAGTAATCATTGATCCTTTACTATCCATATGATTTTCTGTTCTACCATACATTTACACAAATTCGTTAGGTAAGTTACACCGCTATTTCCCATATTTCCTTTAGAACGTAGACGATCATGGCTAACCCCAGCTTCCTACTTTTTGTACCACTAAGTAATGATTGATCCTTTACTATCCATATCATTTTCTGTTCTACCATACATTTACACAAATTCGTTAGGTAAGTTACACCGCTATTTCCCATATTTCCTTTAGAACGTGGACGATCATGCCTAACCCCAGCTTCCTACTTTTTGTACCACTAAGTAATCATTGTCCCTTTACTATCCATAACATTTCAAGTTCTACCATTCATTTACACAAATTCGTTAGGTAAGTTACACCGCTATTTCCTTTAGAACGCGGCCGAACATGGCTCATCACAGCTTCCTACATTTTGTACATCTAAGTAATCATTGTCCCTTTACTAACATTAACATTTCGTGCTCTACCATACATTTACACAAATTCGTTAGGTAAGTTACACCGCTATTTCCCCTATTTCCTTTAGAACGTGGACGATCATGGCTAACCCCAGCTTCCTACTTTTTGTACCACTAAGTAATGATTGATCCTTTACTATCCATATCATTTTCTGTTCTACCATACATTTACACAAATTCGTTAGGTAAGTTACACCGCTATTTCCCATATTTCCTTTAGAACGTAGACGATCATGGCTAACCCCAGCTTCCTACTTTTTGTACCACTAAGTAATGATTGATCCTTTACTATCCATATCATTTTCTGTTCTACCATACATTTACACAAATTCGTTAGGTAAGTTACACCGCTATTTCCCATATTTCCTTTAGAACGTAGACGATCATGGCTAACCCCAGCTTCCTACTTTTTGTACCACTAAGTAATGATTGATCCTTTACTATCCATATCATTTTCTGTTCTACCATACATTTACACAAATTCGTTAGGTAAGTTACACCGCTATTTCCCATATTTCCTTTAGAACGTAGACGATCATGGCTAACCCCAGCTTCCTACTTTTTGTACCACTAAGTAATGATTGATCCTTTACTATCCATATCATTTTCTGTTATACCATACATTTACACAAATTCGTTAGGTAAGTTACACCGCTATTTCCCATATTTCCTTTAGAACGTAGACGATCATAGCTAACCCCAGCTTCCTACTTTTTGTACCACTAAGTAATCATTGATCCTTTACTATCCATATCATTTTCTGTTCTACCATACATTTACACAAATTCGTTAGGTAAGTTACACCGCTATTTCCCATATTTCCTTTAGAACGTAGACGATCATGGCTAACCCCAGCTTCCTACTTTTTGTACCACTAAGTAATGATTGATCCTTTACTATCCATATCATTTTCTGTTCTACCATACATTTACACAAATTCGTTAGGTAAGTTACACCGCTATTTCCCATATTTCCTTTAGAACGTGGACGATCATGCCTAACCCCAGCTTCCTACTTTTTGTACCACTAAGTAATCATTGTCCCTTTACTATCCATAACATTTCAAGTTCTACCATTCATTTACACAAATTCGTTAGGTAAGTTACACCGCTATTTCCTTTAGAACGCGGCCGAACATGGCTCATCACAGCTTCCTACATTTTGTACATCTAAGTAATCATTGTCCCTTTACTAACATTAACATTTCGTGCTCTACCATACATTTACACAAATTCGTTAGGTAAGTTACACCGCTATTTCCCCTATTTCCTTTAGAACGTGGACGATCATGGCTAACCCCAGCTTCCTACTTTTTGTACCACTAAGTAATCATTGTCCCTTTACTATCCATAACATTTCAAGTTCTACCATTCATTTACACAAATCCGTTAGGTAAGTTACACCGCTATTTCCTTTAGAACGCGGCCGAACATGGCTCATCACAGCTTCCTACATTTTGTACATCTAAGTAATCATTGTCCCTTTACTAACCTTAACATTTCGTGCTCTACCATACATTTACACAAATTCGTTAGGTAAGTTACACCGCTATTTCCCATATTTCCTTTAGAACGTGGACGATCATGGCTAACCCCAGCTTCCTACTTTTTGTACCACTAAGTAATGATTGATCCTTTACTATCCATATCATTTTCTGTTCTACCATACATTTACACAAATTCGTTAGGTAAGTTACACCGCTATTTCCCATATTTGCTTTAGAACGTAGACGATCATGGCTAACCCCAGCTTCCTACTTTTTGTACCACTAAGTAATGATTGATCCTTTACTATCCATATCATTTTCTGTTCTACCATACATTTACACAAATTCGTTAGGTAAGTTACACCGCTATTTCCCATATTTCCTTTAGAACGTAGACGATCATGGCTAACCCCAGCTTCCTACTTTTTGTACCACTAAGTAATGATTGATCCTTTACTATCCATATCATTTTCTGTTCTACCATACATTTACACAAATTCGTTAGGTAAGTTACACCGCTATTTCCCATATTTCCTTTAGAACGTAGACGATCATGGCTAACCCCAGCTTCCTACTTTTTGTACCACTAAGTAATGATTGATCCTTTACTATCCATATCATTTTCTGTTATACCATACATTTACACAAATTCGTTAGGTAAGTTACACCGCTATTTCCCATATTTCCTTTAGAACGTAGACGATCATGGCTAACCCCAGCTTCCTACTTTTTGTACCACTAAGTAATCATTGATCCTTTACTATCCATATGATTTTCTGTTCTACCATACATTTACACAAATTCGTTAGGTAAGTTACACCGCTATTTCCCATATTTCCTTTAGAACGTAGACGATCATGGCTAACCCCAGCTTCCTACTTTTTGTACCACTAAGTAATGATTGATCCTTTACTATCCATATCATTTTCTGTTCTACCATACATTTACACAAATTCGTTAGGTAAGTTACACCGCTATTTCCCATATTTCCTTTAGAACGTGGACGATCATGCCTAACCCCAGCTTCCTACTTTTTGTACCACTAAGTAATCATTGTCCCTTTACTATCCATAACATTTCAAGTTCTACCATTCATTTACACAAATTCGTTAGGTAAGTTACACCGCTATTTCCTTTAGAACGCGGCCGAACATGGCTCATCACAGCTTCCTACATTTTGTACATCTAAGTAATCATTGTCCCTTTACTAACATTAACATTTCGTGCTCTACCATACATTTACACAAATTCGTTAGGTAAGTTACACCGCTATTTCCCCTATTTCCTTTAGAACGTGGACGATCATGGCTAACCCCAGCTTCCTACTTTTTGTACCACTAAGTAATGATTGATCCTTTACTATCCATATCATTTTCTGTTCTACCATACATTTACACAAATTCGTTAGGTAAGTTACACCGCTATTTCCCATATTTCCTTTAGAACGTAGACGATCATGGCTAACCCCAGCTTCCTACTTTTTGTACCACTAAGTAATGATTGATCCTTTACTATCCATATCATTTTCTGTTCTACCATACATTTACACAAATTCGTTAGGTAAGTTACACCGCTATTTCCCATATTTCCTTTAGAACGTAGACGATCATGGCTAACCCCAGCTTCCTACTTTTTGTACCACTAAGTAATGATTGATCCTTTACTATCCATATCATTTTCTGTTCTACCATACATTTACACAAATTCGTTAGGTAAGTTACACCGCTATTTCCCATATTTCCTTTAGAACGTAGACGATCATGGCTAACCCCAGCTTCCTACTTTTTGTACCACTAAGTAATGATTGATCCTTTACTATCCATATCATTTTCTGTTCTACCATACATTTACACAAATTCGTTAGGTAAGTTACACCGCTATTTCCCATATTTCCTTTAGAACGTAGACGATCATGGCTAACCCCAGCTTCCTACTTTTTGTACCACTAAGTAATGATTGATCCTTTACTATCCATATCATTTTCTGTTATACCATACATTTACACAAATTCGTTAGGTAAGTTACACCGCTATTTCCCATATTTCCTTTAGAACGTAGACGATCATGGCTAACCCCAGCTTCCTACTTTTTGTACCACTAAGTAATCATTGATCCTTTACTATCCATATGATTTTCTGTTCTACCATACATTTACACAAATTCGTTAGGTAAGTTACACCGCTATTTCCCATATTTCCTTTAGAACGTAGACGATCATGGCTAACCCCAGCTTCCTACTTTTTGTACCACTAAGTAATGATTGATCCTTTACTATCCATATCATTTTCTGTTCTACCATACATTTACACAAATTCGTTAGGTAAGTTACACCGCTATTTCCCATATTTCCTTTAGAACGTGGACGATCATGCCTAACCCCAGCTTCCTACTTTTTGTACCACTAAGTAATCATTGTCCCTTTACTATCCATAACATTTCAAGTTCTACCATTCATTTACACAAATTCGTTAGGTAAGTTACACCGCTATTTCCTTTAGAACGCGGCCGAACATGGCTCATCACAGCTTCCTACATTTTGTACATCTAAGTAATCATTGTCCCTTTACTAACATTAACATTTCGTGCTCTACCATACATTTACACAAATTCGTTAGGTAAGTTACACCGCTATTTCCCCTATTTCCTTTAGAACGTGGACGATCATGGCTAACCCCAGCTTCCTACTTTTTGTACCACTAAGTAATGATTGATCCTTTACTATCCATATCATTTTCTGTTCTACCATACATTTACACAAATTCGTTAGGTAAGTTACACCGCTATTTCCCATATTTCCTTTAGAACGTAGACGATCATGGCTAACCCCAGCTTCCTACTTTTTGTACCACTAAGTAATGATTGATCCTTTACTATCCATATCATTTTCTGTTCTACCATACATTTACACAAATTCGTTAGGTAAGTTACACCGCTATTTCCCATATTTCCTTTAGAACGTAGACGATCATGGCTAACCCCAGCTTCCTACTTTTTGTACCACTAAGTAATGATTGATCCTTTACTATCCATATCATTTTCTGTTCTACCATACATTTACACAAATTCGTTAGGTAAGTTACACCGCTATTTCCCATATTTCCTTTAGAACGTAGACGATCATGGCTAACCCCAGCTTCCTACTTTTTGTACCACTAAGTAATGATTGATCCTTTACTATCCATATCATTTTCTGTTATACCATACATTTACACAAATTCGTTAGGTAAGTTACACCGCTATTTCCCATATTTCCTTTAGAACGTAGACGATCATAGCTAACCCCAGCTTCCTACTTTTTGTACCACTAAGTAATCATTGATCCTTTACTATCCATATCATTTTCTGTTCTACCATACATTTACACAAATTCGTTAGGTAAGTTACACCGCTATTTCCCATATTTCCTTTAGAACGTAGACGATCATGGCTAACCCCAGCTTCCTACTTTTTGTACCACTAAGTAATGATTGATCCTTTACTATCCATATCATTTTCTGTTCTACCATACATTTACACAAATTCGTTAGGTAAGTTACACCGCTATTTCCCATATTTCCTTTAGAACGTGGACGATCATGCCTAACCCCAGCTTCCTACTTTTTGTACCACTAAGTAATCATTGTCCCTTTACTATCCATAACATTTCAAGTTCTACCATTCATTTACACAAATTCGTTAGGTAAGTTACACCGCTATTTCCTTTAGAACGCGGCCGAACATGGCTCATCACAGCTTCCTACATTTTGTACATCTAAGTAATCATTGTCCCTTTACTAACATTAACATTTCGTGCTCTACCATACATTTACACAAATTCGTTAGGTAAGTTACACCGCTATTTCCCCTATTTCCTTTAGAACGTGGACGATCATGGCTAACCCCAGCTTCCTACTTTTTGTACCACTAAGTAATCATTGTCCCTTTACTATCCATAACATTTCAAGTTCTACCATTCATTTACACAAATCCGTTAGGTAAGTTACACCGCTATTTCCTTTAGAACGCGGCCGAACATGGCTCATCACAGCTTCCTACATTTTGTACATCTAAGTAATCATTGTCCCTTTACTAACCTTAACATTTCGTGCTCTACCATACATTTACACAAATTCGTTAGGTAAGTTACACCGCTATTTCCCATATTTCCTTTAGAACGTGGACGATCATGGCTAACCCCAGCTTCCTACTTTTTGTACCACTAAGTAATGATTGATCCTTTACTATCCATATCATTTTCTGTTCTACCATACATTTACACAAATTCGTTAGGTAAGTTACACCGCTATTTCCCATATTTGCTTTAGAACGTAGACGATCATGGCTAACCCCAGCTTCCTACTTTTTGTACCACTAAGTAATGATTGATCCTTTACTATCCATATCATTTTCTGTTCTACCATACATTTACACAAATTCGTTAGGTAAGTTACACCGCTATTTCCCATATTTCCTTTAGAACGTAGACGATCATGGCTAACCCCAGCTTCCTACTTTTTGTACCACTAAGTAATGATTGATCCTTTACTATCCATATCATTTTCTGTTCTACCATACATTTACACAAATTCGTTAGGTAAGTTACACCGCTATTTCCCATATTTCCTTTAGAACGTAGACGATCATGGCTAACCCCAGCTTCCTACTTTTTGTACCACTAAGTAATGATTGATCCTTTACTATCCATATCATTTTCTGTTATACCATACATTTACACAAATTCGTTAGGTAAGTTACACCGCTATTTCCCATATTTCCTTTAGAACGTAGACGATCATGGCTAACCCCAGCTTCCTACTTTTTGTACCACTAAGTAATCATTGATCCTTTACTATCCATATGATTTTCTGTTCTACCATACATTTACACAAATTCGTTAGGTAAGTTACACCGCTATTTCCCATATTTCCTTTAGAACGTAGACGATCATGGCTAACCCCAGCTTCCTACTTTTTGTACCACTAAGTAATGATTGATCCTTTACTATCCATATCATTTTCTGTTCTACCATACATTTACACAAATTCGTTAGGTAAGTTACACCGCTATTTCCCATATTTCCTTTAGAACGTGGACGATCATGCCTAACCCCAGCTTCCTACTTTTTGTACCACTAAGTAATCATTGTCCCTTTACTATCCATAACATTTCAAGTTCTACCATTCATTTACACAAATTCGTTAGGTAAGTTACACCGCTATTTCCTTTAGAACGCGGCCGAACATGGCTCATCACAGCTTCCTACATTTTGTACATCTAAGTAATCATTGTCCCTTTACTAACATTAACATTTCGTGCTCTACCATACATTTACACAAATTCGTTAGGTAAGTTACACCGCTATTTCCCCTATTTCCTTTAGAACGTGGACGATCATGGCTAACCCCAGCTTCCTACTTTTTGTACCACTAAGTAATGATTGATCCTTTACTATCCATATCATTTTCTGTTCTACCATACATTTACACAAATTCGTTAGGTAAGTTACACCGCTATTTCCCATATTTCCTTTAGAACGTAGACGATCATGGCTAACCCCAGCTTCCTACTTTTTGTACCACTAAGTAATGATTGATCCTTTACTATCCATATCATTTTCTGTTCTACCATACATTTACACAAATTCGTTAGGTAAGTTACACCGCTATTTCCCATATTTCCTTTAGAACGTAGACGATCATGGCTAACCCCAGCTTCCTACTTTTTGTACCACTAAGTAATGATTGATCCTTTACTATCCATATCATTTTCTGTTCTACCATACATTTACACAAATTCGTTAGGTAAGTTACACCGCTATTTCCCATATTTCCTTTAGAACGTAGACGATCATGGCTAACCCCAGCTTCCTACTTTTTGTACCACTAAGTAATGATTGATCCTTTACTATCCATATCATTTTCTGTTATACCATACATTTACACAAATTCGTTAGGTAAGTTACACCGCTATTTCCCATATTTCCTTTAGAACGTAGACGATCATAGCTAACCCCAGCTTCCTACTTTTTGTACCACTAAGTAATCATTGATCCTTTACTATCCATATCATTTTCTGTTCTACCATACATTTACACAAATTCGTTAGGTAAGTTACACCGCTATTTCCCATATTTCCTTTAGAACGTAGACGATCATGGCTAACCCCAGCTTCCTACTTTTTGTACCACTAAGTAATGATTGATCCTTTACTATCCATATCATTTTCTGTTCTACCATACATTTACACAAATTCGTTAGGTAAGTTACACCGCTATTTCCCATATTTCCTTTAGAACGTGGACGATCATGCCTAACCCCAGCTTCCTACTTTTTGTACCACTAAGTAATCATTGTCCCTTTACTATCCATAACATTTCAAGTTCTACCATTCATTTACACAAATTCGTTAGGTAAGTTACACCGCTATTTCCTTTAGAACGCGGCCGAACATGGCTCATCACAGCTTCCTACATTTTGTACATCTAAGTAATCATTGTCCCTTTACTAACATTAACATTTCGTGCTCTACCATACATTTACACAAATTCGTTAGGTAAGTTACACCGCTATTTCCCCTATTTCCTTTAGAACGTGGACGATCATGGCTAACCCCAGCTTCCTACTTTTTGTACCACTAAGTAATCATTGTCCCTTTACTATCCATAACATTTCAAGTTCTACCATTCATTTACACAAATCCGTTAGGTAAGTTACACCGCTATTTCCTTTAGAACGCGGCCGAACATGGCTCATCACAGCTTCCTACATTTTGTACATCTAAGTAATCATTGTCCCTTTACTAACCTTAACATTTCGTGCTCTACCATACATTTACACAAATTCGTTAGGTAAGTTACACCGCTATTTCCCATATTTCCTTTAGAACGTGGACGATCATGGCTAACCCCAGCTTCCTACTTTTTGTACCACTAAGTAATGATTGATCCTTTACTATCCATATCATTTTCTGTTCTACCATACATTTACACAAATTCGTTAGGTAAGTTACACCGCTATTTCCCATATTTGCTTTAGAACGTAGACGATCATGGCTAACCCCAGCTTCCTACTTTTTGTACCACTAAGTAATGATTGATCCTTTACTATCCATATCATTTTCTGTTCTACCATACATTTACACAAATTCGTTAGGTAAGTTACACCGCTATTTCCCATATTTCCTTTAGAACGTAGACGATCATGGCTAACCCCAGCTTCCTACTTTTTGTACCACTAAGTAATGATTGATCCTTTACTATCCATATCATTTTCTGTTCTACCATACATTTACACAAATTCGTTAGGTAAGTTACACCGCTATTTCCCATATTTCCTTTAGAACGTAGACGATCATGGCTAACCCCAGCTTCCTACTTTTTGTACCACTAAGTAATGATTGATCCTTTACTATCCATATCATTTTCTGTTATACCATACATTTACACAAATTCGTTAGGTAAGTTACACCGCTATTTCCCATATTTCCTTTAGAACGTAGACGATCATGGCTAACCCCAGCTTCCTACTTTTTGTACCACTAAGTAATCATTGATCCTTTACTATCCATATGATTTTCTGTTCTACCATACATTTACACAAATTCGTTAGGTAAGTTACACCGCTATTTCCCATATTTCCTTTAGAACGTAGACGATCATGGCTAACCCCAGCTTCCTACTTTTTGTACCACTAAGTAATGATTGATCCTTTACTATCCATATCATTTTCTGTTCTACCATACATTTACACAAATTCGTTAGGTAAGTTACACCGCTATTTCCCATATTTCCTTTAGAACGTGGACGATCATGCCTAACCCCAGCTTCCTACTTTTTGTACCACTAAGTAATCATTGTCCCTTTACTATCCATAACATTTCAAGTTCTACCATTCATTTACACAAATTCGTTAGGTAAGTTACACCGCTATTTCCTTTAGAACGCGGCCGAACATGGCTCATCACAGCTTCCTACATTTTGTACATCTAAGTAATCATTGTCCCTTTACTAACATTAACATTTCGTGCTCTACCATACATTTACACAAATTCGTTAGGTAAGTTACACCGCTATTTCCCCTATTTCCTTTAGAACGTGGACGATCATGGCTAACCCCAGCTTCCTACTTTTTGTACCACTAAGTAATGATTGATCCTTTACTATCCATATCATTTTCTGTTCTACCATACATTTACACAAATTCGTTAGGTAAGTTACACCGCTATTTCCCATATTTCCTTTAGAACGTAGACGATCATGGCTAACCCCAGCTTCCTACTTTTTGTACCACTAAGTAATGATTGATCCTTTACTATCCATATCATTTTCTGTTCTACCATACATTTACACAAATTCGTTAGGTAAGTTACACCGCTATTTCCCATATTTCCTTTAGAACGTAGACGATCATGGCTAACCCCAGCTTCCTACTTTTTGTACCACTAAGTAATGATTGATCCTTTACTATCCATATCATTTTCTGTTCTACCATACATTTACACAAATTCGTTAGGTAAGTTACACCGCTATTTCCCATATTTCCTTTAGAACGTAGACGATCATGGCTAACCCCAGCTTCCTACTTTTTGTACCACTAAGTAATGATTGATCCTTTACTATCCATATCATTTTCTGTTATACCATACATTTACACAAATTCGTTAGGTAAGTTACACCGCTATTTCCCATATTTCCTTTAGAACGTAGACGATCATGGCTAACCCCAGCTTCCTACTTTTTGTACCACTAAGTAATCATTGATCCTTTACTATCCATATCATTTTCTGTTCTACCATACATTTACACAAATTCGTTAGGTAAGTTACACCGCTATTTCCCATATTTCCTTTAGAACGTAGACGATCATGGCTAACCCCAGCTTCCTACTTTTTGTACCACTAAGTAATGATTGATCCTTTACTATCCATATCATTTTCTGTTCTACCATACATTTACACAAATTCGTTAGGTAAGTTACACCGCTATTTCCCATATTTCCTTTAGAACGTGGACGATCATGCCTAACCCCAGCTTCCTACTTTTTGTACCACTAAGTAATCATTGTCCCTTTACTATCCATAACATTTCAAGTTCTACCATTCATTTACACAAATTCGTTAGGTAAGTTACACCGCTATTTCCTTTAGAACGCGGCCGAACATGGCTCATCACAGCTTCCTACATTTTGTACATCTAAGTAATCATTGTCCCTTTACTAACATTAACATTTCGTGCTCTACCATACATTTACACAAATTCGTTAGGTAAGTTACACCGCTATTTCCCCTATTTCCTTTAGAACGTGGACGATCATGGCTAACCCCAGCTTCCTACTTTTTGTACCACTAAGTAATGATTGATCCTTTACTATCCATATCATTTTCTGTTCTACCATACATTTACACAAATTCGTTAGGTAAGTTACACCGCTATTTCCCATATTTCCTTTAGAACGTAGACGATCATGGCTAACCCCAGCTTCCTACTTTTTGTACCACTAAGTAATGATTGATCCTTTACTATCCATATCATTTTCTGTTCTACCATACATTTACACAAATTCGTTAGGTAAGTTACACCGCTATTTCCCATATTTCCTTTAGAACGTAGACGATCATGGCTAACCCCAGCTTCCTACTTTTTGTACCACTAAGTAATCATTGATCCTTTACTAACCATATCATTTTCTGTTCTACCATACATTTACACAAATTCGTTAGGTAAGTTACACCGCTATTTCCCATATTTCCTTTAGAACGTGGACGATCATGGCTAACCCCAGCTTCCTACTTTTTGTACCGCTAAGTAATCATTGTCCCTTTACTATCCATAACATTTCAAGTTCTACCATTCATTTACACAAATTCGTTAGGTAAGTTACACCGCTATTTCCTTTAGAACGCGGCCGAACATGGCTCATCACAGCTTCCTACATTTTGTACATCTAAGTAATCATTGTCCCTTTACTAACCTTAACATTTCGTGCTCTACCATACATTTACACAAATTCGTTAGGTAAGTTACACCGCTATTTCCCATATTTCCTTTAGAACGTAGACGATCATGGCTAACCCCAGCTTCCTACTTTTTGTACCACTAAGTAATGATTGATCCTTTACTATCCATATCATTTTCTGTTCTACCATACATTTACACAAATTCGTTAGGTAAGTTACACCGCTATTCCCCATATTATCTGTAGAACGTAGACGATCATGGCTAACCCCAGCTTCCTACTTTTTGTACCACTAAGTAATGATTGATCCTTTACTATCCATATCATTTTCTGTTCTACCATACATTTACACAAATTCGTTAGGTAACTTACACCGCTATTTCCCATATTTCCTTTAGAACGTAGACGATCATGGCTAACCCCAGCTTCCTACATTTTGTACCACTAAGTAATGATTGATCCTTTACTATCCATATCATTTTCTGTTCTACCATACATTTACACAAATTCGTTAGGTAAGTTACACCGCTATTTCCCATATTTCCTTTAGAACGTAGACGATCATGGCCAACCCCAGCTTCCTACTTTTTGTACCACTAAGTAATGATTGATCCTTTACTATCCATATCATTTTCTGTTCTACCATACATTTACACAAATTCGTTAGGTAAGTTACACCGCTATTTCCCATATTTCCTTTAGAACATAGACGATCATGGCTAACCCCAGCTTCCTACTTTTTGTACCACTAAGTAATGATTGATCCTTTACTATCCATATCATTTTCTGTTCTACCATACATTTACACAAATTCGTTAGGTAAGTTACACCGCTATTTCCCATATTTCCTTTAGAACGTAGACGATCATGGCTAACCCCAGCTTCCTACTTTTTGTACCACTAAGTAATGATTGATCCTTTACTATCCATATCATTTTCTGTTCTACCATACATTTACACAAATTCGTTAGGTAAGTTACACCGCTATTTCCCATATTTCCTTTAGAACGTGGACGATCATGGCTAACCCCAGGTTCCTACTTTTTGTACCACTAAGTAATCATTGTCCCTTTACTATCCATAACATTTCAAGTTCTACCATTCATTTGCACAAATTCGTTAGGTAAGTTACACCGCTATTTCCCATATTTCCTTTAGAACGTGGACGATCATGGCTAACCCCAGCTTCCTACTTTTTGTACCACTAAGTAATCATTGTCCCTTTACTATCCATAACATTTCAAGTTCTACCATTCATTTACACAAATTCGTTAGGTAAGTTACACCGCTATTTCCTTTAGAACGCGGCCGAACATGGCTCATCACAGCTTCCTACATTTTGTACATCTAAGTAATCATTGTCCCTTTACTAACCTTAACATTTCGTGCTCTACCATCTATTTACACAAATTCGTTAGGTAAGTTACACCGCTATTTCCCATATTTCCTTTAGAACGTAGACGATCATGGCTAACCCCAGCTTCCTACTTTTTGTACCACTAACTAATGATTGATCCTTTACTATCCATATCATTTTCTGTTCTACCATACATTTACACAAATTCGTTAGGTAAGTTACACCGCTATTTCCTTTAGAACGCGGCCGAACATGGCTCATCACAGCTTCCTACATTTTGTACATCTAAGTAATCATTGTCCCTTTACTAACCTTAACATTTCGTGCTCTACCATACATTTACACAAATTCGTTAGGTAAGTTACACCGCTATTTCCCATATTTCCTTTAGAACGTGGACGATCATGGCTAACCCCTGCTTCCTACTTTTTGTACCACTAAGTAATGATTGATCCTTTACTATCCATATCATTTTCTGTTCTACCATACATTTACACAAATTCGTTAGGTAAGTTACACCGCTATTTCCCATATTTGCTTTAGAACGTAGACGATCATGGCTAACCCCAGCTTCCTACTTTTTGTACCACTAAGTAATGATTGATCCTTTACTATCCATATCATTTTCTGTTCTACCATACATTTACACAAATTCGTTAGGTAAGTTACACCGCTATTTCCCATATTTCCTTTAGAACGTAGACGATCATGGCTAACCCCAGCTTCCTACTTTTTGTACCACTAAGTAATGATTGATCCTTTACTATCCATATCATTTTCTGTTCTAACATACATTTACACAAATTCGTTAGGTAAGTTACACCGCTATTTCCCATATTTCCTTTAGAACGTAGACGATCATGGCTAACCCCAGCTTCCTACTTTTTGTACCACTAAGTAATGATTGATCCTTTACTATCCATATCATTTTCTGTTCTACCATACATTTACACAAATTCGTTAGATAAGTTACACCGCTATTTCCCATATTTCCTTTAGAACGTAGACGATCATGGCTAACCCCAGCTTCCTACTTTTTGTACCACTAAGTAATCATTGATCCTTTACTATCCATATGATTTTCTGTTCTACCATACATTTACACAAATTCGTTAGGTAAGTTACACCGCTATTTCCCATATTTCCTTTAGAACGTAGACGATCATGGCTAACCCCAGCTTCCTACTTTTTGTACCACTAAGTAATGATTGATCCTTTACTATCCATATCATTTTCTGTTCTACCATACATTTACACAAATTCGTTAGGTAAGTTACACCGCTATTTCCCATATTTCCTTTAGAACGTAGACGATCATGGCTAACCCCAGCTTCCTACTTTTTGTACCACTAAGTAATGATTGATCCTTTACTATCCATATCATTTTCTGTTCTACCATACATTTACACAAATTCGTTAGGTAAGTTATACCGCTATTTCCCATATTTCCTTTAGAACGTAGACGATCATGGCTAACCCCAGCTTCCTACTTTTTGTACCACTAAGTAATCATTGTCCCTTTACTATCCATAACATTTCAAGTTCTACCATTCATTTACACAAATTCGTTAGGTAAGTTACACCGCTATTTCCTTTAGAACGCGGCCGAACATGGCTCATCACAGCTTCCTACATTTTGTACATCTAAGTAATCATTGTCCCTTTACTAACCTTAACATTTCGTGCTCTACCATACATTTACACAAATTCGTTAGGTAAGTTACACCGCTATTTCCCATATTTCCTTTAGAACATAGACGATCATGGCTAACCCCAGCTTCCTACTTTTTGTACCACTAAGTAATGATTGATCCTTTACTATCCATATCATTTTCTGTTCTACCATACATTTACACAAATTCGTTAGGTAAGTTACACCGCTATTCCCCATATTTCCTGTAGAACGTAGACGATCATGGCTAACCCCAGCTTCCTACTTTTTGTACCACTAAGTAATGATTGATCCTTTACTATCCATATCATTTTCTGTTCTACCATACATTTACACAAATTCGTTAGGTAACTTACACCGCTATTTCCCATATTTCCTTTAGAACGTAGACGATCATGGCTAACACCAGCTTCCTACATTTTGTACCACTAAGTAATGATTGATGCTTTACTATCCATATCATTTTCTGTTCTACCATACATTTACACAAATTCGTTATGTAAGTTACACCGCTATTTCCCATATTTCCTTTAGAACGTAGACGATCATGGCCAACCCCAGCTTCCTACTTTTTGTACCACTAAGTAATGATTGATCCTTTACTATCCATATCATTTTCTGTTCTACCATACATTTACACAAATTCGTTAGGTAAGTTACACCGCTATTTCCCATATTTCCTTTAGAACATAGACGATCATGGCTAACCCCAGCTTCCTACTTTTTGTACCACTAAGTAATGATTGATCCTTTACTATCCATATCATTTTCTGTTCTACCATACATTTACACAAATTCGTTAGGTAAGTTACACCGCTATTTCCCATATTTCCTTTAGAACGTAGACGATCATGGCTAACCCCAGCTTCCTACTTTTTGTACCACTAAGTAATGATTGATCCTTTACTATCCATATCATTTTCTGTTCTACCATACATTTACACAAATTCGTTAGGTAAGTTACACCGCTATTTCCCATATTTCCTTTAGAACGTAGACGATCATGGCTAACCCCAGCTTCCTACTTTTTGTACCACTAAGTAATGATTGATCCTTTACTATCCATATCATTTTCTGTTCTACCATACATTTACACAAATTCGTTAGGTAAGTTACACCGCTATTTCCCATATTTCCTTTAGAACGTGGACGATCATGGCTAACCCCAGGTTCCTACTTTTTGTACCACTAAGTAATCATTGTCCCTTTACTATCCATAACATTTCAAGTTCTACCATTCATTTACACAAATTTGTTAGGTAAGTTACACCGCTATTTCCTTTAGAACGCGGCCGAACATGGCTCATCACAGCTTCCTACATTTTGTACATCTAAGTAATCATTGTCCCTTTACTAACCTTAACATTTCGTGCCCTACCATACATTTACACAAATTCGTTAGGTAAGTTACACCGCTATTTCCCATATTTCCTTTAGAACGTAGACGATCATGGCTAACACCAGCTTCCTACATTTTGTACCACTAAGTAATGATTGATCCTTTACTATCCATATCATTTTCTGTTCTACCATACATTTACACAAATTCGTTATGTAAGTTACACCGCTATTTCCCATATTTCCTTTAGAACGTAGACGATCATGGCCAACCCCAGCTTCCTACTTTTTGTACCACTAAGTAATGATTGATCCTTTACTATCCATATCATTTTCTGTTCTACCATACATTTACACAAATTCGTTAGGTAAGTTACACCGCTATTTCCCATATTTCCTTTAGAACATAGACGATCATGGCTAACCCCAGCTTCCTACTTTTTGTACCACTAAGTAATGATTGATCCTTTACTATCCATATCATTTTCTGTTCTACCATACATTTACACAAATTCGTTAGGTAAGTTACACCGCTATTTCCCATATTTCCTTTAGAACGTAGACGATCATGGCTAACCCCAGCTTCCTACTTTTTGTACCACTAAGTAATGATTGATCCTTTACTATCCATATCATTTTCTGTTCTACCATACATTTACACAAATTCGTTAGGTAAGTTACACCGCTATTTCCCATATTTCCTTTAGAACGTGGACGATCATGGCTAACCCCAGGTTCCTACTTTTTGTACCACTAAGTAATCATTGTCCCTTTACTATCCATAACATTTCAAGTTCTACCATTCATTTGCACAAATTTGTTAGGTAAGTTACACCGCTATTTCCTTTAGAACGCGGCCGAACATGGCTCATCACAGCTTCCTACATTTTGTACATCTAAGTAATCATTGTCCCTTTACTAACCTTAACATTTCGTGCCCTACCATACATTTACACAAATTCGTTAGGTAAGTTACACCGCTATTTCCCATATTTCCTTTAGAACGTAGACGATCATGGCTAACCCCAGCTTCCTACTTTTTGTACCACTAAGTAATGATTGATCCTTTACTATCCATATCATTTTCTGTTCTACCATACATTTACACAAATTCGTTAGATAAGTTACACCGCTATTTCCCATATTTCCTTTAGAACGTAGACGATCATGGCTAACCCCATCTTCCTACTTTTTGTACCACTAAGTAATCATTCATCCTTTACTATCCATATCATTTTCTGTTCTACCATACATTTACACAAATTCGTTAGGTAAGTTACACCGCTATTTCCTTTAGAACGCGGCCGAACATGGCTTATCACAGCTTCCTACATTTTGTACATCTAAGTAATCATTGTCCCTTTACTAACCTTAACATTTCGTGCTCTACCATACATTTACACAAATTCGTTAGGTAAGTTACACCGCTATTTCCCCTCTTTCCTTTAGAACGTAGACGATCATGGCTAACCCCAGCTTCCTACTTTTTGTACCACTAAGTAATGATTGATCCTTTACTATCCATATCATTTTCTGTTCTACCATACATTTACACAAATTCGTTAGGTAAGTTACACCGCTATTTCCCATATTTCCTTTAGAACGTAGACGATCATGGCTAACCCCAGCTTCCTACTTTTTGTACCACTAAGTAATCATTCATCCTTTACTATCCATATCATTTTCTGTTCTACCATACATTTACACAAATTCGTTAGGTAAGTTACACCGCTATTTCCCATATTTCCTTTAGAACGTAGACGATCATGGCTAACCCCAGCTTCC
Organism: Acanthosepion esculentum; assembly: GCA_964036315.1. Classification (NCBI taxonomy): domain Eukaryota; kingdom Metazoa; phylum Mollusca; class Cephalopoda; order Sepiida; family Sepiidae; genus Acanthosepion; species Acanthosepion esculentum. Next base: position 6,343,499 of record OZ038504.1, read on the forward strand.
TACTTTTTGTACCACTAAGTAATCATTGATCCTTTACTATCCATATCATTTTCTGTTCTACCATACATTTACACAAATTCGTTAGGTAAGTTACACCGCTATTTCCCATATTTCCTTTAGAACGTAGACGATCATGGCTAACCCCAGCTTCCTACTTTTTGTACCACTAAGTAATGATTGATCCTTTACTATCCATATCATTTTCTGTTCTACCATACATTTACACAAATTCGTTAGGTAAGTTACACCGCTATTTCCCATATTTCCTTTAGAACGTGGACGATCATGGCTAACCCCAGGTTCCTACTTTTTGTACCACTAAGTAATCATTGTCCCTTTACTATCCATAACATTTCAAGTTCTACCATTCATTTACACACAATTTGTTAGGTAAGTTACACCGCTATTTCCTTTAGAACGCGGCCGAACATGGCTCATCACAGCTTCCTACATTTTGTACATCTAAGTAATCATTGTCCCTTTACTAACCTTAACATTTCGTGCCCTACCATACATTTACACAAATTCGTTAGGTAAGTTACACCGCTATTTCCCATATTTCCTTTAGAACGTAGACGATCATGGCTAACCCCAGCTTCCTACTTTTTGTACCACTAAGTAATCATTGATCCTTTACTATCCATATCATTTTCTGTTCTACCATACATTTACACAAATTCGTTAGGTAAGTTACACCGCTATTTCCCATATTTCCTTTAGAACGTGGACGATCATGGCTAACCCCAGCTTCCTACTTTTTGTACCACTAAGTAATGATTGATCCTTTACTATCCATATCATTTTCTGTTCTACCATACATTTACACAAATTCGTTAGGTAAGTTACACCGCTATTTCCCATATTTCCTTTGGAACGTAGACGATCATGGCTAACCCCAGCTTCCTACTTTTTGTACCACTAAGTAATGATTGATCCTTTACTATCCATATCATTTTCTGTTCTACCATACATTTACACAAATTCGTTAGGTAAGTTACACCGCTATTTCCCATATTTCCTTTAGAACGTGGACGATCATGGCTAACCCCAGCTTCCTACTTTTTGTACCACTAAGTAATCATTGATCCTTTACTATCCATATCATTTTCTGTTCTACCATACATTTACACAAATTCGTTAGGTAAGTTACACCGCTATTTCCCATATTTCCTTTAGAACGTAGACGATCATGGCTAACCCCAGCTTCCTACTTTTTGTACCACTAAGTAATGATTGATCCTTTACTATCCATATCATTTTCTGTTCTACCATACATTTACACAAATTCGTTAGATAAGTTACACCGCTATTTCCCATATTTCCTTTAGAACGTGGACGATCATGGCTAACCCCAGCTTCCTACTTTTTGTACCACTAAGTAATCATTGATCCTTTACTATCCATATCATTTTCTGTTCTACCATACATTTACACAAATTCGTTAGGTAAGTTACACCGCTATTTCCTTTAGAACGCGGCCGAACATGGCTCATCACAGCTTCCTACATTTTGTACATCTAAGTAATCATTGTCCCTTTACTAACCTTAACATTTCGTGCTCTACCATACATTTACACAAATTCGTTAGGTAAGTTACACCGCTATTTCCCCTATTTCCTTTAGAACGTGGACGATCATGGCTAACCCCAGCTTCCTACTTTTTGTACCACTAAGTAATGATTGATCCTTTACTATCCATATCATTTTCTGTTCTACCATACATTTACACAAATTCGTTAGATAAGTTACACCGCTATTTCCCATATTTCCTTTAGAACGTAGACGATCATGGCTAACCCCAGCTTCCTACTTTTTGTACCACTAAGTAATGATTGATCCTTTACTATGAATATCATTTTCTGTTCTACCATACATTTACACAAATTCGTTAGGTAAGTTACACCGCTATTTCCTTTAGAACGCGGCCGAACATGGCTCATCACAGCTTCCTACGTTTTGTACATCTAAGTAATCATTGTCCCTTTACTAACCTTAACATTTCGTGCTCTACCATACATTTACACAAATTCGTTAGGTAAGTTACACCGCTATTTCCCATATTTCCTTTAGAACGTAGACGATCATGGCTAACCCCAGCTTCCTACTTTTTGTACCACTAAGTAATGATTGATCCTTTACTATCCATATCATTTTCTGTTCTACCATACATTTACACAAATTCGTTAGGTAAGTTACACCGCTATTTCCCATATTTCCTTTAGAACGTAGACGATCATGGCTAACCCCAGCTTCCTACTTTTTGTACCACTAAGTAATGATTGATCCTTTACTATCCATATCATTTTCTGTTCTACCATACATTTACACAAATTCGTTAGGTAAGTTACACCACTATTTCCTTTAGAACGCGGCCGAACATGGCTCATCACAGCTTCCTACATTTTGTACATCTAAGTAATCATTGTCCCTTTACTAACCTTAACATTTCGTGCTCTACAAAACATTTACACAAATTCGTTAGGTAAGTTACACCACTATTTCTTTTAGAACGCGGCCGAACATGGCTCATCACAGCTTCCTACATTTTGTACATCTAAGTAATCATTGTCCCTTTACTAACCTTAACATTTCGTGCTCTACCATACATTTACACAAATTCGTTAGGTAAGTTACACCGCTATTTCCCATATTTCCTTTAGAACGTAGACGATCATGGCTAACCCCAGCTTCCTACTTTTTGTACCACTAAGTAATCATTGATCCTTTACTATCCATACCATTTTCTGTTCTACCATACATTTACACAAATTCGTTAGGTAAGTTACACCGCTATTTCCCATATTTCCTTTAGAACGTGGACGATCATGGCTAACCCCAGCTTCCTACTTTTTGTACCACTAAGTAATCATTGTCCCTTTACTAACCTTAACATTTCGTGCTCTACCATACATTTACACAAATTCGTTAGGTAAGTTACACCACTATTTCCTTTAGAACGCGGCCGAACATGGCTCATCACAGCTTCCTACATTTTGTACATCTAAGTAATCATTGTCCCTTTACTAACCTTAACATTTCGTGCTCTACCATACATTTACACAAATTCGTTAGGTAAGTTACACCGCTATTTCCCATATTTCCTTTAGAACGTAGACGATCATGGTTAACCCCAGCTTCCTACTTTTTGTACCACTAAGTAATCATTGATCCTTTACTATCCATATCATTTTCTGTTCTACCATACATTTACACAAATTCGTTAGGTAAGTTACACCGCTATTTCCCATATTTCCTTTAGAACGTGGACGATCATGGCTAACCCCAGCTTCCTACTTTTTGTACCACTAAGTAATCATTGTCCCTTTACTAACCTTAACATTTCGTGCTCTACCATACATTTACACAAATTCGTTAGGTAAGTTCACCGCTATTTCCCATATTTCCTTTAGAACGTGGACGATCATGGCTAACCCCAGCTTCCTACTTTTTGTACCACTAAGTAATGATTGATCCTTTACTATCCATATCATTTTCTGTTCTACCATACATTTACACAAATTCGTTAGGTAAGTTACACCGCTATTTCCCATATTTGCTTTAGAACGTAGACGATCATGGCTAACCCCAGCTTCCTACTTTTTGTACCACTAAGTAATGATTGATCCTTTACTATCCATATCATTTTCTGTTCTACCATACATTTACACAAATTCGTTAGGTAAGTTACACCGCTATTTCCCATATTTCCTTTAGAACGTAGACGATCATGGCTAACCCCAGCTTCCTACTTTTTGTACCACTAAGTAATGATTGATCCTTTACTATCCATATCATTTTCTGTTCTACCATACATTTACACAAATTCGTTAGGTAAGTTACACCGCTATTTCCCATATTTGCTTTAGAACGTAGACGATCATGGCTAACCCCAGCTTCCTACTTTTTGTACCACTAAGTAATGATTGATCCTTTACTATCCATATCATTTTCTGTTCTACCATACATTTACACAAATTCGTTAGGTAAGTTACACCGCTATTTCCCATATTTCCTTTAGAACGTAGACGATCATGGCTAACCCCAGCTTCCTACTTTTTGTACCACTAAGTAATCATTGATCCTTTACTATCCATATCATTTTCTGTTCTACCATACATTTACACATATTCGTTAGGTAAGTTACACCGCTATTTCCCATATTTCCTTTAGAACGTGGACGATCATGGCTAACCCCAGCTTCCTACCTTTTGTACCACTAAGTAATCATTGTCCCTTTACTATCCATAACATTTCAAGTTCTACCATTCATTTACACAAATTCGTTAGGTAAGTTACACCGCTATTTCCCATATTTCCTTTAGAACGTAGACGATCATGGCTAACCCCAGCTTCCTACTTTTTGTACCACTAAGTAATCATTGATCCTTTACTATCCATATGATTTTCTGTTCTACCATACATTTACACAAATTCGTTAGGTAAGTTACACCGCTATTTCCCATATTTCCTTTAGAACGTAGACGATCATGGCTAACCCCAGCTTCCTACTTTTTGTACCACTAAGTAATGATTGATTCTTTACTATCCATATCATTTTCTGTTCTACCATACATTTACACAAATTCGTTAGGTAAATTACACCGCTATTTCCCCTATTTCCTTTAGAACGTGGACGAACATGGCTAACCCCAGCTTCCTACTTTTTGTACCACTAAGTAATGATTGATCCTTTACTATCCATATCATTTTCTGTTCTACCATACATTTACACAAATTCGTTAGGTAAGTTACACCGCTATTTCCCATATTTCCTTTAGAACGTAGACGATCATGGCTAACCCCAGCTTCCTACTTTTTGTACCACTAAGTAATGATTGATCCTTTACTATCCATATCATTTTCTGTTCTACCATACATTTACACAAATTCGTTAGGTAAGTTACACCGCTATTTCCCATATTTCCTTTAGAACGTAGACGATCATGGCTAACCCCAGCTTCCTACTTTTTGTACCACTAAGTAATCATTGATCCTTTACTATCCATATCATTTTCTGTTCTACCATACATTTACACAAATTCGTTAGGTAAGTTACACCGCTATTTCCCATATTTCCTTTAGAACGTGGACGATCATGGCTAACCCCAGCTTCCTACTTTTTGTACCACTAAGTAATCATTGTCCCTTTACTATCCATAACATTTCAAGTTCTACCATTCATTTACACAAATTCGTTAGGTAAGTTACACCGCTATTTCCTTTAGAACGCGGCCGAACATGGCTCATCACAGCTTCCTACATTTTGTACATCTAAGTAATCATTGTCCCTTTACTAACCTTAACATTTCGTGCTCTACCATACATTTACACAAATTCGTTAGGTAAGTTACACCGCTATTTCCCATATTTCCTTTAGAACGTAGACGATCATGGCTAACCCCAGCTTCCTACTTTTTGTACCACTAAGTAATGATTGATCCTTTACTATCCATATCATTTTCTGTTCTACCATACATTTACACAAATTCGTTAGATAAGTTACACCGCTATTTCCCATATTTCCTTTAGAACGTAGACGATCATGGCTAACCCCAGCTTCCTACTTTTTGTACCACTAAGTAATCATTCATCCTTTACTATCCATATCATTTTCTGTTCTACCATACATTTACACAAATTCGTTAGGTAAGTTACACCACTATTTCCTTTAGAACGCGGCCGAACATGGCTCATCACAGCTTCCTACATTTTGTACATCTAAGTAATCATTGTCCCTTTACTAACCTTAACATTTCGTGCTCTACCATACATTTACACAAATTCGTTAGGTAAGTTACACCGCTATTTCCCATATTTCCTTTAGAACGTAGACGATCATGGCTAACCCCAGCTTCCTACTTTTTGTACCACTAAGTAATCATTCATCCTTTACTATCCATATCATTTTCTGTTCTACCATACATTTACACAAATTCGTTAGGTAAGTTACACCGCTATTTCCTTTAGAACGCGGCCGAACATGGCTCATCACAGCTTCCTACATTTTGTACATCTAAGTAATCATTGTCCCTTTACTAACCTTAACATTTCGTGCTCTACCATACATTTACACAAATTCGTTAGGTAAGTTACACCGCTATTTCCCCTATTTCCTTTAGAACGTAGACGATCATGGCTAACCCCAGCTTCCTACTTTTTGTACCACTAAGTAATGATTGATCCTTTACTATCCATATCATTTTCTGTTCTACCATACATTTACACAAATTCGTTAGGTAAGTTACACCGCTATTTCCCATATTTCCTTTAGAACGTAGACGATCATGGCTAACCCCAGCTTCCTACTTTTTGTACCACTAAGTAATGATTGATCCTTTACTATCCATATCATTTTCTGTTCTACCATACATTTACACAAATTCGTTAGGTAAGTTACACCGCTATTTCCCATATTTCCTTTAGAACGTGGACGATCATGGCTAACCCCAGCTTCCTACTTTTTGTACCACTAAGTAATCATTGTCCCTTTACTAACCTTAACATTTCGTGCTCTACCATACATTTACACAAATTCGTTAGGTAAGTTACATCACTATTTCTTTTAGAACGCGGCCGAACATGGCTCATCACAGCTTCCTACATTTTGTACATCTAAGTAATCATTGTCCCTTTACTAACCTTAACATTTCGTGCTCTACCATACATTTACACAAATTCGTTAGGTAAGTTACACCGCTATTTCCCATATTTCCTTTAGAACGTAGACGATCATGGCTAACCCCAGCTTCCTACTTTTTGTACCACTAAGTAATCATTGATCCTTTACTATCCATATCATTTTCTGTTCTAACATACATTTACACAAATTCGTTAGGTAAGTTACACCGCTATTTCCCATATTTCCTTTAGAACGTAGACGATCATGGCTAACCCCAGCTTCCTACTTTTTGTACCACTAAGTAATGATTGATCCTTTACTATCCATATCATTTTCTGTTCTACCATACATTTACACAAATTCGTTAGGTAAGTTACACCGCTATTTCCCATATTTCCTTTAGAACGTAGACGATCATGGCTAACCCCAGCTTCCTACTTTTTGTACCACTAAGTAATGATTGATCCTTTACTATCCATATCACTTTCTGTTCTAACATACATTTACACAAATTCGTTAGGTAAGTTACACCGCTATTTCCCATATTTCCTTTAGAACGTAGACGATCATGGCTAACCCCAGCTTCCTACTTTTTGTACCACTAAGTAATGATTGATCCTTTACTATCCATATCATTTTCTGTTCTACCATACATTTACACAAATTCGTTAGGTAAGTTACACCGCTATTTCCCATATTTCCTTTAGAACGTAGACGATCATGGCTAACCCCAGCTTCCTACTTTTTGTACCACTAAGTAATGATTGATCCTTTACTATCCATATCATTTTCTGTTCTACCATACATTTACACAAATTCGTTAGGTAAGTTATACCGCTATTTCCCATATTTCCTTTAGAACGTAGACGATCATGGCTATCCCCAGCTTCCTACTTTTTGTACCACTAAGTAATCATTGTCCCTTTACTATCCATAACATTTCAAGTTCTACCATTCATTTACACAAATTCGTTAGGTAAGTTACACCGCTATTTCCTTTAGAACGCGGCCGAACATGGCTCATCACAGCTTCCTACATTTTGTACATCTAAGTAATCATTGTCCCTTTACTAACCTTAACATTTCGTGCTCTACCATACATTTACACAAATTCGTTAGGTAAGTTACACCGCTATTTCCCATATTTCCTTTAGAACATAGACGATCATGGCTAACCCCAGCTTCCTACTTTTTGTACCACTAAGTAATGATTGATCCTTTACTATCCATATCATTTTCTGTTCTACCATACATTTACACAAATTCGTTAGGTAAGTTACACCGCTATTCCCCATATTTCCTGTAGAACGTAGACGATCATGGCTAACCCCAGCTTCCTACTTTTTGTACCACTAAGTAATGATTGATCCTTTACTATCCATATCATTTTCTGTTCTACCATACATTTACACAAATTCGTTAGGTAACTTACACCGCTATTTCCCATATTTCCTTTAGAACGTAGACGATCATGGCTAACCCCAGCTTCCTACATTTTGTACCACTAAGTAATGATTGATCCTTTACTATCCATATCATTTTCTGTTCTACCATACATTTACACAAATTCGTTAGGTAAGTTACACCGCTATTTCCCATATTTCCTTTAGAACGTAGACGATCATGGCCAACCCCAGCTTCCTACTTTTTGTACCACTAAGTAATGATTGATCCTTTACTATCCATATCATTTTCTGTTCTACCATACATTTACACAAATTCGTTAGGTAAGTTACACCGCTATTTCCCATATTTCCTTTAGAACGTAGACGATCATGGCTAACCCCAGCTTCCTACTTTTTGTACCACTAAGTAATGATTGATCCTTTACTATCCATATCATTTTCTGTTCTACCATACATTTACACAAATTCGTTAGGTAAGTTACACCGCTATTTCCCATATTTCCTTTAGAACGTAGACGATCATGGCTAACCCCAGCTTCCTACTTTTTGTACCACTAAGTAATGATTGATCCTTTACTATCCATATCATTTTCTGTTCTACCATACATTTACACAAATTCGTTAGGTAAGTTACACCGCTATTTCCCATATTTCCTTTAGAACGTGGACGATCATGGCTAACCCCAGGTTCCTACTTTTTGTACCACTAAGTAATCATTGTCCCTTTACTATCCATAACATTTCAAGTTCTACCATTCATTTGCACAAATTTGTTAGGTAAGTTACACCGCTATTTCCTTTAGAACGCGGCCGAACATGGCTCATCACAGCTTCCTACATTTTGTACATCTAAGTAATCATTGTCCCTTTACTAACCTTAACATTTCGTGCCCTACCATACATTTACACAAATTCGTCAGGTAAGTTACACCGCTATTTCCCATATTTCCTTTAGAACGTAGACGATCATGGCTAACCCCAGCTTCCTACTTTTTGTACCACTAAGTAATGATTGATCCTTTACTATCCATATCATTTTCTGTTCTACCATACATTTACACAAATTCGTTAGATAAGTTACACCGCTATTTCCCATATTTCCTTTAGAACGTAGACGATCATGGCTAACCCCAGCTTCCTACTTTTTGTACCACTAAGTAATCATTCATCCTTTACTATCCATATCATTTTCTGTTCTACCATACATTTACACAAATTCGTTAGGTAAGTTACACCGCTATTTCCTTTAGAACGCGGCCGAACATGGCTCATCACAGCTTCCTACATTTTGTACATCTAAGTAATCATTGTCCCTTTACTAACCTTAACATTTCGTGCTCTACCATACATTTACACAAATTCGTTAGGTAAGTTACACCGCTATTTCCCATATTTCCTTTAGAACGTAGACGATCATGGCTAACCCCAGCTTCCTACTTTTTGTACCACTAAGTAATCATTCATCCTTTACTATCCATATCATTTTCTGTTCTACCATACATTTACACAAATTCGTTAGGTAAGTTACACCGCTATTTCCTTTAGAACGCGGCCGAACATGGCTCATCACAGCTTCCTACATTTTGTACATCTAAGTAATCATTGTCCCTTTACTAACCTTAACATTTCGTGCTCTACCATACATTTACACAAATTCCTTAGGTAAGTTACACCGCTATTTCCCATATTTCCTTTAGAACGTAGACGATCATGGCTAACCCCAGCTTCCTACTTTTTGTACCACTAAGTAATCATTCATCCTTTACTATCCATATCATTTTCTGTTCTACCATACATTTACACAAATTCGTTAGGTAAGTTACACCGCTATTTCCCATATTTCCTTTAGAACGTAGACGATCATGGCTAACCCCAGCTTTCTACTTTTTGTACCACTAAGTAATGATTGATCCTTTACTATGAATATCATTTTCTGTTCTACCATACATTTACACAAATTCGTTAGGTAAGTTACACCGCTATTTCCCATATTTCCTTTAGAACGTAGACGATCATGGCTAACCCCAGCTTCCTACTTTTTGTACCACTAAGTAATCATTGATCCTTTACTATCCATATCATTTTCTGTTCTACCATACATTTACACAAATTCGTTAGGTAAGTTACACCGCTATTTCCCATATTTCCTTTAGAACGTGGACGATCATGGCTAACCCCAGCTTCCTACTTTTTGTACCACTAAGTAATGATTGATCCTTTACTATCCATATCATTTTCTGTTCTACCATACATTTACACAAATTCGTTAGGTAAGTTACACCGCTATTTCCCATATTTCCTTTAGAACGTAGACGATCATGGCTAACCCCAGCTTCCTACTTTTTGTACCACTAAGTAATCATTGATCCTTTACTATCCATATCATTTTCTGTTCTACCATACATTTACACAAATTCGTTAGGTAAGTTACACCGCTATTTCCCATATTTCCTTTAGAACGTGGACGATCATGGCTAACCCCAGCTTCCTACTTTTTGTACCACTAAGTAATGATTGATCCTTTACTATCCATATCATTTTCTGTTCTACCATACATTTACACAAATTCGTTAGGTAAGTTACACCGCTATTTCCCATATTTCCTTTGGAACGTAGACGATCATGGCTAACCCCAGCTTCCTACTTTTTGTACCACTAAGTAATGATTGATCCTTTACTATCCATATCATTTTCTGTTCTACCATACATTTACACAAATTCGTTAGGTAAGTTACACCGCTATTTCCCATATTTCCTTTAGAACGTGGACGATCATGGCTAACCCCAGCTTCCTACTTTTTGTACCACTAAGTAATGATTGATCCTTTACTATCCATATCATTTTCTGTTCTACCATACATTTACACAAATTCGTTAGGTAAGTTACACCGCTATTTCCCATATTTCCTTTAGAACGTAGACGATCATGGTTAACCCCAGCTTCCTACTTTTTGTACCACTAAGTAATGATTGATCCTTTACTATCCATATCATTTTCTGTTCTACCATACATTTACACAAATTCGTTAGATAAGTTACACCGCTATTTCCCATATTTCCTTTAGAACGTGGACGATCATGGCTAACCCCAGCTTCCTACTTTTTGTACCACTAAGTAATCATTGATCCTTTACTATCCATATCATTTTCTGTTCTACCATACATTTACACAAATTCGTTAGGTAAGTTACACCGCTATTTCCTTTAGAACGCGGCCGAACATGGCTCATCACAGCTTCCTACATTTTGTACATCTAAGTAATCATTGTCCCTTTACTAACCTTAACATTTCGTGCTCTACCATACATTTACACAAATTCGTTAGGTAAGTTACACCGCTATTTCCCCTATTTCCTTTAGAACGTGGACGATCATGGCTAACCCCAGCTTCCTACTTTTTGTACCACTAAGTAATGATTGATCCTTTACTATCCATATCATTTTCTGTTCTACCATACATTTACACAAATTCGTTAGGTAAGTTACACCGCTATTTCCCATATTTCCTTTAGAACGTAGACGATCATGGCTAACCCCAGCTTCCTACTTTTTGTACCACTAAGTAATCATTGATCCTTTACTATCCATATCATTTTCTGTTCTACCATACATTTACACAAATTCGTTAGGTAAGTTACACCACTATTTCCTTTAGAACGCGGCCGAACATGGCTCATCACAGCTTCCTACATTTTGTACATCTAAGTAATCATTGTCCCTTTACTAACCTTAACATTTCGTGCTCTACCATACATTTACACAAATTCGTTAGGTAAGTTACACCGCTATTTCCCATATTTCCTTTAGAACGTAGACGATCATGGCTAACCCCAGCTTCCTACTTTTTGTACCACTAAGTAATGATTGATCCTTTACTATCCATATCATTTTCTGTTCTACCATACATTTACACAAATTCGTTAGGTAAGTTACACCGCTATTTCCCATATTTCCTTTAGAACGTGGACGATCATGGCTAACCCCAGCTTCCTACTTTTTGTACCACTAAGTAATCATTGTCCCTTTACTAACCTTAACATTTCGTGCTCTACCATACATTTACACAAATTCGTTAGGTAAGTTACACCACTATTTCTTTTAGAACGCGGCCGAACATGGCTCATCACAGCTTCCTACATTTTGTACATCTAAGTAATCATTGTTCCTTTACTAACCTTAACATTTCGTGCTCTACCATACATTTACACAAATACGTTAGGTAAGTTACTCCGCTATTTCCCATATTTCCTTTAGAACGTAGACGATCATGGCTAACCCCAGCTTCCTACTTTTTGTACCACTAAGTATTCATTGATCCTTTACTATCCATATCATTTTCTTTTCTACCATACATTTACACAAATTCGTTAGGTAAGTTACACCGCTATTTCCCATATTTCCTTTAGAACGTAGACGATCATGGCTAACCCCAGCTTCCTACTTTTTGTACCACTAAGTAATGATTGATCCTTTACTATCCATATCATTTTCTGTTCTGCCATACATTTACACAAATTCGTTAGGTAAGTTACACCGCTATTTCCCATATTTCCTTTAGAACGTAGACGATCATGGCTAACCCCAGCTTCCTACTTTTTGTACCACTAAGTAATCATTGATCCTTTACTATCCATATCATTTTCTGTTCTACCATACATTTACACAAATTCGTTAGGTAAGTTACACCGCTATTTCCCATATTTCCTTTAGAACGTAGACGATCATGGCTAACCCCAGCTTCCTACTTTTTGTACCACAAAGTAATCATTGATCCTTTACTATCCATATCATTTTCTGTTCTACCATACATTTACACAAATTCGTTAGGTAAGTTACACCGCTATTTCCCATATTTCCTTTAGAACGTAGACGATCATGGCTAACCCCAGCTTCCTACTTTTTGTACCAGTAAGTAATGATTGATCCTTTACTATCCATATCATTTTCTGTTCTACCATACATTTACACAAATTCCCTTAGGTAAGTTACACCGCTATTTCCCATATTTCCTTTAGAACGTAGACGATCATGGCTAACCCCAGCTTCCTACTTTTTGTACCACTAAGTAATCATTGATCCTTTACTATCCATATCATTTTCTGTTCTACCATACATTTACACAAATTCGTTAGGTAAGTTACACCGCTATTTCCCATATTTCCTTTAGAACGTAGACGATCATGGCTAACCCCAGCTTCCTACTTTTTGTACCACTAAGTAATCATTGATCCTTTACTATCCATATCATTTTCTGTTCTACCATACATTTACACAAATTCGTTAGGTAAGTTACACCGCTATTTCCCATATTTCCTTTAGAACGTGGACGATCATGGCTAACCCCAGCTTCCTACTTTTTGTACCACTAAGTAATCATTGTCCCTTTACTAACCTTAACATTTCGTGCTCTACCATACATTTACACAAGTTCGTTAGCTAAGTTACTCACTGTTTCCCCTATTTCCTTTAGAACGCGACCGGACATGGCTCATCACAGCTTCCTACATTTTGTATATCTAAGTAATCATTGTCCCTTTACTATCCATACCATTTTCTGTTCTACCATACATTTACACAAGTTCGTTAGGTAAGTTACTCGCTGTTTCCCCTATTTCCTTTAGAAGGTGGACGATCATGGCTAACCCCAGCTTCCTACTTTTTGTACCACTAAGTAATCATTGCCCCTTTACCCTCCATACCATTTCCTGTTCTACCATACATTTATACAAAATCGTTAGGTAAGTTACACCGCTATTTCCTTTAGAACGCGGCCGAACATGGCTCATCACAGCTTCCTACATTTTGTACATCTAAGTAATCATTGTCCTTTTACTATCCATACCATTTCCTGTTCTACCATACATTTACACAAGTTCGTTAGGTAAGTTACTCGCTGTTTCCCCTATTTCCTTTAGAAGGTGGGCGATCATGACTCATCACAGCTTCCTAGTTTTTGTACCTTTAAGTAATCATTGTCCCTTCACTATCCATAACATTTCATGTTCTACCATTCATTTACACAAATTCGTTAGGTAAGTAACTCGCTGTTTCCCATATTTAGTTTAGAACGTGGACGATCATGGCTCATCACAGCTTCCTACTATTTGTACCTCTAAGTAATCATTGTCCCTTTACTATCCATACCATTTCATGTTCTACCACACATTTACACAAGTTCGTTAGGGAAGTGACTCGCCGTTTCCCCTATTTCCTTTAGGACATGCCTAATCATGGCTCATCACAGCTTCCTACTTTTTGTACCTGTACGTAATCATTATGCTTTTACTATCCATAGTAGGTAACATGTTTCTCCTATTTCCTTTACAACATAGACGATCATGGCTCATCACAGCTTCTTATCTTTTGTTGCTCTATGTAATCCTTGTCCTTTTACTATCCCTACCATTCCCTATCCTACCATACAGTTACAGAAAGCTGTTAGATATGTTACTGGACATTTTCGCCGGATCCTCTTACCTTCAATATGTTCTGTATCATTCTCCAAACTTTCTTTCCTCATTATATGTCCCACAACTTTTTCTAATTCTAAATATAAGTATCATTTTGTTTTTCATTTTCCTTAAAACTTCCTCGGTACTCAAATGTTCTGTTATTAATATTCTTAGCATCCTTCTGTATCGCCACATTTTTCATGTTTTATCTTCATCTGTGAGGAAATTCTCCAACACTATAATATAGCATAGCAGTTCAGCCTCTGTTTAGCGTGACAAATCATTGTATGCTTAGTGTTTGTTCCAATCCATGGTTTCAGGTTTGCGTCGGTATCTTGAAACAGCAATAAACTCGAAACTTCAGATAAACCAGGATTATTGTAAATACGTTTATATTGTTTCAAAATCAACAGGCATCAACTTAAATTCGTAGACCCATTCTGCAGTAGTGATTTAAATCTGCAATAGATATGTTACTATTGTCAAACAATACCAGCCGAAACTAAGCAGTGGATAACTTCCATGGAACAATGGTTACCAAGCTAATTTTATAGACTAGTATTGGTGTAGAGAGTTCAGTCCTCACTGGGTTCAGTACTTTTCTCGACTAGACGAAGCTAATTTGAGGATGATTGTCATTGGTCTATGTCTACTTTACTAATCTCAAGTAATATTTTGACAGCAAGGATTCTTCCAAATAAGTTTTGTTAAATGTAATGTACAAAGTCAGTTTGCTTAATTTTTTTTTATCTTATTTTTTCCAATTTTCGAATACAGTGTTCAAAATTGTGGATCAACTATCTGAAGTCAAATTCAATCGATAAGATCTGTCTGTTTAATTTTTACTGTATTTTTTTCCAATTTTAGAATAAGATGTACATCGAGATCAAAATTGTTGATAAACTTTCCGAAGTTCATGCTTTATTCTGTTTTTATTCAAGTACTTACGAGCGTCTAAGTCATTATCAAGAAAACTTCTTATTGCCAGTATGATAAACAAGATTTTGTTGCCTAAATTCTAGCATTATTGTAGAGCGATGTGATTCCAATTAGTCCAAAGTGACGTGATGAGGGGAAAGCTTAAAGGATGCACCAAATATTTATTCACATGTTTACTATTTTGTGCACATATTAAATATTACATCTATTATTATTTCCATGGAAAATGTTCAGATGAGCTCCATTCTTTAGTTCCACTAGTTCAGGCCTTTACAGTTAGGATACGTCAGGTTACGTCTACAGAGTCGAATTCCTCTTATTCTCCGCCCCCCGCGTGTTCTAGTTGTAAGAAGAAAATTTTACTCGAAGAAATTTTTACTATGAACGGCTACGTTGTGGAACAGAGTCTCTTGTAGAAGCATACCTGAACGCTTCAATCTTAATCGCTTCAAGTCAAAAGTCAGTCATCATCTTTCCTCCCTGTCCCCATAAACTTCACTTTTCATCACCACCTCTTACATTCATATCACACACCTCATTCATCATTACAACGGGGTTACTCTTACCTTGAGTTGATCCCAAGTTTTGCATTGGATAAAATATATAAAATATAGTGAAAAAAAAAAATAACAAAAAGAGAGAAAACGAAATAAACTTGAAATTGTCGTCTCCTGTGATGAAAGATGTTTAATTTAATGTGGCTCGTTTGTTTTGCATAATAATAGTTTGTAGATCACGACTGGTGTAAGGAAGTCAAGTTCCATTGGATACACTACTAAACTACACTAAACTAAGCTGACGATGCCTGCTGTAGATCAATGGCTACCAACCTAGCCTTGGAGAGCTATTCTGGTGTTGTGAGCTTAGTCCTCACTGTATGCAATAGTATTGGGGCCACATACCAGAATAAGCTAAGATTAGTAAATATTTACAGTTGCCTCGTATAAATAAAGATAAAGGGATTGTGTATGAGTACCTTTTAGAGGAAAACAGCTTGGTATATTTAGCAGTCATCCAAATCAGACAGAGGTTAGGGTTATTTGTAAGAGAAGCCAAGTAGCACTTGTTCATTCCACTAGATAAGCCGGTTTTCGATTAGATTACTTGAAAGATTTCGCCATTCCCAGCAACTTTGTTCACGTCGGCCATATTTCATTTGCTCTTTCAGTTTGCCAGTCTTAGATGGAAGGCAGTCACACCCTCTGCCTGGTTTCTGAAGGCAACACCACCGTACACCTTTGACACATTTAATTGCAGACAAGGTATATTTCTATGCATCTTAGAGTACTCTAATAAATCAACATTTACCATTTCATCAGTTATGTTAAATGAATTATTATCGTGTTCATCATTCGTCAGTTTAATTATGTTTTAAGTTTTTTTCTCATTCATTCCAATTACTTTCGCAAATGTAATCAGTAAAGAATGATTGGAGACTCAATAATAAACGGAAAATGTAGCTTAATTTGAAGCAGTATTCATTAAAATGATAAAAGGTAAAAGTGGCTTTCCCCGAACAAAACAATGCGTAAATTGTGACATATAACTACAGAGAAGAGTCCATAATAAGTATCAATTTTTATTATGATTGTAAATTGTCTTCAACGGAATGACTCCTCTACAGTAAAACAACCATTCATCAGACTCTATAGATTAGTACTAAAGAATCACAAAGAAATTTACTAAATCACAAAACCCATATCACTTGAAAACTTTCAACAGTAGCAATAACTAAAATGAATAGCGCATGTAACTGGAAGGGGAAATAATGATATAATCAAGATGTTGATATTTCACACTACTTCAAATAAAAGGGTAGGGAGGAAATTCCCATTAATACTGTAAAGAGCGATAACAGCGGACATGAAAAACCTATTTTTTGAAAAATTGTATGGTAATAGCCGATCTTAGCATTTCTATTACTATCTATCTATCTATCTATCTATCTATCTATCTATCTAAGACTATTTATATATAACCAAATGTCGAATTAGTCCTAGAAAAGTTTAAAATCAGCGAAAATTGATTAGTTGGCGGATATACGTGTGTTATTTTGAGCTCTAGTTATTCACAGTGTACCAGGATCCTCTTAAAGCAATAACACTCTTTTTAAGATCGCCACTTAATCTCTACATTACATATTTGAATGTCCCATAGAGTGTAAAAGCTAATCGATGTCTGCGTATAATAATAGAATTTCATAGCATAAAATACTTGTAGCCACATGGAATGCGCGAAAAAGTTTTAAAAACAACTTATATCGAGATTCTTAATAGCTTTTCCTTGCAATGCATTTGCACTGGAATGAAAGTTGCATAGTTCACATATCGGCGCCTAGACTTCTGATAACATGAGGTAGTTAATACTGAAGGATTGAGCGACTCAAAAAAATAAACCATCAATAATGATTATATGTTGACTATGAATGACATCACAATTTCGCATCAACAACTAGACTGTCTGACCATAGCGACATCCCATTGTTTCTTTTCGTTGACAATTTCACTAAGTGCTGTAAGCTTGGATGTAAGGGTAGTGTAATGGGTAATATCACGGAATTGTTATCGGGGAGCCGAGTTCCAATTCCATTTAGGCTCGTTACATTCGTTATATTAACTTACGCGCAAATACCCTTGGGAAATGTTTGAATGCACGTCTTCTTCCCCCAGCTATGTATTGAGTAGTAAGCCTTCTAAAACTAAATCATTATTATCTGGAAAAATTCTTAAAATCTAAAAATATTTTAGGGCTTTAAATAACCTGCAAATAATGTTGATAAGGCATAGAAAACGAATCAATTAAAATCAGTAAGAATCGAAACCAATACAATAATAACAGTGATATATTTTGCTAACCATCGCACCGCGGTAAACATAGGCTTTTAAGTAACTATCAACAATTTAATTCGCATTAAGGGAATCATCACGTGTTCCTCTTTCTGTACAGTTGATTATCTTTTCTCAAACATTGCTAAATCTTTGCAGTTCCCAACGCTACCGACAGAGTAAATATTTGATGGAAAACAGCTAAGGTTATTTTCTCTCTCTACGTGTTCTATCTCTTCACAAACATTTTGCCATATTACTAGCCTGTAGTAAGCATTTTTCTTTTTCGTGTATCTATATCACGTTGAGAATCGGCCTTTTGGTTGGGATTGGTCGTGTTTCGTTTTTAGGCGAGACACTGCATAAATGAAGCATGCCTAGTCTCTAGAGATACATCTCCCAGGCTGCACCACCCGGTTACACAAATATAATAGCGTCAGTGGTACGCCCTAATGCTCCTGCAAAACAGGTAAACTTGCGCTACTTTTTTCATTACCAACACACACGTAGGTGGGCCCCACATTAAATTGAGTTTCGTCTCTTTGTTCATCGAATATGCATATGGTTGATGAGCCATCAGTTGATTCTTGCTTAGATTGACTTAGCTGCGTTAGGATAGATTTTTTTTTTAGTTTGATTCATTCAGGCCTATTGATGATTTGAGGCTTTCCAGGGAACTGAAATTGTCAACGAAAAGAAACAATGGGATGTCGCTACGGTCAGACAGTCTAGTTGTTGATGCGAAATTGTGATGTCATTCATAGTCAACATATAATCATTATTGATGGCTTATTTTTTTGAGTCGCTCAATCCTTCAGTATTAACTACCTCATGTTATCAGAAGTCTAGGCGCCGATATGTGAACTATGCAACTTTCATTCCAGTGCAAATGCATTGCAAGGAAAAGCTATTAAGAATCTCGATATAAGTTGTTTTTAAAACTTTTTCGCGCATTCCATGTGGCTACAAGTATTTTATGCTATGAAATTCTATTATTATACGCAGACATCGATTAGCTTTTACACTCTATGGGACATTCAAATATGTAATGTAGAGATTAAGTGGCGATCTTAAAAAGAGTGTTATTGCTTTAAGAGGATCCTGGTACACTGTGAATAACTAGAGCTCAAAATAACACACGTATATCCGCCAACTAATCAATTTTCGCTGATTTTAAACTTTTCTAGGACTAATTCGACATTTGGTTATATATAAATAGTCTTAGATAGATAGATAGATAGATAGATAGATAGATAGATAGTAATGGAAATGCTACGATCGGCTATTTCCATACAATTTTTCAAAAAATAGGTTTTTCATGTCCGCTGTTATCGCTCTTTCCAGTATTAATGGGAATTTCCTCCCTAAGTGGTTACTCATTTAGGTACTGACCAGGTTCGACATTGCTTAACTTCGGTGATCGTATGGGAACCGGTGTTTTAACGTGATATGGCTATAAGCCGCCATTCTCACTGGGTACCCAATTACAAAAGCAGTGTACTAGATAATATCAAATACGAAAACTGTACTAAGAGCGAAACATGAGGCGATGCGTTGAATGGGATTTAAATGGTTAATAATTACATAAATCGGTGCATAGCATATTGCATCTTTGAGCAAAGCAATTGGCTCGTGTAGTAACTTCAGCACATACCTTTCTGTCCAACACTTTTGGCTTGTTGCCATGATAAATTGATTTTAGAAGAATATAACAAATTAAAAGCAGATTTAAGCTGAAAAGAAATTAAATATAAACATATCGAGAAAAGAGTTCTAGATAGGTTTTACTTTCATGGTGTTGATGCTAAATAACTCGCTAGATAGATAAAGACCGTTTGGAATATATATATATATATATATATATATATATATATATATATATATATATACATATATATATACATATATATATACATATATATATATATATATATATATACATATATATATACATATATATATATACATATATATATATATATACATATATATATACATATATATATATATACATATATATATATACATATATATATATATACATATATATATATATATGTATATACATATATATATATATATACATATATATACATACATATATATATATATATATATATATATATATATATATATATATATATATATATATGTATATGGAGAGAGAGAGAGAGAGAGAGAGAGAGAAGGAGAATGACAAAAGTAGTGGTAGAGAGATACGAAGAAATTGATATATATAGAACAGTCTGTCGTAGGCAGACAGACAGGTAGAAAGAAAGAAAATCTGTAATAGATGGGCAGATATACAGATATGAAATGACGGAGAGAAAGAGATAGAGAGAGAGGTAGTCAGCCAGCTAAACGGCCAGGGATAAATAGGCAGAGAGAGAGAGAAAGAGGGAGAGAGAGAGAGAGAGAGAGAAAGATGAACACACACGTATACATATATATATGTGTGTGCGTGCGCGCGTGCGCATAAATCCATATCCTAAAATGAAAATATTTATTTTTCAATATATCTTTCTTTATCAAAAGATCTTTTATAAGGGTACACTACAATTTAAAAAAAAATAAAGACATGCGTTATAAATGATTTACTGTAAAATGCAATTTAATTATTTAACTGTGAAAATACATTATGGATTCTTTTACTAGCAAATGAAATTAAGTGATTTTACTATAAAAATACATTGCAAGCACACTATTATAAAATGCATTGAACTCCAGGAGGTTGAGTATTGTCAGTGGACAGGAATTAATGAAAACATTACCGACTGAATAGGATTATGTTGATACTTTGTTTTATTTTTCAGCATTTACTTCAAGTAAAAAGGATGCACTGATTAACTGGTGGCCTAATTAATCGAAATTTAGCTTTGATGACTAATTGTTGCGATGAACTTTTACATATATATATGGAGAGAGAAATGTATGCGAGAGAGAAATATATATATATATATATATATATATATATATATATATATATATATATATATATATGAGAGAGAGAAAGAGATGTGTGTGCGAATTGAGAAGAATTTCTTATCAGATACATAGTACTAATCAGGATAAATTTCAAAGGTTTAGCTTCAAGTTGATGACGCGAAGATATGGCATGTTTTAACAGCCAATAACTAACCGTGTAAGAATTCCTTGGCTTCAGACATTTTTATCACCGTTTTCTTGTGAAAGTACCGATCGCGCTAGCTGAGGCATTGGTAAGAGGCCAGCTTGGTTCATTGCAACCCGTGGGTATGGAAAAGCACAAGTCACTCCAGAACCACCACGACCGGAGGCGGAAGTAGGAACGGGTCGCATTGCGATACTTTTGATGGTCTGGTGTCAGAGAGGTTATCCACACAACAGTAATGGCCTGCACACAAGATAACGTCTCAATCGCACGAAACCTTCAAATCACCAAATGAAAGCATCTTATCATTCGTGTCAGATCGAATGCACGAGATTCAGTGTCCTAAAAGTCCTAAAATATTTATTTAAATAAGTTGTATTTAGTTCAACCAATAACGTATCTCTGTTTATTTGCTTTTTAAGTATTTTTTTTCTAATTTTCGAATAGTTGGAGCACACCCAAGTCATTG
Source organism: Acanthosepion esculentum (assembly GCA_964036315.1). Taxonomy (NCBI): domain Eukaryota; kingdom Metazoa; phylum Mollusca; class Cephalopoda; order Sepiida; family Sepiidae; genus Acanthosepion; species Acanthosepion esculentum. The sequence goes on from OZ038504.1 coordinate 6,365,339, forward strand.
TTTTTGTTTTTTTTCATTTCCGTATAAATGTCGAAGGTAATGCAGGAATTCAGAGAATCTTTTCTTTTCCAATTTTGCGATGTCGGATCTTATCGCTGACCAAAGTGACTTCTCTTACTATGAGAGCACGTTTTAATTTTGGGCTGTTATACTTCTTGTTCGCTGCAGGGTCGGAGAGTTCAGACCTTGTCATGTGAATTTAATAAACTTATTTCAATGAATTCTTACTTATATATTTAACTTCCTTTTATATTGTCAAGTGTCCCCCTACCGATAAAAAATATGTGTGCGTCCTATTGCGCAATAATTTCAATATATATATATATATATATATATATATATATATATATATATATATATATATATATATTGAAATTATTGCGCAATATATATATAGTTGGAAATAATTTTACAATAGAGCGCTAACATATATATATATATATATATATATATATATATATATATATATATAATAAACACACACACACACATACATATATTTATATATATAGAGAGAGAGATAGAGAGAGAGAGAGTGTGTGTGTGTGTGTGTGCCTGTGTGTGGATATAGGAATCAAAACTGCATAGTGACTGTCCTTTTTATACTTCAATATAATAATCATGCAGTATAGATTATATATATAATCAATACAATACAAAAAAATATTTTTTGTTATATATATATATATATATATATATATATATATATATATATATATATATATATATATATATAAAAGTGAACATAGAAGTCAACACTTAGAGGCGACAGTCTGTTTCATGCTAGATGCAATCGTCAGGCCCGACGATTGCATCTAACATGAAACAGACTGTCGCCTCTAAGTGTTGACTTCTATGTTCACTTTTATATTTACACACGCTCTATCTCTGATATTGAGCACTTTATCCCATAAATATAGCACACTTTAAGACTATATTTCTTCACATATATATATATATATATATATATATATATATATATATATATTGTTTAAAATTTACTATATATAGGTTTTCTTATGTATGTGTGTGTATATATATATATATATATATGCAGACATTTTATACATGTTCAATTGTTTAATATATATATATATATATATATATATATATATATATATATATATATATATATATATATATATATATATATATATATATATATATTGTTTAAAACTATTTACATTATTCGGACTATTGTCCTCATCTTTGTCGCCATGTTTATCACAATGTTTCGGCAGTTGTACGCTCCGGCATTCTTCAGGTGGTTGGAATGTCCAACTGAACCCTTTATTTCGCTCACTGGGGTAGACTGTTCTAGTTCCAGATGCCATGTTTAATGGATGTCAGTTATCTCCTGTTAATTTCCCTCTGAAAGTTCTCCACTGCCTTAACCAGGTATTGAACTCACACTCTTTGGGTCCTGTCACTGGATCTAACCAACGCCTTTATCCACAGGGCCATGTGTCATTAAACATGGCACGTGGAACTAGAACAGTCTACCCCAGTGAGCGAAATAAAGGGTTCAGTTGGACATTCCAACCACCTGAAGAAGGCCGGAGCGTACAACGGCCGAAACGTTGTGATAAACATGGCGACAAAGATGAGGACAATAGTCCGAATAATGTAAATAATGTACATAATACATCATCTTAGAAATATAGACAGATATTGTTTAAAATGTTCCTGACTATATATATATATATATATATATATATATATATATATATATATATATATATATATATATATAATATTCTTAGGGTTGAAACATATTTCATAAGTTCAGGCACCCCTAAACAGACCTAAATATCCTCGCCTATCGTCCTTCAGAAATCACGTGATATCTTCTATTTATTTATTTTTTAAGGATGTATTTATCTGTATTTTGTACTAATTATTAAATTTATCTCTTGTTTTACTAAACTTCTTTTTAAAAGAGCAAATTAATGAAAACAGGAATTAGAAATATTATACGCTAAGCCAATCCGTTTAAATTTTGGGAGTGTAGCATACTGAATCTAACTAAATTGTTTTGAATAACGTGTCCCTAAATCCACACAAATTTTGTATCTTTTTAACGACTGATATATTTCAGTATTCCGTTATTTAAATGATCCTGTTATAAATATACAACACTCGCCTTAAGATTAAGATCTGCTCATCACCACTTATGCTGGCATAATGTAAATGGCAATGGTTATATGCACAACGATTATATATGTTTGACGAGGCACATAAGTCCACTAATCATTAGGATTCAGCTGATTAATAGAGCCCGTAGCGAAATTAAACTGGAATTAGAGCAAAGACATTGGGGCTTTCTTCATTACATTGGAACAAGAAATGTGTTTTTATGATTAAAATGCTATCAGTGCGAGAAATACAAATTCAGGAAAAGACCTATGCCTATGTTTCATCGGAACACAAATACAGTGCTGTTCAATAAAAGTGACTCACCTGATTTTTTTTTTTACTAAATGTTCTTTTCTCCGATGAAACGAAAGTTGAGCAAAATTCAAAGTATAAAGCGATCTAAAATCCGAAAAAAGAAGCTTTGAAAGCTCTTTGAATTTAGCAGTAAGTACTGTCAAGCATCCGTTCAGTATAATGTTCTGGGGATGCTTTTCTTTTCATGGAACTGGTTTCTTAAAACCTATTAAAAAGACCCTCAGGAGCGAGCAGTACAAGAGAATTTTAGAGTCTTGTCTGCTCCCTTCTGCTGAAAGGGTTCAAATCGACCCCACCAAGCTCATTTTTTATACAGGATAATGCTCCCCGTCACAAATCAAAATTGATGAAGGAATACTTTGATGAGAAGCAGGTAAGTGTTATGACATGGCCGCCCCAATCTCCTGACCTCAACCCCATAGAAAACTTATGGAGCATTATAAAGTACAGGCTCTCGAGAAAGCAGTTGAGTAACAAAGAGGATTTGATTGTGAATTTAATATCCGAATGGAATTCAATGCTTGGAGATGAGATTTGCCAGAACCTAATCAAGTCAATGTCAAAAAAGGTTGAAAAGGTTATTCAAAATAAAGGAGGACCCATAGATTATTAAATATTTCGAACTATATTACCTATTATAAATAAATTATACCTCTATTATTCTTTATTTAAAGCTGTTTGGTTATGTTTCTATTGATTACTAGTTACAGGAAATAAGTGAGTTACTTTTTTGCACAGTTTTTCCCTAAATCTCATTTATATCCAAAATTATAATTATCAATAGAATACCTTAGGGTGATTAAACTTTTTTACTAGGTGGTCGGGGAGGGGTCATTATATTAGCAAGATTAAAAATTAGTTTGACCCCAAAAACAATTCGCGAAAAAATTGAAAGTAAAAAAAATCATGTGAGTCACTTTTATCGAACAGCTCTGTATATTTGATTGGGTGGGGGGCGATACAGAAGACTGTTTGAAATATGCGACAAGATTTATTGATAACGGGAACAAATGATTTGCATGTGGATAAAGAATGAGTAGATGGAACTCGTCAGCGCAGGAAGTTAGTCCATTTAGGAAAAACACTGATTTTATACCATCACTGCCTTGTGACCATATCCAAATATGGAAAAGGCTATAGTACTAAATCCTGACAGAAAATCCGGTGTGGGGTCCCGAAGGTGGTTGTCTGTAAACACTGAAAAATTTCCCGCATCTCCTGCAGCCAAGTCGGCTCCAATACTATGTATTCGTTTGAATTTTGTCCGTACGTCCGAGTGGGGTGCCATGTTATCTTGGCAGTGTACAACCTCCATATACCATCGTCCAGGCCTGTGCTTCAGTCTCACCACCAAAGTACGGGATTTTAACCAAACAACGCGCTATCATTATCTCGCCACAAGATGCCTACTAAGAACGAGTTCCGCAAATACGCAAAATTAGGGACAGTAAAACAAGAATGCGTTTTCTAACCAGATTTATTTGACTTATATAGCGAGAAGTGAGATGATCTAAAAAATCTCAACAAAATAAGATACACAAATGATACTATATTGATGGTAGTTGCAGGAAGGAAAACAGAAAGTCTGTTTTGACTGGCAACTTGAAGTTTTTTGTTTGTTGTTTTTTTTATTACCCAATACAAGGCACAAGAACTACAGACGGTAAGAAGTTATAGTCGAAATGGTAATGATGAGCGAGGGGTGTAATTAAACGCACTACGCCCGTAGTGGTTTACAAGCTATTATTATATAAAAGAAACAACTCACAATAAATAAAACCTATTTCACCACAGAAGGCAGTAACTTTAATGTTTTTTATTGTTAGTTGTGTTTTTTGTTTTGCTTTTATTTACTTTTAAATACATTTTACTTCATAAAAGGCTCGAAAACCACTCAAGGTAGATGGTTACAGTTGAAATAGTAATGATGGATGTGTTATGCGATATGAATAGAACAGAAGGTGGTAGGAAGTGGCGAATATGAGGATAAGGAAGATAGATAACGCTTGATCCTTGATGCGAAGAAGTCAAGATTATAGTGTGTAGGGAAGTACCCTTTTGGAAACCATTTTTTGTTATTCCAATAAGCCCTCGGATTTCTGTGTCATATTTTCTGTTGTCTGTTAAAACACTTCCCAGATAAATTTCTCTACTTGCTTGATTATTATTTACATTATTCGAAGTGTTATCCTCATCCTCATTGCCATATTCACAAAGTTTCGGCCTTTTAACGCTCCGGCCTTCTTCAGGTGATTCGAATTTCGAACCGAACCCTTTATTTCATCCTTTATTTCGATCCTACAAGGGCCGAAACGTTGTGAATATGGCAATGAAAATGAGGATAACAGACCGAACAATGTAAATAATCATAATACCCCATCTCAAAGATATAGACAGATATTGCTTGATTATTTTTAATCCATAGCTCACATTTATATTGCTTCTCTTGCTAATCGACCATACATTCTGTCTTTTTACAGTTGCTGATTAGTTCTTTTGTCTCGCTTTCATTTACTATTTTGTCTAGAAGTTCTTGCAGTTTTCTTTCTGTGTTTGCCATTAATACGGTGTCATCTTCGTATCTTATGCTAATATTGTGCCCACGAACAAGTAATCTTGCTAATACTTCTAGTTATCATTTTCTTACGCCCATTTCTATTTTTGTCTAGTTTCACAATTCATTTTCTATCCGTATGCAGGCAGTTTGTTCCCAGTAGATTTTCCTGATTATTCTAAAAATCCCTCCCAAATAAATCAAGTGAATTCATTATTTTTCTTCTTGTACATTTAGGTTTGGTTTGGTTTATTTTGTTTTACGGCATATCAACCTCAATGGGTTATTTAATGTCGACAAACTTTTTATTGCTGGTAATATGTTTTTCTTCAAAAATCTATTTCTGGGAATATTTTTCCTTGTAGAAATCTATAGCTGGTCATATTTTTTTCAAAGAATGTATAACTGTTTGTATTGCTGGTATTTTTTTTTAAGTATTGCTGATAATAATTTTTCCTTCAAAAATTATTGCTGGTAATATCTTTTTTTAGTACAAAGTATTTCTGGTATTAAAACCTATTTTTACACAAGTTTGGGTATTAACTATTTGCCCATAGCTGGGACCCTAACAGTTACTACCACCCCGGGTCAGGGTGGACCTGGAAACACCAGCAATTAAGAGCTGTTGGACTTAGTTTATCGTCTTACCCAGGACGCGGATATAGTTTATCGTCGTACCCAGGACGATTGTACATTCAGGATGCAGATGATTATAGATCTTCACAACCTCCTCTCTCATGTAGCTCTTAGCAACGTTTGTCTTTCTGCCATCCTTTCTCACAAGCTAATCAGATATGTGGCTGTCTCTTTTGCCTGTGATATACCTTATGAGTGTTTAATTCTTCAAGAACTTCTCCATTATGTGTCCTAGAAATTTCAGCTATCGGTTTCTGATTTGTTTCTATTTCCCTTAAAACTTCTTTATTGCTCACGCGCTCTGTCCATGTTATTCTCAACATCCTCCTGTAGAACCATATTTCTGTTGCCTCTCTTTTTACTCTTCATCAGCGAGGAGATTGTCCAGCACTTATTGACACATAGGAGGATTGATATTACATAATAGTTCAGCATTTTTTTCTTTGTTTCTAACGATATTTTCCTGTTTCTTAGTACATTGCGTAGCTTTTGGAATGAATCTTCTGCTATTCCGATTTCGGTGTCACATTTTCCATTCTCTGTGAAAACACTTCCTAGTTATTTAAATTTCTGTACGTGTTTGATGTTATCCCCAACGTGGAGTTCGCACCTTGGACTTTTCCTCTTGCTGATAACTATACATTCTGTCTTCATGCAGTTGATGGTTAGTTTTTTCTTCTCCTTTTCCTTTCCTACCTTGTCTAGGAGGTCTTGTAGTTTTACTTTTGTGCCCGCCCTCAACACCGTGTCATTTGCATATCTTATATTGTTAAAATTGCCCCCACCGGTAATAAATCCTGATATGGGGCTTCGAGCTACCTTAGAATATCCTCATTGTAGAAGTAGAATGAACCCGTGATTAGAAAGTCATACAAACGTCCCAAAATTGTAACTGTTCACAAAACTTTCTATAATTAATTTATTTATTCTAGTATAAAGTCACGGTTTCGGAGAATCGATATTTGTTAATGTTAATCTTGTCTGGCACACTCCCCAAGAAGTAATACATTGATCTTCATTAAACTTAACACGTTACGCTACAGAACCACACCAATGAGGCACCTAGTGAGGATCAAAATTGCAGCTACTGTGAGAGTATTTTGCTGACATAGTTTACAATGTGACGTCTTATTCCACTTTTTATGCTCTTAGAACACATGTCGGAGAAAAAAAGTATTTTTCTTTCCTGTCTTTCCGGTCTGAGATAACTTCTTTAAGAAGGAGGATTTCTACGACGATATTCATGCATAAATACAAACACACAGACATTTACAGTAACACATAAATTTGTTTTTATACATTGAAAGAATATTAAAAATATTATCATTTTATTGATCGAGATAGGCAAAAAGCATGTCTTTTTCTATAAACGCTATTCAGATAAACATTGTCGAGAAGAAAGGCTAAAACGAAATCACATTTCGTGTTTTGGAATGGGCGTCAGCCAAGAACAGTTTGTTTACCGAATTTCGCCCAAAGCAACTGACTTCCAAGGCCAAAAGCCTTCTTTATACAAAATTTTAAAAAAATATTATCATATGAATTTCCTTCCAGAGAAACTAGACGGAAGGAAATTAAAACTGTTTGATGATGCACACGGACTTCATCACTTACATTATTTGAATTTAGTAGATGAAGCATTGTTAATTCATTTAATAAAGGCTTCCTCTAATAGATTCAACTAACATTAAGTTGTCCGAATTTCTTAGATTATTAATATGATAAACTTATTAATAATGCTTCATATAATTAATTCAACTAACATTAATTTGTCTGTATTTCTTAGATGAAACATTGACCTTAATTTGATTAAATTATTATTGATACTTCATCTTGTAAATTGTCCGTATTTCTTAGATTTTTTTTTTTAAGCGTATCACTCCAAGCAAGGCTGGAGGCCACTATCACGCAAGGGGTTATAGAAGGGTTGGAGGAAGAGCAGATAGGAGTGGTAAAAGAGAGGATGTGGAGAAAGAGAAAGACAGTGGATCGATCAAGGCAAGGGGGTTACAGAAGATTTGGAGCGAGAGCAGATAGGAATGAAAGGTGAAAGGATGTGGAGAAGGGAAGTGGATAGATCAAAGCAACTGGAGATGTCGATTGACGTTACACTTAAATAGTTGGAGATTGTATTTGTCAGGGAAACAGGAATAGGGAAGGGAGTTCCACAGGCGAGATGTGCGAGACATGAAGCTATTGGAATAGAAGAGACGTCTACATCTAACAGTTTCAACGGTGAAGGGGTGGGAACGGGATGCCAGCCTCGTAGGACGTTTAAATTCATGAGGCCTAGGGACAAGCGAAAGCAGCTCCTCGGAGCAATTACCGTGAAAGTATTTGTAAAAAAGACAGAGCGAGGCAACGTCGCGTCTGTGAGAGAGCGACTGCAGACGAGATGACAGATCAGGGCCAATCACATTGCATATCCGTCTCTGATTCTTATCAAGAACCCTGAGGCAAACAGCAGGGTCTCCAGACCATATATGACAGCAATACTCCATGCAAGGGCGAATGGTCGATTTATAGACTTGGAGGATCGATTCCGGGGAGAAAAATTTCCTGGCTCGGCACAGGGAACCAAGTTTCCTTGCGGTGGATGATGCAACTGACTCAATGTATTTGTTCCATCTCACATCAGCGGACAGCGTGAGACCGAGCAGCCGCAGAGAGGAGCTCTCGAGAAGTTGGTCTTCAGACATTCTAATGGGATAACTTTTTCTTTCATATTATTATTATTATTATTATTATTATTTTGCTTTTTGTTGCAACACTCAGGGGTTTTATATTTAATAACCGATAAGTAAGCAACACGAAGTGGAAGTAACGATCTGAACACGCAGTCCCTATCATTAGAGGTTTTTTCTAATTTTTAATTTTCAATTCATGTTGCTTTTTAACGTTCATAGTAAAATTTATTAACTCTTAATACTGTAAATATCTTGACATCTTAGGAAAAGTGAAATGAAAGAAATGGTAAAGAACAAAGAGCTCAGAAAAACAAGGAAGACTGTGGAGACGACAGTAATCAAGAAAATTTTTCTTAAAATAAATGGGATTGTCATACCGAATTCAAATTGCAGACGATTCAGTTGCGTTCGCTTTAGCACAAATCATGGAAATGCATAAATCTGTATATCTCCCACTTTCTTTCTCCCACTTAACAGCAAGACAGACAGGACTCTCTAGGTTTGGTTGTAAAGCAGTTTAGTAGAAGGGCAAGTCTGAATCTGAAAAAAGTGAATATATTCCAATATCCCCAGGAAAAGTAAACATAATAATAACAACCAACAACAAATAATAAAATAATCAATAAATAATAAGTAAAAAATTTAACAACGCTATGAAATAGCCACAAAACTGCATTCGGACCCGCAATTATTTCCACTGAATAGTCCCTAGCATAATTCGAAACATAACCATTACCGCCCATCCAAATAAACGTTAGAATAATACAATAAACCTACCAATAATTCAACACTCACCAGCATATATAAATAGTCGAGCCAAAACACAACGGACATGAACTGACGATTGCGTTTAAGCATGAAACAGACTGTCGCCGCTGGGTGTTGATTTCAATCAAAAGTAATTTCCGTTTTAGAGAACCAAGTGCGATGACGAATGTATCATCATAACTACTAATCAGCAATGGCAGGTAGGAATACATAAACATAACTTACTTTTGGCTCGGTAGTGGTAGCCTACACACTGGGTTAAAAATAAATTTCTGAACGCTGCTAATGGAAGCCTTGAAAGTGCATTTATGTCACATAATTCATATTATAAGTGTTCAAGCAAAGGAAGAACGCTCTGGCGACATCTACAAAATTATGTAATGTCTCTGGTCAAGGAGTCATAACAGATCGACAATCTGTTTGCAAAGATAATTCGAGAGAAACGTCGTTGACAGATGACCCCCCAAACCGAGGCGTTCATAGGATTTTGACGATGAAGCGGTAAAGTCATTAGTGGAAAGCAATCCACGGCTAAGTACTCAAGAATTAGCAAAGATGTTAAACAAATCACAATCTGCCATATGCCGACACTTAGAAAAGATGGGGAAAGCCAGTATGTTGAGTATTTGGTTTCCACATACTCTTAGCGAAAAGAACAAAGCGGTTCTTTGATAAACAAAGACGGAAAATATTTATGATTCAACCTAACATTGCACAAAAAAAAATGTCACCCTGAGTATTTCTGGAAAATAACTTTTTTTAGGGATAGCAGTTTTTGTAATTACAGTGCCCGATATCAAGAGATAGTGAATAATCTATATAATAAATGCGAATGTCAGTGTGTTACTGTGTCATACTTTTCCAACTTTACTCTTAGAGACAATAGCCCAACATATTATACCATTTTGGAAGCAGGCCGACTCCGTGAGCGAATAAAAAACATTCCGCACCGAATCCGGACCCGTAATCCTGAAATTTTGGATCCCCAAATTTTCATTACTGCGATTGTTCTCGGCGATTTTTTATTTTTTTTGCGACGATTTTTTTTTTTTTTGTACGATAACAATTTTTATAACTTGGAAATAAATTTGTGAATAATCGAAATTAATTGCGAAATCCAGAGAAAGTTACTCATGAAATAAAAATGACTGAAGGGGGAGAATAAAAAGGATTCACACCTTTCTCAAGGGCATTAGTGCGAAACTAGGCTACAATTTGAACTCGGATTCCACTTTCTGCCCCGATATCCGTTACGCTCCATTCACATTCTTTGTATTAATTACACCAGTGGGTAAATAAAAAAAATCTGCTATCTGCCAAATGATGCTGTACTAAACTAAATCGAGTACGCTGATTCCGAAACTGTATTCAGGTTTATCCTTGTCTTTAGTTTGGGTGAATGGGTGGCAGGTCAGTGACAAAGAGGAATGGTAAACAGTCAAAAGTTGTTTAGAGCAAGAAACAGGAAGTTGTAGAGAGCTACGATCGCCCATGCCCGGAAAGAACACAATACATAAAATAAAATCCTTGTCTTCTTGTTTTGATTCCAATGCTTTAGCCAGTACGATTGCCTACCTTCCTAGTATCACTGATATTCTGAAATGAGAAATTATTATTGTTGAGGGATCTCCCCTTTTTACACAAATGGACTCACCCAAGGTATACATATACTACTACCAGTGAATACCCGGAGGGTAGTAGTAGTAAGAACGTTGAGTCGGTCGGTAGAATAACGTAGCACAAGTGTCATAGTAACAAGCACGTAGACTCAGTAAGAAGTCATACAGCGATACATCGATACCAAAGACTATATATATATTTCCCTACTAACCCGCAGTTGTGAGAGGAGTATTTGGCATTATCCCATTTCAATAAACACACAGATTTCACAGCGGGCCGTTCCTTCTTATCTTATCATTTCTACGAACTTTTTAAAAGTGTATATTGTACTAAAAGATATTTCACTTCTTCCAGCGTCTGTTACAAGGTGCAATAAATGATTTCCCGGTGACAGTTGAATAAAATAAATTAACCAGATTTAAATAGTACACTTGAATTATGTGATTTTTTTCTGATATTCTTATATTAAAAATATGAAGACCTAATAATGTCTAGTGATCATTTATAAAATTTGTAAAATCCGAAATTAAAACTAGATATATTTCTAAATACTCAGCAACATCTTCTGTATAACACGAGAGTTGATTAAAGATGCTATGAATTTATGTGAATAAAATATTCTATAAAAATTTGCGTCTGCCTAATACGATGTTATAAGGGTCTTCCGGAAGTGTTGGGTAGCGTAAAAAATCCGGGCGTTGCGAATGCAACTGAGAATATTTTTTTGTATTTCATATTCGACCTTAAAGATCATAATTTGCGTGTTATTACAATTTTTCCTGTAAATAAATAAATGTTTGCTATTGTAAATTTAAAATATAAATAAATGTAAGCATTAAAAAATGTAAATAACGTTTTCTAAGGTACGTGATTTTCATGCGTTTCTTCCGTAACTAAAATCGCCAATGGTTGTTGTTACTGGAAATATATATAGTCCCGAATTTCTTTTATCAAAGGAAGTGTGATTGGGAAGACACTAAAAATTTCTGCTAACAAAAGGGGTTACGATTAAAAAAAAAGAAGGAAAACCTGATGTAATGGTAATGGTAAAATTAGCCGTTTCTATGCAGAAAGCATTCGGCATTCATTGATGAAAAAATTATTTATTTTAATCGGTTCAGACTTTTAAAAAAAAATTATTAAAACAGTTCTTCCTGGAAATTAGACTTGTCTAGTCCACTAAATTTTATAGCTTTTTGTACTATTTCCTTCCAATCTTTTTGTTTTTGGTGGGGTGGAACGTCAACAGCTCAATTGCATCATTATTTTCCCTTCCAGATATATGTGCGAGTCATTTTTGCTTTTGCTACTGTTGAAGTGCTCAAGTAATGTGGTTTTTGTTATTTGGTAAAGCTCTTCCTTAGTGATTTCGTATCGCCAGTCTATAGGATCTGATTTAAGACCTAAATGGTTTATTTGCTTGAAACCATTTTTAATCATTCATATATAGATGATAGTTTAAACATTTCTGAACAAGTGGAACGCTAAGCATTGCTTCCATATGAAAGTCTAGATGTGTTGATGTGATGAGGCTATTTAAGAACATGGCTTAAGTTTTCAGGTCAATATTTTAGTTTTGTAGTATCTTACAGTATTGGACAATGCGCAATCTGTTTTGTATTCAACTTTCTTATTTCCTGTGCTATATGTGATATAACTGATTCAGACAACGAAGTATTTAAAGTGTTTAAAATAAAAGGTCTCCACATCATAACAGAGCCACTGTCAAATGGATGAGGGAAAAAAAAAATTATGATTTTGTATCGCTAGTCTTAGATCTGTAGGTGGTTTATCGGGCCGAAGCGAGCAACTGTCAAGCTGAGATCGAATTCTTTCCGAGTTCGTAAATACCTTTGGGAAAGGTATGAATTTATCCCTTCTTCTCCAGTATGGCAGACTGGGCTTTTCAGGTTTAGTTAGTAACCAGTCTAGGAGAAGGACAACTCTGAACAGAAAACTAACATCTCCATCCGTAAAAATCTACTTGCTAGGGATACCATAGCAGCTACGTCTGGCGTAGTGAGATCTGTGGTACCATGCTTTCCAGTCAACGGAACGTGAATTAGTGATCGCCATTTCATAGGATCTGATGAAGGATTGTCTTTGAAATTTATAAGAGTAATTCGTTTAGAGCTAATTTTGAACATTTGATATGAGACTACACAATTTAAGTGACAGATAGTTTAAAGTCGTCGTTATATTTTGATGAGTGAATTATGAAGCAATGAATTTATTTTAATCATTTCACACGAAGCAAGGCGACAATGTCACCAAGACACAGGGGGTTACTGAGAGTGAAAGAGAATGAGAAGACTTTAGGAGGAACCTGAAACCCAAACTTAAATAGGAAACAAGAGATAACCCTCTATTCCTGTTCAAAAGACGGGGAAGGGGTTTGAACTAGGCGATAGGTGTTGTTATATAAATAAAAGATTGTGTTAAAAATGTAAATCTTTACTTGCATCCGATAATATTTTGATTGATTGAAAATTTGCATTTAAATTCGTCGTGACTATCGTTAATATAAGGCAACTGTCATTCAATCACGCTAAATCATGCTATTTTAAGTGTGTGAATCATCTCTTCAAACGATTTTACGGTAGATAACCATTAAATATGAGATTTTTGTAGGTAATTTACACTCATAGAACTAACATTAAGGAATGTAGGTGTGTGTTTCATGATATTCTTTATCTTTCAAGCAAGTGTAATAGCTATCGTTGGGAAAGTTAAAAAAAGATGAACCATTTAAATTTTGGTAAGCGCACATGAAATACGTATTGAAATAATTTAAAATAAACTCAGACAGAAGATACCAATCTCTATATGAAAGATTCACGCATCGCTACTTCAAAGCACTCTGCGATACCTTGTCAAGTGTATGCAAATATTCGCCAAATTTCCACTCAAGAGAAGAGAACAACAATAATATTTGAAGTACTTATTGACCCTATCTTAGTCTGGTACATGGCCACGGTAATGGAACGCACAGTAAAGATAACATCAGTGTATTATTAGGCTCATCTACTTTTTCTACCTGGACGTGAAAATCACCCTTCCTTATTTTTTGTTCTTTTAGGTAATTTTTGACTCTTTAGAACCTTCTTTATCCCTATTCTAGCGTCCATTACACAAACGTCTTAAGTAGTGTTGAGGGGTCTCCCCTTTTTACACAAATGGACTCACCCAAGGTATACATATACTACTACCAGTGAATACCCGAACAGTAGTAGTAGGAGTAAGAGTCAGTCGGTAGAAGAACGTTTGGACAGTCAGACGGTGCAAGAGTCACAGTAACGAGCCCGTAGACTCAGTAAGAAGTCATACAGTGATACGTCGATATCAAAGACTATATATATATTCGTCTACTAACCAGCATTCCTGCAACTACTAACCTGTATTACCAGTTTGTATCATTACTTTAATACATTTATTTTTCTATATTCATTCTTGGCGTTTGTTATTATTTGATACCGGATTTCATCCCGGAATCCACAACAAGTAGGTTACTCACTGTTTTTCCCGATCCCCCTTGCCGTTAATATACCCTGTAACTCTCTCTATCTATATTTCCCCATTAAGCGATCCAGAAATTTACCTATCTTTTTCTTACTTTTTCCTTTTTTCTTTAAACTTCCTCATTTCTCACCTGTTTTGTCTATGATATTTTTAGCATTCATCGATAAAGCTTCACTTCAAGTCTCTTCATCAGCTGTAAAGAAAATTTCCAGCATTCACTGCCATATAGGAGATTAGATATTACATAACAGTTTATCGCTCTTTTCTCTGATTCTAAGGCTCTTTTTCGATCCTTTAAATTTTTTTTAGATTCTAGAAGACATCTATTATTTCTATATGCCTTCGAATTTCAGCTATTTCTTTTTTTGAGTGTAAATCTGTTTTCATGTAGTTCCTATTTTCCTTAAGAATTCCTTGATACGCATATATACTGTCCGTGGTATTTTCATCATTCGTCGGTAGAAGTACATCGCCGTTGCTTCAAGTCCCTTCTTCATCCGTGAGCAAAATTGTCCAGTATTCGCTGACATATAGGAGATTAAGTCTTACATAACAGTTCCACAGTTTTAGCTTATGACGTTATTTTCCTGCTTTAATATTTTGTTTAATTTTAGAAAAAGCCTATTTCGTTATCGTTATGAACGTTCGGATTTTTTACTTAAATTTTCTGTCGTGTACTATTACTCTTACCAGATAGATTTCCGTATCTGCTTGATTTTGACGTCCTCGATACAAAGCGTACACCTTGTGCTAACTCTTTTGCTGGCGTCTATGCATTCTGTCTTCTTACAGTTGATAGTCCTTTCTTCTTGCTTTCCATTACTACCTTGTCTAAGAGTACTTTCATTTTCTTTTCTGAGTTTGCCATCAACACAGTGTCATCTACGTATTTGATGTTGATAAGATTATGTCCGCTAATAAATAAAATTAAATAATAAATAAATTATTATTAAATAATAAATTATTGTAGGTTTTGTAGTTCTCGCTGTATAAATTAATTAAATCCAGCGAGATTAGCTATCTTTGTCTCACTCTGTCTATTTTTGTATACTCACTGAACTTATTCTCAATTCGCATAGAGGCTGTTTGTTCCCAGTGGAGGTTACAGATTATTCAGCTACTATGAGTAGTTAATTTATCTGCTTAAAAAATCGATGTTATGTTATATAAAGGGAGTTTATAAAGTCCGCGTGCAAAGACAAAACGTCAAATGTTTAAAATTGCACACTGGAATTTATACACACACTGTATAAATAATAACATTTTTGTGCTCTACACGCAAGCCACCAATCTGCCACTGGGTAGCATGCCATCAGCGGTCCGCCAGCGGACCACTAGCGGCTTGCGTGTAGGGTCTGTAACGCTTTCATCAATTCCTGACCATTGACGATAGTTATCATTTTGACTGTCAAAGAAATTCTATAATAAAATACTAATGGATTTACACTATATACTTTATAATATTTTCGGAAAGGCTTCTTTTGTTGCTGCCAGCTAAGAATTAATTTTTCTTGATTTTCAATGCATTTTTATAATAAAAAAAATCATTGACAATGCATTTCCATTATGCACATACTAGTCCAATTTTACTACTTTTACTTGCATTAATTCCTGGCCACTAACATTTGTTTATTCACACTATTTAGTTCTCTAATAAAACTATCAGTTTTGCATTGTCATTATAAATAATAATCATATTCTGCCAGTAATGCTTGCATTAATTCATGACTACTGATGATCCCTTTCTTACTGATTTTCCATACATTTCTATAGTTAAAAAGTAATGAATTTATACTACGCTCTTTTTCTCTCTATGTCTCATTCTCTGATGAAGCCTTAATAAAAATGGAACATATTAGATTGATAAACGTTTCCTATTTGTTCTTTATCTTATCACACTTAATAGTCCTATTTTTTAAATACTTCCTTATTTGCTGTCTACTAACGATCATTTTTTCTGACTTTACCGTATTTCTATGGTAAGATCACTAACAATGCGTTATGCATATAATGATCCTATTATACCAGCAACTTTGCATTAATTACTGAAAACTGGCAACCATATTCTCCAGATTTTCCATATATTCTGATTCAAATAACATGCATCTACATTACACATTCAGTAAAATTCCTTGTTTGAATTTAGAACCACAGAAAATATTTATTTTCTAATTTTAAATACGGGAAAAGTAAATAGAGCAATGGAAGTTGCTCAAATAAAATTTTGGTAATACATGCTAAATTTGTTATTTATTCCGTTTTCTTTGGAACGACCAAATTCTTTGAGCTTGATAGTGAAGAATATTAATACAGTGATGATAGAGAAGCGTAAAATAGTGGTCATTCCATTGGGTAGAAATAAAAAAAATCAATAAGTCGCACTTACACCACTGGTCAGCGATAAGCAAAAGTAATGTACAGTGAGTTTGATAATGCAGAAAGATAATTCACTTAAGGTTAGGAAAGGTAGAACAATGGCTAAAATATTATACGGTGAAGATATAACAAGAAGTATTGAGTTGATAGTTCAGAAAAATAATACAACAATGTCCGGGGAAAGTAAAGTAGCGGTTAAATGATTGGGTATGACAGGAAAAAAAAGTATTGACTTTTATAATGTCGAAAATTAACAATGCGATAGCAGACACTCGTATTTTCCATTTGGGTTTCTAAATGAGTTAATGTTTATAGCTAAAAAATAAAACCTCTATTAATTCTGCTTTCTCCTTCTAGAACATGCATTACTTTTTGACCGAACTTTGGATGACATAGCAAGAGTAGGGGATTGAATACGCTACACTCTCGTATTGATTTGCAAACCATTACGCTACAGAAAACATTCATGTTGTGAATATGGATTATCTCCCCTTTGATAATCCAAGCTATAAAAGCTGTACATTTCCGCTTGTCAAGTAGACGAGTAGTAAGATTCTTAATTGAATAAAAGATTACTGGACAGAATCTCTTGTCCTGTTTTCATTACAATTTATTCAATTAAGAATCTTACTACTCGTCTACTTGACAAGCGGAAATGTACAGCTTTTATAGCTTGGATTATCAAAGGGGAGATAATCCATATTCACCACAATTCACACATGGAATTTCATATTTAGCTTAATTTTGTACAAGGTTTCAAGTGTGGAGCATCTTGTCAGGAGTGAACTCAAGACACAATAGCTATATTCTCTCAGAGCAGCTTGCTAAACACTATTTCACGCTTAGTCGTCCAAACAATTTGCTTAGTCTGTAGACTGTACATTTTGAGCTCCTAGTGAGGATCTAATTCATAGACACATTAGTAATGAGCCGCTAGACAAATTCGTTAACTTTTACTCTACAACAGAAAGCCCAGTTATTTACTAAGCTTCGTTCTTGCTGAAGACCATATTTGTAGACCCAGTAGTAATATTAGCTTCTTAACCATTATTTTATAACGAAATTTCCAGTTATTCGCTTAATTCGATCTGGCAGTGTTGGACATTTAGTGATCATCAAACTCACTACATGAGTGAGTGCACTAATTGATGGACAATTGTGGGGTGAATATCATTAAAAAAAATCAATTCCTTCCTCTTGTTTCATATCTAAATAGCAACAACAGGGAAAAGAAACCCCACCTAACAAAACAAATACATTAAAAAAACCCAACTCGGTTGGAGAATTCTGGCAATCTCTAGTGACAGCATAACATCCAAGCCTGCTCAATGTCCACCGTTCTTCGTTTAACTTCCTTTATTTTTACTTTTTATTTATTTATCTATTTGATAAACTGCGTATTAATGAGGTCGGAGGTTGGCATTTGCGGCTTCTCTTCGCAGATAAACGCAGAGGGTCAGCAAAAAAGTAAAAAGCGATCATCATATTCACACAAATCGGTATTAAATTCGTCTTCGGCAGAGACACTTGAGAATTGGTATTTTTACACTATTTTTGGAATGGTTTCTGACTTCCTCACGAACAGTGCTCGATTGGGTCAGAATAATTTCACACAAATGCTGACAAGTTGTAAGCCGTTTTAAAATGTCATTTTCAGACATAAATATTAAGTTTGAATTAGTTTGGTACAATGGGGATCGAATTAAATTGCAATAGCCAGAAACCTAAGTAGATAACAGAACCTTACTTAATTTTGGCACACAGTCATAACAGCGAGGTTAGAACTCACTACAGCAGTAACGATTTGCGAGATTACCTTCCTAATGACTATAAAACGATCTTTCAGCGCATTTTACTAAGTTTTAGTTTAGCACATAGCTATAGCGCATACGTACATGTATATATGGAATGAATAGGATAAATAAGGCACTATCTTCCTACCGACTTAATGGTCTACTCCACTATCAATTTCCGAACCACTTTACTAAGTTTATTTTATTCTGGTGCAAGGCCATGGTCTGTAGTGATGTATATACATGGAATTGTTGCCAAAAGTGATGACCACATTCACTGCGCATACAAATCTTTATAAAGGGAAGCCAGTTCGCTTTATATATATATATATCAATAAATTAACTATTGAACTTAAGCTTCTAATCTCTATTACTAAAGCTTCTTTTTATGATTACAATGCCAAACTTCATTCGCAGATGGATGGCATTGGTATGGGGTCTCTGCATTGTTCGACCTTTGTAAATTGCTGCATGTTTAATTTAGCAAATATAATTTTTTTAAATCTGTCAATTTATGTTCAATATATTATTTTTTTTATCATCGTCACTTGTTTTGTAATAAAAGTAAAATAAGAGTTACTATCGAAATAATTTGATCCTTCATTTTACTTATGGACATATTGAAAATAGAAAGCATTTTTTCGATATTCTAAAATAGAATTCATTTCTGACATTTCTAAGTAGCCATACTTTTTATGCAATGTTCACAGATGATTATTACCATCAATGCATCTTCTCGAGTGGTTTTTCTTTGCTTTCTCATCGGTTTTGAATTAAAAGTTTTCCTTCTCTGCATCCAGGGCTAGAAAGCTAAATCGACTTTGCTATTTAACTCTCGGTTGCGTGGAGAGGAGACAATGACGTTAGTGTGAAAATGAATGTAACAGACTAAGCCTGAATTTGAATTCTGTTCGCCGATTCCATTTCACGCACCGATAACTGATACACTACTCATCATCCTTATAAAAGCAGAGGACATGCACACAAACAAACTATAAGTTTGAGTTTCTGACACCTTAATTATAATAGTGAATGCTTGTATAGATATAATACGTATATAAATCAGATTAATCAAGACTTCCTTATTTCCTCTTCTATGACATTATTTTTATCTATAATTCAGCAGTAACAAACACTGATCAATAAGGGACTCACTAATAAGGATATTGATAAACAAAAGTAATAAAAACACAATCATTTTTTTATTTTATTCGTTGTGTCTCTTCAGGATTTGGGCGATCATGACACACCATAACTTCCTGTCGCTTGTAGGTCCAAACAGTATTTAACTCTTTACCATCATACCTGTCTCCGCCCTGCCATCCATTCATACAAACTTCTTAAGTACGTTACTCGGTGTTTCTTTCTTTTTTTAAAAAATGTCTCGTGGGCATCAAATTCCTAAAGAAAATAAATATGTCGAATTAACAAATGAATTAAACTTAAAAAAAAAAATTAACATATTCATTAATGCCAGTATTCCATTAAACAGCGTAGTATAATCAACGTGGAAGTATTGTGTAGGTTACTAGTTGATTCTCTCTGCTCCGTCTTCCTTCAGTATGTCCTGTGAGTATCAAATTCTTAAAGCCCTCTTTCCTCATTATGTGTACCATAAATTTCAACTGGTTCGTTCTGATTTTAAGTATAAGTTTCCTTATAGTTCCCAATTTATTTAAAACTTCTTCGTTACTTACATGCTCAGTCTAGAGTATTCTCAGGATGATTCGTCTGTAGGGTCACAGCTTTTTCGCTTCGAGTTTCTTGTTTATTTGTGCAAAAATTGTCCGGCATTCACTACCATATAGGAGGATTGCTATTGTATATTCGTTCAGCACTTTTTTTCTTGTTTTTGCACGAAACTTTTCTGTTTCTTAATACTTGGTTTTGCACTTTCGCACAAATACCATGAGAAAAAGTATGCCCCCCCCCCCCGCAACAGCTGTAGGTTAAATAGCAGGGAAATCTGGGTTGTCTAGCCTTGGTTTTCAATCAATCCCTTAACAGTCTGGACCAACCATAGCGATATCGGTCTGTAAAAAGGCATAATGAATTTCTTAATTCAGGTGAGTTTCGCAATCTGCTTGTAAGAGATTCCCTTTCTTAATTGTAAAAAATGAAAAAAAGTGTCAGCCTTTTTATAGCGATTGCCAAAAGCGATTTAATGTTCATGAAATCATACCCAGGTGGAATAAGTACATAGTTATTAAATTCACTAAATTGCAACGACATTGTTTTAAGGTTGAAAAATTTCTCCAAGACAGAACGTCAGAAGATAAACAACTGGTGGAGACTAACTAAAAATTCTCGTGAGACAAGGGTATCGCTTCCAATAACCGTTATACATGACGTCACCGTAGACGATTTCAAACTTTCAGTTTTCCAAAGAATACCAGGATGTAGACAAAGGAATATTGCCTATCACGCAGACACAATATTGGTTCTTGAAAATGAGCGAAGCGGTCGAAAGTACTTGAATAAGCAACAACGTAAACATAAACTTCTGACAGTTTATCCAAATTTTCAATCCCAATACACATATTATTCGAAAACGGGAAATTACAATAAAAAAATTAAAGCAACAAACCTTATCTGTTCTTTTTAATCAGACTTTTGCTGTCTAAATATAACTTATTCATTCATATATATATATATATATATATATATATATATATATATATATATATATATATTGTGTATTTAGACAGCAATCCCTCTTTTATACATGTTTAATTAAAGACGACTGACAAGGTACTGCGATTAAGCTTTTTATTTATTTATTCTTGTATTCGTACAAGTGTTTTCGTTCTGTCCAAAAGTCCGAGCGCGTTCAGTTATACTTTTAGCCATTATCAAGGATGATTTTATTTTTCCTTTTAACTGAATGGTTGTGCTATGCATGTATCTAGACTTATAGGAATGTTTTATTTTCCAAACACGGTCAGCACATTATGGCTGTGTTCATTTATTTTCCAAACACGGTCAGCATATTTGCTGAATGACATCTTTTTATTTTCTTAGTAGACTGTTATTTTTGGTGATGGTGTCTTTTTTTTTTTCAAAAAAATATTTTCTTTTCTTTACATTTCTTTCTTTCGCATTCGGCTTCTCGCCTTCTTTCATTCAATCTTACTTTCTATCACACAAGTCTTTCTTTCTCGATGATCTTCCATTCTTTCTTTCTTTTTTCTTTTGTCAGTGCTCTTTTTCTCAATTTAACACCAGCCTTTTTTCAATTATCTTTTTTCTTTCTTTTTTCACTTTTTTCTTCGTTCACTTTCTTGTTACTTTCTTTCTTTCTCAATTTCTTTTTCTCTGATCTTTCTCGCTTTCTTTCTTGACTTACAGCCATATCCTGTTGAAACACCCTTTCTCATATGATCACCGAGTTAAGCAACATCGAGCCCGGTCAGTACCTAGATGGGTGACCGCTTGAGAATACCAGGTGCTTTAAGCTTTGCATGTGGTGGGGGGGTGTAACGGATAATAGCTCGGAATTGGTATTCAGAGAACCGAGTTCCATTTCCTGTTGGGTTTTTATATTCACTTACGTGCAAATATCTTTGGGAAAGGTATGAATGGACCTCTTCTACCCTCCTCCCCGGCTATGGATTAATTAGTATAACTTGTATCAGTAAATCATTATTATCTCAAAAATACTTACAATCTAAAAATATTTTTCTGGCTTTAAATGACCTACAATGGGTTGATAAGCCGTAAAAAACGAATCAATCAAAAACTTTCTTTTTTCCTTTTATTTTTACTAGTTTTTCTTTTTCATTGAGGTTCCAGCTCTTGCTTTTTTTTCTTTCTTTGTGACCTTTCTTTGTGACCTTTCTAACAGGCTTTTTCTTTTTTCTTGAAACTAATTCATAGCATCAGTATTCAGTCATCAAGTAAACACAGTTAAATTTCTCAATCAACTTAATGTTTTCGGTGTAATATACTTAAATATATATATATATATATATATATATATATATATATATATATATATATATATATATATATATACTGCACGACTCTTCGACAGAATTGAGTCACTGTCAGTCACTGTGTGTTTATCCGAATCTAAAAATAAACATGCTAAAATTCACCTTCATACCGTACCGTACGCTGATGGCTTAGTGGGAGAAGTTCCGACTGACGCAAATTCAGTCGGGTTTTGATCCTAGCTAGAGGCAACCGGACGTCTAGCCACACTGATGAGCTGTGAAACAGCGAAACAGTCTGTCTGTGGATGACAAATATATATATATATATATATATATATATATATATATATATATATATATATATATATTACACCGAAAACATTAAGTTGATTGAAAAATTTAACTGTGTTTACTTGATGACTATGCTATGAATTAGTTTCAAGAAAAAAGAAAAAGCATGTTAGAAAGGTCACAAAGAAAGAAAGAAAGAAAAAAAGCAAGACCTGGAACCTCAATGAAAAAGAAAAACTATATATATATATATATATATATATATATATATATATATATTGTTAAAGACAACTGACTAGGTTCTGCGATTAAATTTTTCACTTAATTTTTCTTGTGTTCGTACAAGTGTTTTCATTTCTGGACACAAAGTATTCTGTCCAAAAGTTGTGCATGTCCGAGCGCGTTCAGTTATACTTTTAGCCATTATCAAGGATGATTTTATTTTTCCTTTTAACTGAATGGTTGTGCTATGCATGTATCTAGACTTATAGGAATGTTTTATTTTCCAAACACGGCCAGCACATTGTGTCCGTATTCATAGTTAATGCTATTGAGTGTTGACTTTTTCTTTTTTATGATTAGGGCTTCCATTATTTTAATTTTTTTTTGCATGTGGATGAGGTTATTATGCTTGTATTTTCTACTAGTATGTTTCGGATGGAGACTGGTAGTTTTGTGTGTGTGTGTTTAAATGAGTCCTAATGGAGCTATTGTCTGATAATTGTAACGTAAGTCGTCTGGATAGGCATGTAGTAGTGTAACAGATGTAATTATTTATGAGTTTGGTTTGACCTGGAACTATATTTATATCCAAAAAAGAAAACACTTGTACGAACACAAGAAAAATGAAATAAAAAGGTTAATCGCAGTACCTTGTCAGTCATCTTTAATGATATATATATACATACATATATATATATATATATATATATATATATATATATATATATATATATATATATATATGTATATATATATATATATATATATATGTATATATATATAATTTAAATAAAAACAGACCACTTTAAGGTTCCATATAATAAATTATTTCACCACAGCCCTTTTAAAGGACAGCGGATTATCAGATTTTATTTCCAAGGGTTGAAACGAAAAATGAAAAGAACTTTACACATTTATGACGGGCAGTAATAAGTAAATTAACGAAGTGAGGCAGTGAAGGGGGTAGAGAGACAGGATTGAGTTAGATGTAACATTTCTATTCTTTCAAATTTAAATTTTTAGAGGAAATCCAGACATTGACACATTAAATCTGTTAACGGAAGTTATATATTGATATGGGAGGGGGATAGGACAAAAAGGCATAAAGAGAAAGAGAGAGAAAGAAGTTGTGATAAAGTGTCATTAACTTTCTTTGGAATGGACGCTGTTTTTTGCTTTACTTTGAGAATTCATAAATATTATAATTTTTTATATAAGTTTGAATGTTTAAACTGTCTAAGGAATTTAATTATATGTTAGTTAAAGTTTTTTTTAAAAACTTTATTACAAAAATTTTGGGGATTTAATATGAAATAGTCGGTTAGAAAAATATTCATAGAATTTACATTAAAACACTAAAAATTTTATTTTCAAATATAAGTTTACTTCTTGTTGTAATTGATTATTAAGGTGATATCTCTATCAGTTTGACTACCCATACGGATTACCTAGTTTTTCGTAAACTATATATATATATATATATATATATATATATATATATATATATATATATATATATATATATAACTAAAACCCATGCCTCGTCGAATTTACATTTATCAGGTTGATGTAAAGATTAACCATTGCCATCTTTTACCCAGTCTTAAAGGAACCTTGCAAGTTTCTTCAAGTTTTACTCAACTCATTAATGCTTGTGCGAACAAACGTTTGCAAGTGTCAGCAAAAATTCAAAATCGATGTGAAAGAGTTCTGCATAAATTTATTGAAAAGGGACATTGGTCAACATAATTTTTAAGCCGTTAATTTTTTTATTTAATCCGATATTACTTCTTATTACTATAAATGTGATATTTAGCGTGTACACGTTCGAGTAGACATCCCTTTTTTTAAACAAGGAAATTAATGTCAATCGGTCTAGAAATGTAGAATTCCCACAAAAGGAAATGTGCCTTCCGGTGGGAATTGAAACTAGATTCCATTTCCACCAGGGAAACCACCTCTAAGTCAAACCTCACACTCTCAATATTTCGTTGATACCTTTCAAAAAACGAAATAATTGTTAAGCAATTAATGGATTTTGTTTTATTCCGACTTCATTTCTTATTACACAAAACGTTATATTTAGAAGATATTTGTCTTTCTCTTATTGCCCGGCATAGAAAAATTACATTTTCAAACAAGATGATGACTAGCGATGAAAAATGGATTTATTATCTGAATCTCAAACGAAGAAAAATTATGTCTGGATGCAGGAAATCCTTCAACCATGGACCCTAACCGGAACCTACTAAAGATGAAAAAAAAAAAAAAAAATCACCAAAATAAATTTCTAACAACTCGGCCACACACGCTCCAAACGTTGTTCTGTCAGCCACCGGATGCCGAAACCATGGGTTTACTCGGAAACGAACCAGCAGACATTATATATATATATATATATATATATATATATATATATATATATATATATATATATATATATATATATATATATATATATATATATATATATATATAGTGCTGTTCTATAAAAGTGAATCACCTGATGTTTTTTTACTAAAAATATTTTTTGTCTATTGTTTTTGGATTTAAAATAATTTTAAATCTTCCTAATATAAAGACCCCTTCCCGACCACCTAGGAAAAAAGTTTACTCACCCTAAGGTATTCTATTGATAATCATAAATTTGGACATAAATGAGATTCAGGAAAAAAACTCTGTGCAAAAAGTGACTCAGATATCGCATTCTAATGATTAAACTGGTAAATTTAAAGAGCTTTTGACAAAATATTGAAAACTATTTTACAATACACTCAGAACAATATTCTAGAGAATTCTAGAACAGCTTAAATTAAATCTAGAGTATTCCAGAATATTCCAGAAAGCCTCATACAGTATAAAAATAGCTTGAAATAGCGACTCAAGTCACTAATCAGATGAAAGGGTACAAACACGCATCAGAACCACTTAAGGCATCTATTATTTCCCTCTCAAAAGGAGGCAAGTCTACGAGAGAAATTGCAGAAATTGCTATAACCTCGCAATCAATTGTCTCTCGAGTGCTTAGGGCACATAATGATGCCACTCCTGCTCCTAGGAAAGGAAACAAGGGGACGAAAGAAAATATTGATGATAGAACTGGCAGGGTAATCAAGAGAGAAGTTGCGAAGAATAGGACTATAACTAGCCAAGAAATTGCAGTCAGTCTAAGCGAAGGGCAAGGTGTTAGTCTTGTCTCTTCAACAGTCCGTCGGTGGCTGTTAGAACAAGGCTACAAATCTTGTACACGAAGGTTTAAGCCGCTAATAAGCAAAGCCAACGAAGCCAAGAGATTTGAATGGGTTCACTATTACAAAAATGTCACCGTAGAAGACTGGAAGAATGTTCTCTTCTCCGATGAAACGAAATAAATTCAAAGGATTAGGTGAGTCACTTTTATCGAACACCTCTGTGTGTGTGTGTGTGTGTGTGTGTGTGTGTGAAAGAGAGAAAAAACGAGAAATTAGCTCTCTTTGCTTTGTAAAGCATTAAATACACATACATGTCACACTATGTATTGAATTTTCTTCGAACGTGTGATAGAAGCCCGCCTAAATTTACGAGCATCTCATGGGATAACTGATATATGGGAGATCAAAAATTATAAAACCTGACATTATGACCAGGCTGGTGTCGTAAAAATCATCTTCATAAACAGTCCACAGTGAAATTCCAACCCAGGTCTCATGTTCGGAACATTAACATTCTAATTAGACACGTGCCTATAATTTTTTATCGTATATTTTGAAAATCTAAAAAAATATAGATTATTATTTACATGCCTTACATTTATTAAATTCTTTAAACCTATCGAACTGATTTATTTGCGATAATTTCGCTTATAACTCTTAACAGTAGGCAAATCTGTCAAAGAGACGATTACATTGTATTAATTTCTGACCAATGACAATACCTTCATGATTTTCAATGTATGTCTAATGTAAAATCATTTAAAAGGATTTTTTTTAATAATTTAACCATTACCTAAATATTTTCATTATAAAATTTATTTAAGGTATTTTATGACGTACAAACTATGCTTGGGTTTCTTTCATGGCCAATTTCTACATGAGCGTTAAGATTCGCTTGAAGCAAAGTCTTTCTTTGAAGCTATTTTCCACGGTATTCTTGAAAAGTAGGTATATGTTAATAACTGACAGTATCTACATTGGTTTCACATCATTTAGATTAAATTTTTGTGCAAGTTTTGTTTACTCAACCTATCTATCTATCTATCTATCTTGTCGGAAGACCTTTGGAGAAAGGATGAGCCATCTAGTCACTATAGCTGGCAAAAAATCCCTGATATTTGTAGGTGCAAGATCATGACTGTAAACAGTCTTCGCTATCACAAATAAATGCTTCGTGAGGCTCATGTTGAGTGAACATAACCCAACTTTCTTGGGTTGCGTGTGTGAAAGTGGTCACGAATCTGTGAAACATAATAGTTACCGGTCAATGAGACGTTTAGATGAACGAGCGGATCCAACCCACACAATTACAGACAGAAAACTGCCTGCATGGTGGCTTATTGACAACTGGGATCCATGACCTCAAGGGGTCGGCTACACTAACAAACCCTACCGTTAACCCGAAACAACTGGAACTGTGAAGCATCGAATAACAGGTTACCAATCCTCCGGTGTCCAAATAGCGACGTCACGATACCAGGTAAAACGCTATGTTTAATGTCTTTGTGCTAGCAGGTTTGAGTCTTCTACTCTCATATCCCCTGGAAGTTGAAGAACGCTGAACTGGTCAGTTACATATGCGTCTTGTATCTCCTTTGAATTTGAATGTGATTAGCACCGGTGTCACTTGTCTATTACCCCAGAGAATCTGGATGTCTCTAGTAACAATGATTAAGAACTCCTAGTCGGCCACTGCGTTGTCCGCAGTGGGCGGCAGTGCTTACTATCAGGTATTTCCCAATGCATACGTGACACCGGAGGTCGTGAGATGTTAAAGACAAAGATCTGAATAATTTTAGTTCTTTGTTTAATAGTTTCTCTGACCGAGAACTCTTATAAAATCACTACAAATATAGCCATTTTGTTTCAACACTTCTGGTGTCTTCTATACACCAGGCAGGTATGAGCTGTTCTATATTATGTATAATAACTTTGACCCAATATTATGATGCTTGCGTCGTATCGGACCGGCCCAGGTTCGACTCTCAGAGTTGTTAGTAGAAGATGCGCACTGCTGATGAGCCACAAAAGAACGAAACGACCATTCTGTACCTTTTCTGTATGTGTGTACATTGAGGATTCTGGTTCTAGACATGATGAATCATTATGAAAATTATGCAAATCTCCTCATTACTAATCAATAATACGTATGTAAGTTGATGCTCAAATTCCAGAAAGGGTAAAAGTTCGAATGTTGATTTTCAAATCAGGCAGTCAAGGCATCTCCAACTTGAAAGAGTGACGGAGCATTTTTTTCCTCCTCATTTATCTGTAATAAGCAGTACATATTTATCCAACTGTTTATTGCATTCTCTTCATATCTATATATCTGTCTTCATATCTATCTATCTATCCTCTTCATATATATCTGTATATTGTGGTCTGTTCTTGTGCCCAATGTAGTTGTGTATTTGCCACCTGCACCAGTAGCCGGCCAGTTTTTCTCTCTTGAAAGATTGTCACAGCAATGTGACCTTGTCCAAGTCGGAGATAAGCTATATAAATATCGTGTCGTCTATAAGGAGAGAAGTGGACAACAAATACGGAATAATTCTTCTCAATGAGGTGTGGCTCATATAAATTAAAATCTTATTTTTATTTCCCAGATTGCAAATCCCCTTTCAGATGGAAGTGCGTAGAAATCGCTCTGAATTTTTTTTTAATTCGATAGCTATTTCTCTTTGAGCCTTCCTTGATAGTATTTAATCTTTTACCATTTCCTCAAAAGGCGTGGTCGAGTACCTCCCTTCATTACCTCCAAAGATTAGAGTCTTACATATATATATATATATATATATATATATATATATATATATATATATATATATATATATATACTTCAGGGGAGATTTATTGTTTCAACAGACAAGCTGAACCCAAAAGTCGGGTCCAGTGGTTTAATAAAAATAAAAACACACACAGCTTCTCTCTAATTCTCTTATTGGGAAAAAATTATATTTTCTTGTTTGGGAGCTTTGGCTAAAGATTAATTTTTTTACTGGATAAAGTTCCCCTTGCTTCATCTTGCCTGATTAACCTATTCATTCTTTATAAATTTCAAAGGAGCCGTTTGAAATTTGATATTAAATGCTTGTCTGAGTGTGGAAAAGGATGCCGAGTGAAAAATAGCACTAATTCACTATGAAGATGTATCTGGTTTATAAATAGCTGTAGATTAAAGCATCGTGGCATATATTTAAACTGATGTGCCGAAATATTAGCGATAGCTACTTAACAACGTCTAGACCCTGCCTCCGCGAGAATAATGGCGGCAACGCAACGTAGCATGTACTTATGAGATAATGCGTAGTTATATCTATCCAATATAGTTCAGGGATGTCCATATCTAGGTAGTGTTTGCTGATTTTTAAATAAAGTTCACTAAATACAAGACTCAAGAGCCAGTCAAGGTGAGCTGAATGAGCGGTGTGACATGAATGTAAAAGTAGGAAATGGGAATGGAAGATTATGTGGATATGGATGATAGCGATTGACCCTGGACCTGACGAGGTTAAGATTGTATTGTTCGGGGTAGTATATTCTCGGGATCCCGAGTAGCAGTTCTTGGGAAGAAGTTGTTTGAGTGGAACTTCGTTGGTATAAATGGAATACGAAGGGAATAAGGATGATTCGACCCTATGGACGTAGCATGGCGGGTCTTAGCTGTAAAGGTCTGAACTGGTGGAACTAAAGAATGGAGCTCATCTGAACATTTACCATCGAAGTAGTCATTAAGTAGCGATAGACTTGCAACGTTGCGTCTGTGTGAATGATGGCGTAATATGGAAAATAAGTGATCTCCCAACAAGGCCGCGTTAACGATTTTGAACCATCAAGATTGGAAAGTGAAGAATGACCAGCGCCGGCTCAGATATGGCAACAATACTCTTTTTATTTTATTTATTTATTTATTTTGTCTGATCTGAATGGTAATGGTAAAGCTTTTGCTGTAGACAATTTAGTATGGTCTGTCACATGACACATGCTTAATGGGATTTTTATCTAGCGTGGAATCTCGCACATTTGCAACACGCTCAATCATTGGCGATTTTCGATGCGGAAGTCCAGACGCGTAAAAAAACTCTTAATTTAGAAAACTACTGACGATATTTTCCTTCGTAGGAAAAGCCAACCCTGGGGCAATTACAGCTTCTTTTAAAAAAACGTCTTAAAATACGTATTGGTTTATTCTAAATTGTTTAGTTTATTTATTCGCAAAATGGGCCACACAGAATAAAAGGAACTTATTCATTATTTACATTATTTGGACTATTGTCCTCATCTTTGTCGCCATATTTATTACAACGTTTCGGCCGTTGTACGCTCCGGCCTTCTTCAGGTGGTTGGAATGTCGAACTGAACCCTTGATTTCGCTCACTGGGGTAGACTGTTCTAGTTCCACGTGCCATGTTTAATGGATGTCAGTTATCAGTTATCTCCTGTTAATTTTTCCCTCTGAAAGTTCTCCACTGCCTTAACCGGGTATTGAACGCACACTCTTTGGGTGCTGTCACTGGATCTAACCAACGCCTTTATCCACTGTGCCATCTGTGTATGAATTTCTGGGTATTATAAACCTAATGTCTTCAGCAACCATTTTTACCAGGGCTCATATTGCAATTTTTGCTGTTATCATTGCATGTTTTACCAGAGTTCATATTGCAATTGTTGTTGTTATTATCTCTTTTCTCTGGTGCTCCTTATTACTGGTTCCTATATTGTATTCATTTCTATATTTAAAAAAAAGGAAATGCGTAGTTTGTTTTCTTTCTTTTAATATACAAATATTAAATAAAATCCTTTCTTTTAATATACAAATATTAATGAAAACCTTTCTTTTAATATAAGAATATGAAAGAAAATCTTTTTTTCTTTATGCAAAAATGATTGAATTCGTCAAGCCGTCACCATTTTTATTTACACAATCAATAAAATCTATCATTCCTTCATTTTATTCATAACATTCATAAATTTATTAACAGCAGTAAAATAAATACCTTTTGTGAGACTGACATGTTTGTTTATTTTGGGGACGGACACACACACGCACGCACGCACGCACGCACGCACGCACGCACACACACAATCCTTGTTTAATAATTGTTAATACTGGTCTCAAGGCAATTTCGGATATGCTTGTAGCGTAACGAGTATCTGTGCGGAAAGTGAGAATGACGTGCTGAATTCCATTCAAATCCAATGCGTTCTCTTTCGCACAAATACACTGGGAAAAGTTTGAAGCCATTTCTTGTCCACACTCCCAGCAGACTCAATTTTCTGTCTTTTGTTGGAAATCAGTCTAAGAAAAGGACAGCTTCGAATTACAAACCGGTTGGGCTGGGTTAGTAATTTCACCCCATAAAAATCTACTTGCTACAGAAACTGCAGTAGCAACACCTTGCTTTGTAAAGCTATAACCCTATACTCTAAAGGGGAGGTCGACAGCAGTTACGTACAAAGAAATTTCAATGTTTTTTAATACTTGGCCTATTTTTTGTTTTAATTCAAGTTGACAAAATTGAAAGTTGAAAATACTGATACTGTGATTTTGATGCAAACACATGAAATCAAGTTGCAAATTAAATTTGCGATAAAAAAAATCGAGGAGTATGACGGTAAATATTGTAGCTAAAAATGTTAGCTTTCTGTTATCTGAAATCATTCAAAGAGACGGGGTTGTTGTGTTCTCTCCGCAATGAGGTGAAATTAAAATAGGAACTTTCTGATGTGTCTCCTGAAGTCGGAAACTTGGGTATTTTGATTATTCTAAGAAATTTTAGGTTGAGTCATAAATAGTTTCTATTTGTTTATCAACCTGCAGTTATATTTTCACCATTATTTGCAATGATTTGTTGCCATTTATCAGGTAACTCTTCAATAGCTTTTCAGTAAAATTTCGCAGGTTTTGGTGTGAAAAAATTTTCGGCGCATTTTTTCATCTAGTTTTCATTAAAGAATGTCTTCCTTATCAAAGCTTTTTAAAGCAATCGAAAAGATCATATTCTGTTGCTGCCAGGTAGGATAAATATGGCGGATTGGATGGAACAGACCAACCGAGTTCCAATTTCATTCTTGCATGCAGCTTTACGTTGTCATAGAGGAGAACAAAATTTTTCCTATTGACAAGCGTGGAGCTTTTTTCGATCAAATATCTTTCACGTTACAACTTCTGGACGTATAAATGTGTATTATTTTGTATTTCATTGCGTTTTAAGTGCTCTAAATGGGTAATACCTCGACGATCACACCACACACACAACCTTTACCTTTCTTCCTGGAGCTTATATTTTGGGATCACATGTGGATATTTACCCTTGACAATACCCTGTCTTTTCCATTGAGCATTGTTGTATACAACCCACTTTTCATCTGCTGTTATGATATATTTAAGAGACGGCTAGTTAGGATGATAAATTTGTCATTACAGTTGTTTCACAAAGGTGGAAATTACTCATGATTTAACTTAATATATAGAGCAATCGCTTTAAGCACAACTTTTCAGTCGATACATTTTTAAGCATTCACGAATTTATATGAAAAAGAAAATGACCTTGCGTTGGATCATGTGCTTTCAAAAATGTCTGTAAAACTGTCTTTAAACATATGAAGAGTGAAGCAAACGTTTCAGGGTTAGTTTGTTGACGTTTTCATTATTTTTAAATTTTAACAAATTTAAAGAGAGAAACAGAAGAAAACTAACATTTTGTTTCAGTATTGTGTGTCTATTTTTAGATAACTTCAGATGTTTGCTTTCTAAAAACAATAATCTTTTTGACAAACAAAGCCTATGAATTAATTTCTTTGAAGTCACTTATTTTCACTAAAGTGAGCAATAACTGATCAGGCATAATCAGTAATCGATCAGGCATATTTCTGATTCTAATTCTTTTAAAATGAATATGATGCTTACACAAAAATTCTAATTAATGTCAAAACAATCCAGTATCTTGGGTTTTGGCCGGTTCGAGTTTAAACGAGACGAGTTGAATGTAATGAATATATAGTTTTATTAATTAAAAATGTTTCTTTTTCTTTTTTCTCACAATGTTATACTGAATGTTTAAATAAAACGACTGCTTTTACTAGGGTGTTATCAAATGGAAATAAAATCTGCCGTTTGGAATGCGAGATTTGCTGAATAATTCTTTGCGTTAGAATGATAACTGATTTGGTTTAATAGGAGTTTTCAGAGCATCTTGCTTAAAATGTGAATATTTCCTAATACTCAGACGTCGGCCATTCATCTTTTGTTATCACTAAAGATAGTAACTTGATTAAACGAAAATTCTTTTGTTTCCGGTGGTTTGTTTTTTAAATAACGTGGTTTATTTCTATTAACATAATCGATATAATGCATCTGCAAAATAGGCAATCTCTCTGTTATCTTTTCTCTCTCTCTCTCATTCACACACAAATACACACACACACACACACACTCACTCTCTCTCATGCACACACACGGATGTACAGATTTGCCAAATTTATATCGAAATAGTATAAGGACTTCTCGATCTATGCTGGTTGCTATTAATTTTACTGTTTAAGATAATGAAAAAAGGGATAGCAACTCAAATACGTGTACCACTAAAAATAACATTTATAGTAATAAGAAATCATTTTCAGATTAAAACATTAATTTAAAATATTACTCTTTCTCTCGTTCTGTATATATATATATATATATATATATATATATATATATATATATATATATATATATATATATATATATATATATATAAATATAAATATATATATATATACAGAACGAGAGAAAGAGTAATATTATTAGTAGTAGTAATCTTATAAATATAAGTAACTACACTCGTTTCGGAACAAAAAATGTCTGCCCCCTACAGAGGAAAATGTCAACAGCAGTGCCTGGTTTACCAGGTTAAAATTTATAAGGACATAAATAACTACAATAATGATATAAATCCTAAAGTGTACATAGGAGCTACCCAAGACGTGTTTAAAAAACGATATTACAATCATACGAGTAGCTTCAACAACGAAAAAACTAAACATAGTACTACATTATCTAGTTATATATGGAAAATTAGACAGGAAAATAACAAAGACCCGATCCTCAAATGGGAAATATTAAAAAGATGTTCTAAATATAAAGCTGGTCAAAAATTCTGTAAACTATGTATAGAGGAAAAATTAGCTATAGCTTTATATTGGTAACCCAAAGATTTATTAAATTCTAAAACGGAAATTCTAAGCAAATGCAGACATAGAAACTCTTGGTTATTGGATTAGGCGTCGTCTCCCTGGAATAAATAGTTGTTTGTCCGAGTTTGTCTCTAAATCACCCACTCCCTTTTAAGCCATTTTACGAATAAATGTTCTTCCCCAATCCTCCCCATTGTTGTTTTTTTTTGTCTTTGGTCACGTGGTTTTGGTCTTTTGTTTATTGACTATAAGTATACCGTTTCCTTTTTTTTACCTCTTTAGCCAGCCTTCCCTGACGATCCGCTTAGGTGAAACCTTGGTAGGTTTGTCTGGCTCTCTAGGTTTAACTATATATATATATATATATATATATATACACAGTGACATTATATATTATATATATATATATATATATATATATGTCCCTGTAACTGTCATGTATGGTACGCTCCAATACTGGAGCTCTGACGGAATTTGCTGTCATTTGATCCTGTTTTTGTTCCTATACAAATATTTCTGAGGGAATTTCTCAGATTGTAATTCTCAAGTGTTTTTTCATGTCCCGATTTGCTTCTCCATGATATATTTTTGTACTAAAGTAGTATCGAATATCCTTGGTTGGCAACTAGCCTATTGCAGAAAGAAACGGCAGCTTACTGCGGGAAATCCTCTGTCTAGTCATTCATCAATCGAAAGAGACATGATCGCTAAAACGTGTATCCCGTATGCCTCTTGACTTAAATACTAAAGGAGAATGGGTGCGTATTCAACTGGTTAGAATGTTAACTTTCCAACTATGAGTCCAGGGTTCGGATTTTACTATGGTCGATATGTCAAAAAGGCTACTTCTTAATAATATCACCCAGGAAAGACGATTGCAACATTCGGCGCTAATGTGATGTGTCTGAAAACTATACCGCAGATTGTGAATGAAGTTAAGTAGACGAAACCGATCCCAAGCTATCGGTGGTTGTACAAGCATGAAGTTACAAGTCATCGTCACCGAAGCTTCAAGAGTACTGGCCTTGGTTAACTATGAACTCCTCCAGATTATGCGTTCTATTCTGTATACTGTAATTTCGGTTCGCTCAGCATAGTCGCAGAATAAGCCACAGGTTGGCTCTGTGGGTGTTGAAGAAGCACAAATACGCCTCAGCAGGCGTCTGCAACTATGAAAGGAAAAATAAAACAGGCACTTTAGCAGACGAACATAGTCGGAAACGAGCAGCTAGTCATTAATGTCATACCACAACTATCCCTACACGCAAGCCACCAATCTGTCACTGGGTGGCATGCCACTAGCGTTTGTCGCTGGCGGCCCGGTGTCGGACCGCCGTCGTATTGGTCTCGGCAATGTTACCACTGGCGGACGGCTAGAAGCCCACCGGTGGCTGCCACCAGAGGACCGATGGCGTTGCTATCGGCGGGCCACTAGCGGTTTGTAGGGGATTTAACTATACACAAGATGCATAATAACTAAATATGCATAGGAAACAGAAAAAAATTTATTTAGTAGAAATAAATCCCATTTATCCATTTTAATGCAAAAAAAAAAAGAATACATAATCTTCAATTTTAATACTTTGGAGAATAGCCATTATTCAATTCTACAGCAAACAACTCTTTTTGAAGTTCTCAATTAATGATTTGCAAATTTTAGTTAGTATTTTGTTCCATTCTTCTTTGCACGTTGTCTTCAGATCCTGGATGTTTGTTGGGGCTCTTGATTGGATATATACCTTATGTATATAAGGTATATAATATATACTATCACACACACGCTCGCATACTCAAACACACGAACGCGCGCGCGCGCGCACACACACACACACACACATATATATATATTTTATTTATTTATTTATTTTAAAATAGTGTCTAGTTTGTATATTAAATATTTGTCTTATCATTTATTTAATGTTTCATTATTTTTAGTAACTAGTAGTTTGTTTTTACCTTGGTGTTATCTTAAATATTGAAGTATTAATTATGGATGGTTAGAGTTGTTCTTTGTGTATATATATATATATATATATATATATATATATATATATATATATATATATATATGTGTGTGTATATATATATATATATGTATATATATATATATGTGTGCGTATGTGTGTGTGTATAGACATGTACACAGTCATACATACGTATATATTTATATATTAAATTTTTATTCATTTATTTTATTTTATTTCTTAAATTTTTGTTCAAATTATTTTATGTATATTTTATTTATATTTATTTATTTGTTTTATTTAATTTATTTATTTTATATTTATATTATATTTACCTTTTTTTATCTGTTTTTTTAAATTTAGTGCTTACACAGCAAAACAGTAAGTATTTACATTTATTTATAAGTATTTATTTATATACTAACACAACTATTATTTCTGTTTTCTTGTTTCAGATTTTATTTTTGTTTCTAAAACTAATTATTACATTTTTTCCCCTTAAGCATAGTTTACAGCTTTTATTATTAATACTATATGAGACTGATCCGTTTATAATTTCCCATTTGATTTTGGTGGTGATATTGTTTTCTTCTTGGGTTCATATGTATTTTGATAGGTTTGTATTGTTTGGGTATTTTTTCTCTCAAAGGATATTTTTGGTTGTAATATCTTCCTTTTAGGTTTTTTTTTCTGTAGCACTTATATACATTTTTTCGCCCACGTTAATGTTATTAGTTCAGGTAGCTTTGTATATTATGTTATTGGTTAAACATTTATTGATAAGTGGGCAATTTTCTTTGTTTTTGCAATTATATTTGATAGTTTTATTTTGATGGATGTTTTTATTTTCTCTATTTTATCCATGCAGCTGTAACTAATTTTGATTATATTTCTATCGATAATTTTTGATAATCTTCTGTTTTTAGGGAAGTCTTAATCAATTATTTTTTTTAATATTATTTTACCTATATTTTTTTTTATAGTATTGTTGTAGGCAGGTGGGTGAATCAAATTATAATTCGTTTTCTGTTGTTTTTTTTGTATTTTTTCATTTTTGTATTCTAGTTTGAATATTTGCTATTTCTTAGGGCTAATGCGCATGTTTATTTTCTTTGTTTTCACTGAATATATTTAAGTTGCTAGTATTTGTTGAAATTCTTTTATTCATATGGATATTTGTTTGAATTCGTTAGGGGATGGAATTTTTGTTAATATATATATTCGGTTGTTGTTTGGTTTTCTGTACGGTTTGTATATTCCATTGCTTAGGAAATTTACTATTTTTGGTTGGATTTTATACCGATTGTGAATCCTAGCATTTTTAAAGTTTTATTATTTCTTTTCTTATTTTGTCTATAGTTCTACTGTTGGAATTTATTAGAATTAATAGTTCATCGTTCTTGTATGGACCTCTATATTTTTTGTTAATTATATTTGCTAATTTGTTTATTATTTATATGCCTACAAGCTCATAGCTGACCATCATAGCTACCCATTGTTATATCAAAATTATTATTTTTTGGCACTTTTTGGTTCATATTTTTTATTAGAGTATAATATAGATTTTCGGTAGTGTTTTATTATATTTATATCTTCATTAGGGATAATCATATATTGTTTTGCTAAGTTTAGTCCATTATTTAATATATTCTTATTGATAGAGTGGTAAAAGACTTTTATATAGAATTGCGTGAAAGAACATTTTCTTTATTGTTAATGTTATAAACCAATTAATTGTTTCTTTTGTGAATTTCCATTGATTTATGTTCAATATATTTCTTAGATTTGAACATATATTATCTAGTATTTGTTTACTTATTTTCCCAATGTTGCTTTTTGTGGAGTTTAGTAATCTTCATGTTTTTGCTAATGTCAAAGATTATATTTCGT
Source organism: Acanthosepion esculentum (assembly GCA_964036315.1). Taxonomy (NCBI): domain Eukaryota; kingdom Metazoa; phylum Mollusca; class Cephalopoda; order Sepiida; family Sepiidae; genus Acanthosepion; species Acanthosepion esculentum. The sequence goes on from OZ038504.1 coordinate 6,403,414, forward strand.
CCCAAATTGGTCATCCAGGGTAATTCTGGTAGATAACGTATTTAACGCAAAAATTCGTTGTAATGGTAAAAAGATGTTTTTTTAAAGATATATAACACGTTTATGGAAAACAATTGATCTGCAGAACTATAGACTTAGTTCATGTCACGTTAACTGGAAAACACTTACAACAAAAGAATTCGTGGATTTGCCACATTACAAAATTTATTAAAAAAAATCTCACTTGAAATATTTGAACTCTAGCGTTGCGACTTGTACGTTCCAATATTATATAACCATTAATACATAACACATTCTTTAAAAAAACAGTGTTGCGGTCTACAATACATTTATGTCGTCTTGAAGTTTTATTTCTAAATGAAAAAATTACAGCCTGACGATGGGAACATGAAGTTTTCGAATATATATATATATCTTTTAGCTGCAACTACTGCGACCGAGTATGCCTGTCCCTCACTGGACTTATCAGTCACAAACTTGCCTACAAGTATCCGACGTGTACACAGACTCCCTCGTGATCTTCGTTTTGCGAAGCCAAGGTATAATGATGATATATATATATATATATATATATATATATATATATCTGGCTTGAGGCAATCGGATGTCTAGCCACACTGATGAGCTGTGAAACAGCAAAACAGTCTGTCTGTAGATGACAATACATACATATATATATATATGTGTGTGTGTGCGCGCGTGTGCGTGTGAAAGATAGAAATCCTAGTATCTGCAGTTACAGGCATCTACTGAAGGTCTTGGAATATATCTTCTCGGATAAAGGAGGACTAGTTTAAGTAAGAACTCAACGTCAACAGAAGAAAGGAAGATTTTTTTTATTGAATTGGACAGTGATTAAAACCGTACGTATTTGCGCAGACAGGAACTTGACTGTATGCTATACAAATATATGAGTTTATACATATAACACTGTTACAAATGTTTATATTATGATATCGTTACCGCTTTTCTGACACCTATGATTGGCTAAATTATTTCCTTTTGCCAGTTATTCATGATTATTAAAGAACCAATCACAATTCCAAGCACTCTGAAATCTCATTAGATGCCTTTGAGAAACCACCGTGTCAGTCACCCAACTTTGTTTGAAGGGAAAGAAAAACACTGCTTTTCTAAGACGGCACTCCCGTTGATTTTCTTTGAGGACAGGATTTCCACGGGTGCAATAAATAAAATAAAATAAAGACACCTGATGTTACTAAGCTTGTTTAACTTAGGTGGTTAAAGAAATTTTTAATGGGATAATAATAATATATACTTGGGAAAAAATAATACTCCGTTATGGTAGGCTCTAAGGAAGTATCCTATATTACCCTACGCAAAAGGCCAGATGTTCTAGTTTTGAATCGATAAGCTTAGTCGAGTACTGCACAAGGCCTGATTCGAACATCCTATCAACTGTATATAATGCTTTTTTTTTCATACCAATAGTTGAAAATGGCTTTAAGCAAATGTAGATCATAAAGAAGAATTTCCTTCATCAGATTTCACAGATTGGTGCCACAGAATCATAAAGAACTTTACCAAATAACAAAAGCCACATCACTTGAAGACTTCCAACAGCAGCAACAACTAAAATGAGTAGCACGTGTAACTGGACGTAACAATGAACCATATGTTGACTTCCCACACTACCTTAAAAGGTTTGAAAGAAACTCTCCATCAGTACTAGAAAGAGCGATAACAGTGAACTTGCGAAGTCTAATGTCCTGAATGTTTTAAGAAAAATATTTTATAAATTTCAACCAAGTGTAACACTAACTGTACGGTTAATAAATGCCGAATGTTTCCTTATAAGGAAACGGCTATCCTCACTCTTACCATTACCATAAATCGGAGAAACGATGTTAATACACCCAACAAATTTTCGAAGCTGAAATCATTTCTTTATAAATTTTCTGTTCTTTAAGTTTGTTATGGTCCAAGTTCCTTGTACCACGGTGATGGTCCAAGGTAAAACCAATGAAGAATAACTCGGACACAGGTATGGAATAACGCAGATATATTACAAACAGAAATATGGACAAAGAAGTAGAAATGTTAGTAATGAATATCAGATTTGGTTGGAGAGAACTATGTTGTCTCGACAAGTATCACTATTCCAATGTCTTACAGTAATCGTCTGACCTCGACTCTCGGTTCTGTCTGTGACTGACTCTGAACAGTATTTACTGTCCCCCCCACGTGGGATAGATGTGGCACAAGGCCGAGTTTATCGTGGGTATTCCCGAGCCCGTAGGCTCGGTCAAAAAATGCCCGTAGAACCCGTATAAACGGGATCGGGTTGGTCAACCTCCCCGAACGAGGCTCTGCCCTTCGGCGGAGCCTCGTCCGGGTTCCTCTCTGCCCAGAGGCAGAGAGTTCCCCTCTGCCTCAGAGGCAGAGAGTTCGACCGTCAAGCCGAGTCGTCCAAAAAGGACTGACTCTGAACCGACTGCTCCCTCTTGAGGCGCAGTATTTATGATGTCCGGAATAGTCCATTATTATTATGGGTAAGTTCCCATAACAAACTTATCTATTCTTTTGCAAAGTAAAGATGAACCTTCAAGCCTACCTAGCACAATAGAGTAGACTTGTTTCCATAGGGTTAGGGTCCCAGCTATAGGCAAATAGTGAGCCTCCAAACAAAAATACAGAACATTTTCAACAGTACATTTTTATAGTAAAATGACAATCAGTGCAACAGTAAAATAAATATAAAAATATATTTTTATATTAGAATTACCAACAATACATTTTATGATCTACAAACTACGTATCTTACAAACGTACCTTTAACATGACAGTATAAAATGTACAAGATATCTGTAGTTGAAAGCATAAAATTGCGTGTTGGACATTTAGATTTCGGTATTAAATAACCGATAGAGGTTGATATGCCGCTAAACAAATTCAACAAACAACAGGAATAAACAGGAAAACTTCGTTAGATACAAAGAAAATGACATGTAATATCAGTTCTCTTGTATTCTAATGAATATTGGACAATTTTCTCACAGAAGAAGGGAAGACATTAGGCAGCAGAAACGTGGCTCGACAGAAGAATGTTGAGAATACCACGTGAGGACCAAGTGAACAAGGAGGAAAATTTAAGGAAAATAGGAATTAAAATAAACTTATGCTTAGAATCAGAAAGCAACAGTTGAAATTTCTAGGACATATAATGTGGATAGAGGACTTGAAGAAATTAACCTAACAAGCTTGGGTAAATAGATGACAGAACAGTGAGTGGGAGCGTAATAAAAAGACAAATACATTTAAGAGCTACAAAAGATAGGAAGTTGTAGAGAGCTATGATCGCCTACGTCCTGAAGGGTTATAACGCCTAGAAGAATATGCAAAGAAGACATCTGAACATACGAACAATGTTGGGTTAACTCGATTTTGGTTGGTGTTTCGGCGTTTATTTTTATTAACTAGTACAACTTTTTCATTTCACCAAATTGTAGGAAAGAAAATAACTTTTATATTATATGAATATCGCTTTTTAAAATTATGATGATTTTGTAAGCGTGGCTTATTTGTGGCTAGTGATTTACTAAGCATAACTTAGTTGTGGCACAAGGCTGAGATTAAGGAACACCCATTGTGTATTAAACTCACTACTAAGTCGTAATTGATTTTGTGAGACAAACTTGCTAACCGTTACACCACGTTGAAGTGCCTTATGATCTTCTAAGAGTAGCTTAAATGTAGTACAAGGCCGCAAGTGTGGCGAACCCAGTGAGAATACGGTTTTTTAAAATGCTATATCATTTATTTATTTAAGCTATGAAAATGATTGACAGCAACAAATCAGTTAGTTTGTTTAACGCCAACCGAATTATTTCAATGCTGAAATCAGTGAAAGCCAGGACATTAATTTATCCATTTGTCGCAAAAGACAACGAAAATAAAATATAAATAAATAAAACGATTAATATATAAATATCAAAATAAATAAAATGTAAAATATGAATTCATTCAGAATCCTTTTTTTATTAATGCGTATATTTTAAATCGGACAAATATTTAAATGTATTTGCTTATCAACATTTTTTACTCGTTCATTTTATGGATATTTAAATATTCACAGAATAAAGCCAAAATATTAAACAACATTGTAAAGTGGATGAAGATTTCAGCAATAAATTTATTAAAAAAATATTCATTGTCGTAAATAAACAAACAACAATCAAATTACTGGGTGTCATTTTTAAATGATAATGTGGAAATAGCCCATCTTGATTGCCAGAAGATTTCTCCTAAAGCTAGATAGGTGGCTTTGTATAAGCGGTATATAAAGAAAAAGAGGGTTTGAGTCCTTTCCTATTATATCGCTTATAAAGCGGTATGATAGGAAAAGGCTCAAACTCTTCTTTTCTTTCTTTACTCACAAGACGTGTCTCGTTTCCTCCCCGTGGAACTTAACCCTCAGACATACTACGTGTCGCATGGCGAACCGACTTCTTAGTTTCGTCTGAACCCCGTGGCGTAAAACACACACACACACACACACTACAGTTAATTACACAAATATCTATTGCCCTCCTTTTCTTAAGTATTTTGTTTTGTATGTAAATAAATATAAAAGCCATGAATTTGTAAAAGGAAATAAATATAAAAGCTATGTATGTGTTTGCAAACGCCATTAAAACTGGATAACCCATTTTCGTTACAATGCACAATTTAAAAAAATTACTATTCAAATATAAAAGTTTTCTTCCTTTAATTTTCTGAAATTGGCTGTTATGATTCTTTCTTCTGTTAATATAAATGAAAACACTGTAAAATGCTAAAAAAAGCTTAAATTCATTTTATCGAACAAGTAGCCAGACTCTGATGGACTCCAGTTGTACAATAATATATGGTTGCTTTTAATGGCGGTATTTAGTTATTCGCTGTATTTAAGTGTTGCTTCAACGAAACATTTTATCCCTTAGACGCCAGAATAGAGATGTTTTATTGGAAGCCATAAATCTTGATTTTTTTTTTTTACTATCATAACACCAAAGAGTACACTTATTTCACCTGTGCACCATTTTCTCAGCGTTCCGCTGGATCGTCTTGCACAACACCGAGATAAGCCTATTCCCACAAAACACCTGCCTGGGAAAATTTTTGGTAAACTAGTTTCATAAAGTATATTTGTGTAGTAAGGTTTCATCGTCTTAAGCTGCCTCATTGCTTTGACCGTGTGCTACACTCAGTTAAATATCGTTAATTTTACATGCCCTATAAGTATTTTGTTCTGTTGACTAATTGCTATACATATACGCTGCTATTTCTGATGCGATTTAATTGATTTTTGACAATACGTCTCGGCTGTGATTGTTTCACCAGGATTCAGAACGCTGTGGTGAATCAATCCAGCTCCAGTTCACCAAACAGACACTATAACCTTCTTTTGGTCGAACGTCGGCTTTGGGAAATGTTTAGGAGTTTTCTTTCGATTCCTTGAACGTCGTTGGTTGTCGTATACGATCCGTTTCTCATCAAATGGCACAAAGCGATCGAGAAATGGGTCATTTTGTTGCGTGAAAGAAGAGCAGAACAGACTTCATAATGTCGATTCTTTTGATTTTCATTCAATCTGTTAAACGTTCAAATCATCATAAATTCATCCAACGTTTGCTCTAAGTTGCCAGAGTAGGACCCTAATCATCAGAAAAACTAACCTCTGAAACGTAGATTCGTTTGGAATGTGGTATGGTATGTTTAAATATTCGAAGCCTATTTCTTCAAATCTAGGTATGTACACGAACAGCAAAGCATTGTCTAGAAAGAGATTAAACAGATTGGAGTTTTCTCCTTGTTGCACTCGTGACGAAGTTTGAAATTGTACGGTTTTGGCGTTTTCACCAGACATAAAACTTTGACGCTGGAAAAAATGGTCGGCTCCCTATATCGCTCCAGAAAGTATCTAACTCACCTACCCTTCCACTTTTACAAGAGACAGATCTTACCAACAATTGAATATTGCTGCAACATCTATCCTGGAGCTGCGTGTACGCGACCGTGTGTATTATGAATTGTTTCCCCACAACTCCCTTACCCACACACGAAACGTTATTTGCCTCTCGCTATTCTATCGCTAATTTCATTTCAGATGTTCGGGCGAGCTATATTCCTTGGTTCCAACAGTCCAGACTTTCACAACTAGGACTCACCACGCCACGTACACAGAGCCAACTCATCCTCATTTCCTTCCTATTCCATTGGTAAGGAGGAAGTTCCACTCAAACAGCTTTCTCTCTAGAACTATTGCAATGTGGAACGGGCTCCTAAGAGGATGCTCACCTGATCATTACAATCTTAATCTTTTCAAGTCGTAGGTCAACCGTTATCTATCTTACATAACATGCAACTCTTGCTCCTTCTCTGTACACAATTATAACATCCACCTTTACTAACAATCAACCTTGGGTAGAACAACTTTCTATTCGATAAATACGCTATTTCATTTTCTTACATTGTGGTTTACCCTGTACAAGGAACGTGGGCCACTCGAGGTAGAGGATTACAAAGTAAAAAGCACAGTTTATGTGGATAGGTGGGGAAGATAACGGTTGACTCTAGACTTGAACAAGTTTTGATTGTATTGATGTTGGAAACAGTCTCTAGATTGTTGGTTCCACAGAGCAATGGTTCGGAGTAAGATGCTTTTCGAGTGGAACTTAATTCTCACCACTGGAATACGGGGTGGGGGATGAATGTGGTTTGATACAAAATGATTGGCATGGCAGGTCCTACACATGAAGGTTAGAATAGGCGGAACCAAGGAATGCAGTTTGCCCTAGCACTTTCCATGGAAGTAGCGATAGAGCAGTGAGAGGATTGCTACAACTCGTCTGTGAAGGAGGGTTTACAGGGTGGAGTTGTTTGATTATATATATGCCTTCATTGAACTCTTTACCTGAACGAAAACTAAATTGGGTTGGTGAAAAAAATATATAGTCATTGAGCGAATAAATTTAACATCATTCTCCATTTTCAAACCGATCTCGCATTTTCGGATTACCATTTGTTTCGATTACATTCTATTAGTGCCACGACATTCAGAAATAAGAAAGCTGTCTTTTCTTTATAAGAACCCATTGTTTTATCATTGGGGATTGAAAGTACTGTAACTTCTGATGACAATTATCCTCAATAGCTTTATATTATTTCTATCGATCCCCTACTGACATTACCGGTACTCCCCAGTTTAGCTTCAGTAATTATCTGTACTAATAATTTCAATATTTTTGGTACTGAGAAAAAATACAAAAACAGATGACTGAGCAAAAAATTTAAGCTTTTGAACGTTTTTTCAAAATTGAAAACCACATATTGTTATTGTGGAATAAAAAAAAACTGCCTTTATGGTGGAAGCGCACGAACTAAAGAAAAACCGATACGAGTCACTGCGTGCCGAATGTGTGGAAAACGGTTGGACGTGTCATGTGATGCCTATTGAGATTGGGTGTCGTGGGTTTCTGGGACATTCGGTCATTTCCTTCTTTTCAAAAATAGGCATCACTGGTCGTTGGTTGTAGAGCGCTTCGCATCACATTCAAAAAACAGTTCAGCAGGCGTCAGGTTGGATTTGGTCGAGATCAAAACAAGCAAATAAAACGCGCGCAACATCACCACCTAACATGCGCGAGTGAAATATTTGCGTGGTCGTTTACAACGGTTTTTACGAGCGCGTCAATAACGGCAAAACGCGTTCAGGAACTTTCATTACGGATAGAAGCTGCAACGAAGAACAATCGTTTATTTATTTTATTACAAGAATTTACAAATAGGAAAGATTAATTACTTATCTTCATACCCTGCCTGGTGGCAAACGCTGCTGGTGGCGCTAGGGGTGGCGGTCCCGCCATAGCCACCGAAACCGTGATATCACCCCTGGTCGGCGGCTGATGAAGACAGGGTATCGCTCGTGTCATTACACGTTGTATGTTAAAAAAAAAAAATTGTAATTGTGAATGACGGCAATTACGTCATTAATTAATAAAGTCTATTTTAATTACAATTCCAAGTGTTTTTTTATCTTTTTCTTGAAAACGCAATATTATTTTCGCAATGACTTCACTTCACAATTAAAAAAACAATCTCTGCTTGTGCACAGAGCATATATATATATACATACATATATAACGATAAATAAAAACTATTTCTGAAAGATGACGCTTTTTAGGCAAACAGTATATAAAGATACTTCAGGTAATAGAAATGTTCTTCTGCAGAAGGATGCTGAGAATAATATTAATTGAACGTGAGTTATAGGGAAAATATAATCGAATCGAACACTTACATATAGAAACAGAAAGAGTTAGTTTAAATTTAATGAGGAAAGAGGGTGTAGAATATCTAATACTCACAGTGTATATTGAAGGCGAGAGAAATAAGAGAGGAAAGCAGCGCATAATCTTTCTAACGAGTTTGTGTAAATGGTTAGAAGAACAGGGATTAGCAGATTATTTACATTATTCGGACTATTGTCCTCATCTTTGTCGCCATGTTTATCACAACGTTTCGGCCTTTCAGTATCTGTCTATATTTCTAAGATGACGTATTATGTACACTATTTACATTATTCGGACTATTGTCCTCATCTTTGTCGCCATGTTTATCACTACGTTTCGGCTGTTGTACGCTCCGGCCTTCTTGAGGTGGTTGGAATGTCGAACTGAATATACAGTCTACCCTAGTGAGCGAAATAAAGGGTTCAGTTCGACATTCCAACCACCTGAAGAAGGCCGGAGCGTACAACGGCCGAAACGTTGTGATAAACATGGCAGCAAAGATGAGAACAATAGGCCGAATAATGTAAATAATACCTCATCTCAGAAATATAGAGAGATATTGAGGGATTAGGAGAGAGGGCAAAAAAACTTGCCGAGAGCTACAAAGAACAGGAACTTGTGGAAAGCCATGATCGCGCACGTACTGAAGAAACACGGCACATAGAAGAAGTAGTAGTATTTGTAATTAAGGTGCTCAATATCAAATAGAACGTAAATAATATTAAATACAATTAAATAATCAACTTACCAGTCTCTACTCTGAATTTCGCAAAGATGTATATACTCGACAGGGGGCGTTATTGAATTTATTTACATAAATCATATTTTTTTAAAAGACGTTACTTCATTTGCTGTAAAATACATTAATTTTTTTTTAGTAAGCTTATTTTAAATTTGTTCTTTCTTAAAGCCATCATTGAATGATGCAAACTAATTTGTAATTGTTTGGTTATGAATATTAGATAAATTTTACATAATCGAAGTATTTCTGTTATTGATAAGGATGTCTGTTAATATTTTTATAGTAAATCGATAATATCGTGAAGGTTTCAAATTATATCTAATATCTAATAAGCTACAAATAGATAGAACCCTTCATTATATTAACGATTTACATAAAACTTGCTCTATCCAACAATGTCATTGTGCTTCATGTACCTGTTTAAGTTTCCGTAAAACTAAATAGGTGGAATTACTTTAGGAGATTTACGGCTATATATGATTAGGCATATTTTCTGTAATAAGTTTTTTTCGAGTACGCAGGCTGGTAGATAAAATAAATATACTGTTTAAAATAAGCGGAGCGTCTACTCAAACACGGGTATCTGCTAAAAATAATGTTTGAAGTAATAAAAATATGTCAGATTAAAAAATAAAATTCATTAATTCTTTTTATATACTATGACTCATTATTTAAGCATACGCACACACATTTCGTTTTTGGATCTGATGAAGCCTTGAAAGGCGAAGCGTGTAATTAAATCTAGTTTTAATGAAACATTTTCCATTTGTCAAATTTCTTAAAAACTTTGTCGGGATTATATATTCACGCACACGCGCGCGCACACACACACATGCACACACATATGTGTGTGCGTATAAGTAACTATACACAAGTATTGAAAATAACGGTTTTAATTTTTTCATAAACTTTCTATCCGAATTGATAGTGCGTACGCTGGTACGTGTTATACGACGTGAATACGGTATATATGGTGGCTTAGTTTGACCAAAGAAAGTAAAACTAGCATAAAAAATGACACGTCTTTCAGTAACATGATCTGATTTAATGAAGACATCCCATGTCGCGAATCACATGATCAATTACGTACACAATGTGCTGATGTAGATTTTGCCTAGAGAACACACATAAAGCTTACCAGTAAGCATTCTCGTGGAAGATAATATTTTGTACATTGCTACGTGTTAAAATGGTTAATCTTTTTGAAACAATAAAGCTTTATCCCTTATTCGACCCAGACGGATTAATATAAGGAAGATCTGTTCAACTTCTTTTCTTCATTCCTTGAGAATTTTCAATGAATTTTTTTTTAAAAAAACCTCTTAATAGGTACTTGACTAGAAGATCACTGGACATTGCAGACAGTCTGCATATATTACTTGAGTGCGTCATTAAAAAATAGACATGTTCACCCGATACAAGGCACAGTAACCACACATGTTAGAAAATTACTGAACGAGATGTGTGATGTAAGAAGGAGGTAGAAGGAAGTGAAGATTATGAAGATAAGGAGAATAGATAACGATTGGCCCTTGAATTGAAGAAGTTACGTTTGTAATGTTCAGGGGAACATCTACGTGGGAGTTTGTTTGACGGAGTAACAGTTCTCGAGAAAGATCTGTCTGAGTGCAACTTCTTCTTTACAAATGGAATATAGAGAATGATGGTGATTCGACTTCGTGATGATCTTAGCTATAAAGGTCTGAAATGATAGAATTAAGAGTGGTCCTATCTGAAAATTTGCCATGGAAATATCAATAGAGTAGCGATAGTCTAACCATGTTGTATCTGTAGGAAAGCGACTGTAGAGTGGAAAATCAGTCATCCCCTACAAGACCTCGTTAAGGATTTTGAACTCAAGACATGAAAGTGCGGATTGAGCAGCTCTAACACAGACATGACAGCAACACTCCAATCTATTACAGTAGCAAGCAAGTCATATAGGTCATGCCAATACGTTCGATGCTGACTGGGTGGTCCATTATTGAAGACTTGTATCAGAATAGTTTTTTAAATAGGGCAAAACATTCAGAATAAGAACGGTGAGAAATAAACTGTTATTTGGAGTGTGCTTATAGTCTGCTTTAAGCAGAAATAAGAATACTTTAACCTTTGCATCTGTTCATGAAATTTGTCTCGTTGAAATATAGAATGAACTTTCAAGCTGTGTAATTCTTATATATTTGGGACTGGTTTTCATATGTTAGACAAGTTGGGCAAGTGTAGATTTCAACAGTAAAGTAAACGAACATCGGTTACCATATGAATAGAAGACGGGATTGTTAACCATTACTCAACATCAGGTACGATATATCGATAATTATGAAACTACGGTTAGTCTGACACAAAGCCACAGTAGTAGAACAATCAGAGAGAATCGAACTCTCTAGAAAAGATCCATTAAACTATTATGATGGCCTGTTATGCTGCAGGTTCCCTCTGTCAGTGTAGGAAACTTGGTCTGACACAAGACTATAATAGAGGAGTACCAACTGCAGATCGAACACATAAGGAATTAATAACACACTTGTTAACTGTTACTCTACTACATGGATAGTATATGAATATTTTACAAGTTTACTACAAGATCATATAGTTTATCTAGCAGGATTTTCTTTAAGACTAACTTGTTAAACACCACACTACTGCTTTTGCCGTATATTGGCCAACTTTAGTCTGACACAAGGCTACAATTGTTGAACACTCAGTGAAGATCGACATCACTAGGAATAACTTGTGTGACTAGCTTATTGACTATCATCTCTACTGCAAAAGCGATACCTCAATATGCGAAGGTCAGATTTGTCTCAGATACGGCTACAATAGAGGAAGAATAACTCGTGTAACTTGTATTTCTCCTGTTATAAGAACCATATATCGATTTTTGAAACCTGAATTAGTCTGATACAAGGCTAAATTTGTGGGACATCAAGTGAAAATCTGGTTTTGAATGCAATGGTCGATGTGAGTAAGCATTACTCTAGGGCAGGAGGCCTTGTATTGAAAAAAAAACCCAAAAAACAAAACAAAAGTAATTTATGAGTGCGAGCAGGCGTTATAAAGATGATGACATCACAATGTCTGATTGGATCACGTTTATGGAGAAGTTTTCATAGTGAGTGGAAACTCCTGAAGAGAGAGAGAGAGAGAGAGAGAGAGAGAGAAGGGTGGGGGGAGAATTACATGGTAAAAATGAAATTGCCAACTGGCGTCGAGGAGAGAGAGAGCGATTCGAATAGACAGATATTTCGAAAGAAAAAAGAGACAGAAGCAGACAGACAGAAATACAGAAAGACGGAAAGAGAGAAAGAAAGACTTGTTGGCAGACTCGCCCCCGACATCTTGTATTTGAACAAATGAGTAAACGTCGTTGAACGAACACGTGTTCTGCCGCTTGCAAAAACGAATATGTAAACACCGTGAAGTAGGGGAAGAAAAGGTTCGGGCGAACTGCAAGTAAATAAAAATGGAACTCGCACGAATAAATTAACACACGCATTCGTGCTTACACAGCCAGCAAGAGGGTATGAGTTGGGGGGGGGTACACTATATTCTCAATTATTCGAGAGGGCTTTATCTTAAAGGTTCCCTGCTTTGAGTCAGCCTGAAGAGTGAGACGTCTGAGACGTTTTCTTCAACCTAATCCACCTGGGATTTCAGGTAAATGCCAAGCATGGATTTTTAAGGCATGCCTTCCTTAATCAGAGAATTGACGCAAGGCAATATTCGTACTCAATTAATCAGTTGAGAACTTCACGATTATTAATCATAGGAATGAGGTAGAAGATTATTTTGCGACAGTTTTAAGTAAGGAAGGCCAAAACTGAAAAAAAAAATCAGCATTCGAATTATGGCATTATATATATATATATATATATATATATATATATATATATATATATATATATAGGCAATATATCTTCATTGAGACATGTTCGGTTGAATAATCTAGATATATTATGTCTGTTTTATTTTAACCCTCACAAATTCACTGAGCAGTTTCTTAGTACTGTTATAAACTGATTAAGAAAGACGCCGTAATTTTGAGCATTTCTTTTCCACTTTCAATCTCATCCAAGATCATCTTCAGGGGTGAATTCCTAAGACAAAAATTAATGTAACTGATAGTTGTCAATTTTTTGTAAATGCATTTTGATATATATATATATATATATATATATATATATATATATATATATATATATATATATATATATGTATGTATATATATATATGTATGTATATATATATATGTATATATATATATGTATATATATATATATATATATATATATATATATATGCGTGTGTGTGTGTTCGTGTATGTTTGTATGCATGTGTGTGTGTGTATATATATATATATTGCTTAAGCGTTATTTTTAGTTGTTCCTCGTATTTGAATAGACATTCCGTTTTTTATTCCTAGTGGAAACTATCGAGAGATCAAATCCGAGAGATCAAAGCACGTCATATCTAATGACGATTTCTCCTACGTGGACGCAAGTTCGAATTTCTCTAATATTTATACCAGTAGACAAAAATAAATATTTTTTAAATAAATAAATAGAGCATCTGCTCAAATAAGATTAATAAATAAAAACCCATTCCTTTATATATATATATATATATATATATATATATATATATATATATATATATATATATGTATATATATATATATGTATATATATATATATATATGTATATATATATATATATATGTATATATATATGTATATATATATATATATATATATGTATATATATATATATGTATATATATATATATATATATATATATATATATATGTGTATATATATATATATATATATATGTATATATATATATATATATATATATATATATATATATATATATATATATATATATTGGGTCGGAACAAAAGTCGTAGTGTTTTCATATGAATTTCAACTTTTAGATTCTTATATATAGCTTTATTCAACAGCATATGAGCAATTATTTCATTACCTTTCGATATCTTTAAGATATGCTCATGATTCAATTCTTCCAAAACTTGGTATCTTTTCGGGTGCTGAACTGGTCTAAGAGGTTTTTATATTTGTAATATTCTTTCCATTACGAAAATTTTGTAGAGATCGAAATATGTGGCAATCAACGATCAGCTGAGTAAGCCGGATGCTGTGGAACATCCGTCCTTAGATGTACATTATCTCCTAGGTTTGCAAAAAATATGTGGTGCCTTAATGGAAGACGACACTTTTCCGATTAACCAATTCTAGACGTTTTTCATCGGTTACTGTCTTTAATCGTACTAATTAGGAACAGTACTTGTCTGAATTTAACGAAATAAATGGTAATCCGAATTTGCAAGGTCATGTCAGCACGGTGGAAGTAGTATGACATTCCATCTAAGCTGTACCAATTTCTGCTAGGGTTTGCCGAAAGTCGTGAGGTCTGGCATTGTTTTAATGGATAACGACATCTTTCTAATTGGACAATTGCTAATGATTTTCATCGATTACTGCCTTTAATTGTTCCAATGAGGAATAGTATGGATTCAACGTCTGATTTTGCTGAAGAATTTCGTAATATACAATGCCTTACAATCCCACCAGATTCATAGCAACACTTTCTTAGGTCGCAGATCGTCCGCTCTTGGAACGGTTAACCGTGGCTCATTTTGTTTCCCCATGGCCTCTTTGGTTCCAAATTCTCGTAAACAATCTATTTTTATCGCCTGTGATGGTTTTTTTTTTTCAATACATTTTTCCGTGAAAGGTACGCAAACATCGTTGCGATTCCCGTATCAAATGCTTTACATTTTTCTTATGCGATATATAAAGTGTCTTTGAGATGATATATTGCGACACCTGGATTCTTTTTAATCAGCCTTACGATTTGCTTCTCATCAGCGACTGCAAAATTGACGGAACGTTCTCAGTTTTCCGGATCAAAATTTGCACTTTTCAACTTAGTGAACAACTGACTACTGTCAGCTACACCGTTCTGGGTATGACGATAAACTCCATCTGGCAACAAGTCCTTTGATCAGGAGAGTGAGGATTTTGAAGAGCGTGAAACCTACCACTTTAACTGCTGTTGTTCCAAAGTCCAGCCTGACACGGAGTGGTAGCTCCTGTTAGGATCTCAGCTATAAGTAAATAGTGAATCCCCAAACAAAAATCAACAGTACATCTTTATAATAAAATTACAACAATACTTTTTATAGTAAAATTACCAACAATACATTTTTGTAGTGAAATTACGAGCAATACATTTTTAAAACAAATTACCAACAATACATTTTATCATTTACAAACTATATATCTAAAAGACAACATACGTTTACTCTGAAAGTATAAAATTATGTATCTGTAGTCGTAGGCATAACATTTTGGAATTAACTAACCCATAGAGGTTAAATCTTCCGCTGAACAAAATCAACCAACCAACTGCTCTCACTATGGCACCATCTTCATAAAAGGCACATATCTTTTTCATTGTTTGTACAGCTTTATTTTTTCCGGGAATGAGAGAGCAAAAAATGACGAAAATGCATATTATTTTCCGCCA
>OZ038504.1:6421505-6539005 GCA_964036315.1 Acanthosepion esculentum
GAGGGTGCTTAATATGAGTGAGAAAATGTTTGTAGATATAAACTTTGTGGATATATAAATCAACATTGTATGTGGATTAGCATTTTGGCATCTTAAGCGATAACCTGACTATAATATGGTGTGATGATCGCTTAATGCATGAAAGTGCCAGTCGCCATGCAGTGGTGATTTCTATGTCATCATCCTATTTATCTATATATCTATCTTGAGAGTATTCAGTTTTGTTGTATCTATTATATCATCTGTAACGTTGTATCTGTTATAGCAACTGTAACAAAGACGTGAACAATAGTTCGAATAAATCGAATAAACCAAAAAACTTTGGTAATTCCTTCTCTCAAAAAAGAAATAATAATGAAAATTTAAGATGGCTAAAGGATACTTGACTAAGCGCTGTCAAGTGATATCTATAATAATCAAGACGAGAAGAATAGTTCAAACAAATCGGATAAGCTAAAGTATTTGGACAATTCCTCATATCTAATATAAAAACAATAATGGGTGCCCGAAGATGGTTAGAGGTTACTTTGCCGAAACGTTGTGTCTCTAGTAAGATCTATAATAATCATGACGAGAAGAAGAGATCCACGACGTCCAGAAAAAAAAAAACATTGTTTTATTTCGCATTAATCAATGAAATTAAACTTTGTGTAATATGGATATAAAACAAAACTGTAGTGAGAAAAGGTGTCTTTGGGTTATATAATAAACACATCAGATGCAAAATTTCTTTTTTTTCTTTCATTAAAATGATTCAATTATACATACCGACTAATATTCCAGACTATTTATATACTTGGCGCCAGATATAATTCTTTTGAACATCCAATATTTTAATGTCTGTTAAAAAATAGAAACCTTTTTTAGATATCTCATTAAGCTCAATCTTGCCACGTACATAAGCTCTTCTGCGCATGTGTGGTAGATTATCGACAATGCTCTTTCCTAACAAAAACATATGTAGAAATGTGCTGGACAAAATCATAGAGCCGAGGGATAGGACGGCTTAGTTGCTTTATTGATTTTCATAATTTTATTTCAAAGATTTATTTTTTATCCTGAGATTTCCAAAACAAAACTCTGAAAGTGACTGCGTCGTGCGATGGAATATACACTTGTAGAAAGATAACGTTGCAATCAGAGGCCAGCTAGTTTTTTAGACTTCTAAACAGAAAATAAAATATTACTGTTTTCTAAAAATATTATACAATTGTAACAGTTCTGCAATAGTTACTGATTAGATCTACTTCATCGTTATAATTGTAGCGAGGTCGATTCTCACTGGGTGTCCCGGACTCAGTTGATTATTCTGAATTTCAGTTGTTTGTCTCCATATCCTTGTTTTGTCTTTAGACGGAATACGTAAAAGATCGAAGTTGAATTTCTAGTGATCCCTATTTTAACACACATCTTCCAAGTGCATTAAAAGTACACTCTTTAACACTTGCGGCAAAAACCAGTGGAACTAGTAAATGTGTTCACATAGCCACACATGAATATTTGCAGATCACCACTTTTAAAATCGGCCACGTGTCAGTTTACCCCTAGTGAGGAGCACATTACTGGATATTTAATTGCCTCATGAGGCCTTATCTATACTTAAGTAAGCTTAGTGAATATCACTCAGTTGAACGACTTGAAATTAATCTTACACACTAGCATTATCTTGTTAAGTTTGATCCCCAATGGGATCCATATACATTCACCGTGATTTTATAAAGTATACTCTTCCAGTACGAGGTTGGACTCCCTTATACCTTTTGAACCACCCAATACTTCTTGGAATTGATTCAGCAATGTTCTGAACGCACTCTTTCGAAATTTGGGTCAGTGCTCTTATTATGGCATCCAACAATTCTTCTACATTGGTTGGTTGCACATCTAGGATTCGAATCACCCTTTCCAACACATCCCAAAGGTGCTCTATAGGATTGGGATCCTGTGACTGAAGTGACCACTTTAACATAGAAAACTCATTGCTGTGTCCCATGAACTAACCTATTATTTTTGATTTGATATGGTGTGTTCTGTTGAAAGTGGCCACCAGAAGATAGGTGCATCGTAGTCACAAATTAAGGAACATGGTCAGATACAGTATCTATGTAGACTACTTCATGTAAACTATCTTTTATTGACACTTTGGGTCCCAATGTATGCCAAAAACATATTCCCCATACCATTACACCACCACTATGACCCTGAACCACTGATACAAGACAGGATGAATGCATACGTTCCATGTGTTTGCGTCAGATTTTGGCTCTACCATCTGAATGTCATTGCAGAAATCGAAACTCATCAGCCCAAAGTTTTCTTCCAATCATCTATTGTCCAATTCGTCTCAGTTTCTATACTTATCTGACAGAAGTTGCACCCGGCCTGGTCTTCTGTTTCTTTAGCCCGTCTGCTGTAAGATTCAACATGTACCGTTCACAGATGCTCTTTTCCATTGTAAAGAGTAATTATTTGAGCCAATGTTGCCTTTCTATTAGCTTGAACCAGTTTGGTTATCCCCCACCCAGATTTTTTATCAACAAGGGGTTGATAAAAAGGAAATGAAGAAATTAGAAATTTCAATTGTCTCTTCTAAGTACAAATGTCTTTTTCATTCTCATTTTCCTTTAAACTTCCTCGTTGTTCACATGATCTGACCATGGTATTATCAGCATCCTTCTGTAAAGGCATATCTCTATTGCTTCAAGTTTCCTCTTCATCTGTGAAGAAATTGCTCAGCATTCAGTCATATAGGAGGATTACAGTTGAGCCCTCTTTTTTCTCCAATGAAGTTTTCCCGTTTCTTAATATTTTGTTTAGTTTTTAGAAAGCATTTTGCTATTCTAATTTGCCTTCAGATTTCCATCATTTGTTATTAAATTAGTATATTTCTTACTGAATATTTATTACTGAATATTTTATCAACCGTTACGCAACTGACAAACTTTGCTCTCCTGAGAAGTTAATTATTAAATTGAGTTTTAAATAATTTTCGTTTTTGCTTATCAGCATTATTCTTCAAAAAGTAAAGTACAGTTTAATTTTATTTGATTATATATTCACCTTTATTTGCAATGATTTTTTGTTACGGACCAGGCAGCTCTTCAATATATTTCTAGTAATATTCTGCAAGTTTTGGCAAGTGAATTTTAGTGTTCGAGAAAAGTACTATTCGGTTGGTTCAGTTGAATATGACGGATGGGATAAAACGAACCAACTAAGTTTCAATATTTTTTCTGTGTTATTCTAGCTGTATTCAGATTTGCGTAATCATTTTCTTTTTTGACGCGCGCAAGGCGCTTTTTTACAAAAACTTTAAGGACACGTTGCAGCTACCAAACCTATAAATGTGCATTTAGTGTTTCATTGCGTTTTAAGAACTCTAAATGGATAATACCCCGACGATCACAACACACGCACAACATCACCTTTCTTCCATGGAGTTCAGCTTTTGGTGTTGGATGTGGAGATTTCTCCTTGTCAATCTACTTCTTTTTTTTTCATGTTGAACATTGTCGTATTTAACCCATTTTTCATCATCTATCATGATATATTTAAGAAACTGGCTATCAAATTCTTCAAATCTCAGTCCTATTGAGGTCTTATGGAATGGTTAAACCAAGAAATACGTTCTAGTACCTCCACCACGTAACTTAAAATTCCTTTCTTCCATGGAAATCCACTTCTGGGGTCTTTTATGGAGAGTTTTCCTTGTTAATCCACTTTTATGTTGTTTTTTACTTCGAACATTGTATTATGTAACCGATTTTGTATCACCTGTTACGCTTTGTTTAAGGAACAGCTGGTTAGGACGACTCATCTTAATATTTACTGATCTACAAAGGCAGAATGTGGCGCAAAATCAGCGAATTACACCTTTTCTTATGTGAGGGGCTATTTATTTGCCGCCCCGTAACTTAAAATCAGAAATTTACATCATTCTCCGTGTAAGGGGCTTAATCAAATCTGTATAATGATAATGTGTCGAAGAAAACACGGCGCTTACCAACAGATTCTGTGAATAGCAGTTTTAATTAATTCAATGTGGACCGCTAGCCTCCAAACTTTCGGTTACACCTAAGTTCAATAAACACGTCTTTTTTGTTGTTTGTGTTGTTTCTTTGAAGAAAATTTCCTTTAGGAAACTAACGCCCTCTCTCGACGGGACTGGCGTCACGGCATTTCTTTTCTTTTTCACTAACACCAACAAGACAGAGTATTTTTGCACGATCTTCCTAATTCCCTTTCACTCCGTGTTCTGAGACGCTAAGACTATTTTCAAATGAAATATTTATAGAGATCCATCCAAGAATTCCCTTCATCGGATATCGCTGAAATGTATTTATGTTGTTCGCTTATGCAAACTTTCTGAGATCAGCTCTTATTTTCTTTTCGTATATTTGGCTTCTTGGAAAATGGGCCATACTATAGCGCAATAACAGTTGGTAAGCAAAAGGAAACACAAACCCTGGCGAATTATCGTTGTGGCTGGTGTGTGTAGCATAAATCTTCAATTGAAAGACTGCCTACACCTACGTCTGTAAACTACGGCAATGGTTGGGAAAACTGAGGCAAGGGATGAAGAAAAAGAAAGAAAAAAGGTAAAGATAGTAGTTGGACTTTTATAAATTTGATGGGTTTATTGAAACAGGTGTAGAGAGTGAGTAAAATTTATTGAAAGAATATACATAACATATGTCTTTGTGTAATTGCTTTTGCATATTGTTAGATGTGCAAAGCGTACCTCATTGCTCACGCAATTTCTCTCTCTTTATCTATCTATATATTTGCAAATATTCTGTATTTATATATTTATGCACAAATATATATATATGCGTAGGTTTCTGTATATGCACATGTGTAGATATATGCGCATGTGTGTGCGTACATGCACAAACACACATGATCACATATATTTAGCAGCACATATCTCTCTATATATATACATGCAGAATTTGTATATTTGTGTCTATGAATATATGCTCGTACATATCTATATAAATATACTCATATATATGTTTATATATATATATATGCATATGCATATTCAGAATCTATATTTATATAAATCTCTATATATACATTCATGCGTATGTATATATATATTAATATATATATATATATATATATATATATATATATATATACACACACACACAGGTTTTTATAATTACGCACCCATGCAGTTATACTTATAGTCATACACGCACATATATATAGAAACAGAGATTCTGCATGTGTGTGTGTTCGCGAAACTTGAGAACCATCTATCAACACACATACACACACACAAATCTCTTTGATAAGATTCACTTGGAAACAATAGACGAGAAAAAGGGTCCGAACCTTTAAAAATGAAATGAAAAAATATTGAACCATAAAATATTCACTGGATTTCAACCAAACTTATATGACTGAAAAGCTGATGCACGAATGCACACAAATGCAATTGTGTGTGTGTGTGTGTGTGTGTGTGTGTGTGTGTGTGTGTGTGTGTGTGGTGCTGAAAATTTCTGAGCCTGACCCACTTCCCAAGATCAGACCAAATTAAGAAGCATGAGGATTTGGGGAGTTAAGCCGAGAACTTTTCAGCGCTCTATCATATCATTGCAAAGAATCTGTACCAAACAAAAACTGTGGACACTTCTTTTACTCCTTCGCCACCAAAATGCAGAAACTGATCTGCCAACAAGAAAAAAACACATATTAAAAATATTAGACACATAACTTGTCTGTTATCTTTAACAAAATTTGTCTGAATGAACATTTGCAACCGAGAAACACCCCAGTATATATTTATATGCGCCTGCAAATATTCTGTATTCTCTACATTAGTAAATATATATATATATATATATATATATATATATATATATATATATATATATATCTGTGTGTGTATGTGTGTGTTTCTGAATACATACTTGTATGTATTCGTATATTTTTATATGCATAATTATATTAAATGAACTTGAATAGATGAATGCCGTTGACAGTGTGTTCGATCTTTGCGGCGAGCCCACAGATTGTGACCTTTTGTTAGATGAAGTGAAGCTGTGCAAATATCTACTAGGTGCGCCTATTGTTGTGCGATAGCCAACATGTTAGTCACTCAAATCATTAACTTATACTGTATTGTATAGCTGAGTATGGATGTCTGCTAGAGTGGGTAACTAATCCTTGTTGCAGACACCTGCTCAGTCACATTTGTGTTTCTTTAATGCCCACAGAGTTGACCTGTGGTTCATCCTGCAAGTATACTGAACAGAACTTAGTCATAGTTTCTGGAAGAGAGCACATAATCTGGTGCGATCACTTGTTTGAACAAGGGCAGTATTCTCAAACCCTCGCTCAGGATGACGTAGGACTTCATGCTAACACAATCATAGACGGCTTTCGAACAGTCCCGTTTATCCAATTTTCTTCACTTAATATGTAGCACTGGCTACTCTAACACTGTGACGTTGTATCAATTAAGATAATGTGTGTTCTTGCCTGGAGGTTTCTGACCCGGATTAAAACAACAGATATATCATACCTGAGACATCGAAAGAGAATAAATATAATTTTTCAAGAATATCATTTCTATCACCCCAAAATTACAACGATGTTAGACACAACAGCTGGCGAAATTATAGAACGACTCGCCAAAAATATAATTGAAATACACGCGACCTGTCGGCAAAGTATCTAGCTAGTCTTCTTTATCACCAGTTGTCTTTCTCTCTTTCTTTCTTTCTTTCTCAACCTGTAAAGTTCTTTTGTTGGACGTAGGCTTTCCCAATGAGTGTTCATTGGGGTGCATATGACACGCTTGGGCGATCATGTCTCTTTTCAACTCATGATCGCCCAAGTGTATTTACGTCAGTGAATGCAAGGAACCCGACTGGAATTCGAACTCGACTCTCCGATTTCTCATTCTGAGCTGTTAGCCATTAAACCATGCACACACAAGCTTACAGCATCTAGTATTCCCAAACGATCACCCATCTAGGTACTGACTAGGCTCGACGTTGCTTAACTTCAGTGATCGGACGAGAACTAGTGTTTCACACGTGATATGACAGTAAGTCTCACTGAAGTGTGTAATGGATAACGGCTTCGAATTTGTAATCAGAGAGCCGACTTCAAGAGTCCAGTCGAGTTCGTTACATCCATTTACGCCCAAATATCCTATGGGTTAAATAGCAGGACAAATTGTGTTTTATAGTCTTAGTTGGCCACAGTGGTAACGGTAGCCTACAGTGTTAATTCTTCTGCCAAGTCAATCATGAATCGAAAAAAGACATAATCACTCAGGCGTGTATCACGCATAGCCCATAAGAATGGAATGCTCTCCGTAGAAAATGTCCATCTTTGGGAGAGTAAAGTTAATAATTAAGATGACTTGTGCAATAGCAGTGTAACTT
This sequence comes from Acanthosepion esculentum, assembly GCA_964036315.1. NCBI lineage: Eukaryota > Metazoa > Mollusca > Cephalopoda > Sepiida > Sepiidae > Acanthosepion > Acanthosepion esculentum. Next base: position 6,428,909 of record OZ038504.1, read on the forward strand.
TTGTGTTTCAATCTTTGCCCAGTTAGAATACTCCGAGTGCACCCACTGCAGAGAAGATCACACACCCACAAAGAACTCCTGTCTAATCCTAGATCAATCTTTACCTTTTAACTCAAACATAAACCGGACAAAATAAAACTTTTGACTCAATTTTAACCCGGAACATTATTTAACCTTTGCTTCAACTCTAATTTCGAACAATGTATTTTTCTTACTCAAGTCTAATTCGGACCATGGTTTATCTTTTGGTTCAAGTCTAATCCGAGACAATGTTTACTTTTTGGCACAAGTTTTATCCGGACCAATGTTAACCTTTTGATTAAAGTCTTATTTGGAACTGAAAATCTGTATGTACAATCGAGGGATGGTGTCTGGGAGATGATTCTTGGTCTTCAAGCATCAAATATATTTATAGACAGTAAATTTGGCTTGCTAACATCTTCAAATGACACAAGCTAAATTTCCTGTGCTGCCTGCTAATCCAACACATTTCAATTATTTTTCATCTGTTCATGAAATTTGCTATGTGCTTGTATGTCACTAAGATAAATGTTTTACAAGATCATTTCCTCGGATCATTAAACGCTAAACTAATTGTGAGAACTTAGGTCCAGTGATGAAGTATTTAATATACAATCTCCTGTTTATAATACCAGAGCGTTAGATGGAATATGATATTTAGATTAGTTTGATAAATGTATCTTCAGGGTGGGATTTGTATTTTGGGTTCTACGTTTCTGAATAAGAAAGCTTCCTCATGATGGTTCAAACATTTCAGTTATCCTGTATGCTATTTAGGATACATTACAATTATTGCTTTCTTATTGAAGGTAGGACCGCCAAAAGTGGAAGATCGAGGCTACCTAAGACAGCCAGTAGGAATAGTGCTTCAAACAGCGGTGGTACAGGAAATTAACCCCACTACCTGGAGGCTCGGGAAAGGTATGAATCATCTTCTTCTCTCCCCAGCTATGGGTAAATAGCAGGACAGACTGGGTTCCATAGCCTTGGATGGCAACTGGTCTACTCTACCGTAGTAAGAAATGGCAACCTACTGCAGGAACATCTGTCTCGTCGGTCATGTAACGAAAGATACATGATCGCCTAAGCGTGTATCATACATGGCACATAACTGACTGACCTGGAGGCTCTGGACTTGTAGATAATTTAACAGTATTGTCAATCTTAATACAAATTATAACATAAACAATCAATTTTTTTTGTAAAATCTTCCGTGGACAAATGCTTGAAACTATCAACAATATCATTTTGAGAAAAGGCTTGTCTATCGAATTTTCTAGCTTTTAGAGAAATAATTCTTATAGTATGTCTTATGAGCCGACAATGTACCGTATAGCTAGGCTCCCTTCGTTTTAAATGGTTTCATCGGTGTCGGCGTTCGAGAAATAGAGCTTGATATCATTAAAGTTCAAATTGAACTTGGGCGAATGTCTGACTGTTTACATCAAGTTTGATAGCCTGGCGTTTATCAACGAGATGAGAGCTTAATGGAAATCTTTCAAAATCATAAACTTTTCCAATAAAATATGCGTCTTTTACACTCAAAGGGAAAATTATTTTAAAATTGTGAAATTATAAAAAGAAATAGAAGTATTAAATAATTGAAAAAGTAAATTCGAAAGGGAAATGATAGGACAGAAAATAAGAAATAGCGAGTTGCAATGGATATACGTAGATATGGGGGAGAGAAAGAAAGAGATAGAAAGAAAGAAGGCTAAAATACATATCAACCCAAATGCACACACACACACACATGGAGAGAGAGAGAGAGATGTTAAATATATTGGCAGAAACAGAATGAGAAAGACAGGATGAAAGAAGCAGATTAAAATGTCCATGTAATAAATTAGAATAGACTTTGATAGAAAGAGTGATTTGAGCAGATTCAGATATAGATAGATAGGTAGGTAGGTTAGTTGGTGGTTATGAATATTTAGAGACAAATAAAATTAAACGTTCAACATATCTTTTCCCGCCTCAGGGTTCGCGGGTATGGTATGTACTCATCAGGAGTTAAGATACTAAAATTGAAATGAATCAGAAAAATAATACTTTTCTTGGGGGTCAAATTAAAAGAGCGTTAATTCTTGGGGTCAGCTTAATTTTGTTCTTTCTTAAAGACGATATTGTATGATGTAATCGAATTTGAAATTGCTTTTTGGCGAGACACAAGTTTTGTTACACACACAGGCAAACTGTATATTATAGAGGAAGGGTGCACAATATCGGAAAAGACCATATATATAGAGAGAGAGTGTGGATATAAGGAACAACTCTCTCTCTCTTTTTCACTCTCTCTCTCTCTTTCACACTCTCTCTCTTTCACACTCTCTCTCCATATATATATAGAGAGAGAGTGTGGATATAAGGAACAACTCTCTCTCTCTCTCTTTCACTCTCTCTCTCTCTCTCTCTTTCACACTCTCTCTCCATATATATATATATATAGAGTGTGGATATAAGGAACAACTCTCTCTCTCTTTCACTCTCTTTCACACTCTCTCTCCATATATATATATAGAAAGAGTGTGGATATAAGGAACAACTCTCTCTCTCTCTTTCTCTCTCTCTCTCTCTTTCACACTCTCTCTCCATATATATAGAAAGAGTGTGGATATAAGGAACAACTCTCTTTCACTCTCTCTTTCTCTCTTTCACACTCTCTCTCCATATATATTCAAACGTTATTTTTTATTAATTTTTATCTTAGTGGATACCCTGGTTTGAAATAGACCCACTGTTTTCAGACCGACAGACGTAATACACACTGTTTAAATTAAAAACTGGGTGTCTATTTCAAATATAGGCATGCGTCGAAAAAAATAACGTTTCACGTAATAAAAATATCAGATTAAAAATAAATCTATTAATTATATATATATATATATATATATATATATATATATATATATATATATATATATATATATATATTCTATATGCACAATACTAGTATCCATACAACTGAATATATATATTCAGTACTAATATCCATACAACTGAATATATATATATATAATATATATATAATAGTAAGACTAACAAAGATTATGTTTTCGTGATAAGAGCAAAAGAATCGCGACCCGAGTATTACATTACTGGCGGATAATGCTTTTAAGGCAATTAAGCCTTGTAAATAAAGCGCCCAATATCAAGAAATAGAGCATTAATAGTGAACAAATTCATAGTTCAAAAGCTTCTCTTCTGAATTCCACGTCCTTTATTTAATTATCTAGCATATCTCCCTCCAGCTATGGGTAAATAGCAGGACAGACTGGGTTCTATAGCCTTGGATGGCAATTGGTCTAGGAGAATGACAACTCTGGATCTAAAACCCGCGGAGTGTCGTTTGGGGACCATGTGGCACGTAGTGCTCCAGGTCTCTGTATTCCGTCCTTCGAAAAGTATGGATGGTACTGCACAAAACCTTCACCACTATAATCAAATGTCATGTGTTGGTATCGGGCTGTCAGTTCCTAGGAACTGATCTGCTTGATCCTCATACGTCGAATTCGAAAGAGAGTCGACTATATATATATGCAGTAAAAGCTTTGTCACTTAGCTGTAATTAGCAATATATATATGTGCGTGTGTGTACTCGAGGGTGCAAAAATATTAACGTACAACTAGGAACCCTTTCAATAAAATGTGTTTGGTCATTTGGTCGTATTATTAGAAGTGATTCGGTCCGAGACGTCCCTCAGCATTCTCTCTCTCTCTCTCTCACACACACACACACACACACACACACACACATATATATATATATATATATATTAAGCAGGATCAGATTTGTAAGGATAGATAAATTTGAGCAGACTAAGAGCGATACAAAGAAAGTGACTTGTTCGTATAAGGTAATAGTACACAACGATGTCCTTTTGCCTGTTATATTATAGGAAATGTATATAAAACTTAAGAAGGTTATAAGAACGTACTTCGCGTCCCTAATTTATATCTAAGATTAAATTTATTGCTTTCAGTTTAAAAAATCCGTATAGTCAATATTTACTTTCTAGTAAAATGTGTCCTATTCTGTCTGACAAATATCTTTCGTTAAATGATAAAATCACGTTAAAATGAAGAGAAGGACAAAGTTCGCAACGATTTATCTGCTCTTATGTGTCCATGTATATGTCTATCTGTTTCATTTTCGTTCTGGGCTAGGAAAATAATTTTATTGCTGATACGTCATGTGGGATAGGTGGACCTAATTTTTCTTGATTTTCCAGGAACGTCTTGCACCGGAAGAACATTTTGAAAAGTTCAAATAAAACCTCATTTCGATACAAATGACGACTAGCATACTTCTAAAAAAATATATTATGTACATGGTGGTCCAAAAGTTGAAAGAAACTCTAAATTTATTCTCCAAATATGCCCTAATTGTTTGTCATTACTTTGAAAACATATTCAGTTACGCCTTTTCCAGTTCAAGTAGCCGTACAAGTAAAAATCAAGATCGTTGAGATCTGGGAACGGCTGCGTCAATCAATGTTACCACGTCGACTAATCCCGGATAATTGCTCAACTCTGATACAATAACGGTGACAGCAACTGCTGGGAATCGAATTCCTTATACAATAATGGGTTTCTACATGCTTCTTCAAAAAATCCCAAAGAAACAGTGACATCGGATAGTTCAGTTCGACAAAAGGTCAAAGAGCGATAAGGAAGACGGCCAGGTTGTTTAGGTTTTGCACGGCAACTTTTGTTGAAGTTTGTCGAAATTTGTAATGAGTTACCCGGTGATGATCGAACTCAAAACTCAACCTAACTAGCCTCGCTAACGATTACCACACGTTGAAGAGCCGAGTGATAAAAGAGTGCGTGCTTCAAAAGTTTTACATGAAGGGACGGCTTTGTTGTCTATGTTGAAATTCAGCGTTTGAATTTCTGCTTCTCTCTGGACTTGGACATCGATTAATGAACGCGCAACAAGCTCAGTCACTCTAGCAGTCACTCAGTGAGGATCAAAAATCACAACATAGCAATGATCTATGTTGTTGGCGTATGGTCTATGATATTCACTTTGTATTTTGATAAACAGCTGTTTCTTAATAATGTCAGATCAATCTACGAGAGCTACAGGCACCACGTAACCTAGTATTACCTTCCGTATGGTTGAGTCATCGGCGAGTAAACCGGTTCCATCGTCAGGCTTTTCTGGTGAGGAGCATGGCCAGGAAGTAGGCTACGGTTAAACCAGTTCCCCCATCAGGCTTTTCTGGTGAGAAGGGTGGCCAGATAGCAGGCTACGGTTAAACCAGTTCCCCCATTAGGCTTTTTCTAGTGAGGAAGGTGGCCAGACATCAGGCTAGGGTTAAACCGGTTCTCCCATCAGGCTTTTCTAGTGAGGGTGGCCAGACAGCAGGCTAGGGTTAAGTCGTTTCCCCCATCAAGCATTTCTAATGAGGAGGGTGGCCAGACATCAGGCAAGGGTTAAACCGGTTCGCCCATCAAGCTTTTCTAGTGAGGGTGACCAGACAGCAGGCTAATGTTAAACCGGTTCCCCCATCAAGCTTTTCTAGTGAGGAGGATGGCTCGATTAAAAATAAGGCCTGTCAAAGTGCGGATGAACCTTTATGTTAACGCGGATCTAGCAACAATCGTGTAGAAGTGAGCTCCATAATTATGTATGCAGACAGTACAATGATGACACATCACCACTGGGGGTGGGGGATGGCACACGATAGAATCAACCACCATGTGTCCATAATCAGGTCGAGCCTTCAGTTTTCTGATCTAGAGAAAGATTAAAATCCGTCAGATATATTTGCCCAAGACAGGATACGCATGAATGAATACCTCTCCGGCTTTCAATCCAGATACGTGAAATGAACTGATCAGGTGCGACTTTATGGCTACACTCGGTCAAGATGATGATGACGATGATGATGATTAACCCTTAATATGTTTGGCAAAATCCATAACAGTGAAGCACTTAGTGAAGATCGTGCTCATTCCACAGTAATGGGTTTCTGTAGGCTGGTTCAAAAGTTTTTATTCAAAGGAAAATGAACAGTTTCCCAAGAAACAAACTTATTCACAAATTATGCTCAGAGAGGTTGACATTACTTAAACATTGGTGAACTTATTGATATTATCATTTCTAGTGCTATCCACATAATTACATAGTGGATTCCTTCTTTAAGATGATTCTTGTTATGGGGATTTTTCTCTTACATCATGTCATTCAAGTGGCCATTTTCTTAATTCCATGTTCCTATCTGCTTCAGCTTTGATAAAATACTGCAATATTTGCATTTTGTAAGGATGACAGGTGTAATAACTGTTCTATTCAAACAACTTTCTACCGTTAAATGTCGTATTTTGTTTTTGGATGTGGAAATCCCTATAAACAATTCCAGAAACCTGTTCGTTGTACTTTTTATCAGAAAATGTTCCTGGATCACCAATTTCCAATTAATTTGTGATCCATCCTATCTTTTAGGAATTCTCAATAAGTTTGGCCTCAATATCATATGTGATCTTACTATGTTTCCGGATGAATTCCATTGCAATCTTGCGACAGATTCATGTCATCAGCTGACTTTCATTATGTTCTACTAATAAGGGCATTCCGAAGGATACAGTATTGTAATGTTTTTTTTTTGTTTTTTTAGCAATGCTTCATCTTACAATATATGTAAGTAGAACCTGTGAATAATACCAATTTTTTCTTCCCCGATCTTTCTCTGCTTCTCTCCCTTTTTCTCTCTGCTTCTCTCCCTCTCTCTCTCTCTCTATATATATAGTCAACAGATAAAGAAAAGTTCAAAAGATTTATCTTGCAACTGACTTTCGCGTATACACCGCTGGTCAGCGTCAAATAAATCTACTGAATTGATGAACATGTATGTATGTGTCTGTGTGTATATATATATATATATATATATATATATATATATATATATATATATATATATATATATATATATATATATATATATACACACACACACATATACATATATATATATACACACACACACATATATGTATGTATCAAATGTGTATATTCATGTCTTCCTTTTCATTGTTAAGACACCAAGGAGATGATGGAAGAAGAAATAGAATTACTTCTGACAAAGTAATATTATCTCCTGTGTTTATCGAAGGAGACAAGTTGGTAAACACATGATGCCAAGTAGTCCAGTAACTGACGAGACAGTATGATCATAGATTTATATTACAAGCAGTGGGCAGCCACCTCCCTCCGGATCACCGCCAGTCTTTTTAAAGCAGCCTTTGACTGAAAAATAAAACTGATAAGGGCATATTTTGTATCAAAATCTTGCAGAGGAATATTCCAAGTAAAAAATACACACGCACAAAAGAAAAAAGTAAAACAAACCACAACGAATCCATCAGTGAATCATCTCATAAATTAAATCGCAGTGTTGGCTTTATGAGACCAACTTGAAACAGATAAATATTTATGATTGGGGAGGTTGAAAGCTTTTCCAAAGAAAAAAAAATATTAAAAAATTAGCTGTCGAGTTCTGAAAAGCAATTTCCTATCCGTATTGTCGTTATCGCCGAATTACATAATAAAAAATACATTTATGGAATAGATATGTAGCAAGCACCTGCCGATGATAGAGAGAGAGAGAGAGAGAGAGAGAGAGAGAGAGAGAGAGAGCGAGAAAAAGACATTTTTTTCCAACGAACACGATCACGAGTTCCGTAACCTATTATGATACCACATGTATTGCTACCGTAGCAGTAGTGGGTGTGTCTACGGCAAGATAGCCTGATGGATATCATCTTGCTGGTTTCGAATTCAGGGCTATCTTTCATCTAGATTGGTTAGCCTACAAAGACTAATAAGCTAAGTCCACCCTATTATTTACTAGGTTTGAATTTAGAGCTAAGCCTATCCTTTTATTTATCAATGTTTGAATTCAGAGACGAGCTTCATCTATAAACGTTACCTTATAAACGTTATAAACGTTAAAGGCTGGAGAACACAGTTGGCCCTATTACTTACCAGGGTTTGAAAGTAGAGTTTTCCGCTTTCTAGACTGGTTGTCACCCAAGAGAAGAGTTTGATGCAAAAATATCCATCTTTTTCTTTTGAAAAATTCTATTCATAAAATTTGTAGCGTCATTATTCATGTAATGTATTTTCGTTTGATTTTTATATTGTTTTACGCCATATTTCAGCTAAATTGCGTATTTTGTTATATCAGGTTGATTCAAGAGTGTAACGTTATCGTTGTACCGGATAATAAAACCACGAAACTGAATATCTCATATTTAAAATTACTTTATTTCATACAGGTCTTTGTCAATTACTAGCGGCCAGTGAATGGTCCATGTGTTTACGCCCGGGCCTTTTTTTTCCGTCACGTGTACGATATCTTAATGATATTCTAAAATCATTTACTGTTACATTGTTAAATTATTGTTGCCTGGCTGTACTGGTTCGTTTGCGGGGGGGGGGGACAAAAAAAAACAAGAAACAGCCATTTATTAGTAATAAATGAATATAAAGACGCTAACGACGATTTATCATGGGCACCGGCATTTTGGTTTCGATCGGGTACTCTGCAGTACAGACTAAGCTAAACGATACCTCAACACACAATGAACATTCTAGGTAGGTTAGCGAATATGTTAGACACCTCAGTAAGACTGTAGGTACAGCGATTAAAACAACAGCGGTAAAGGTTTTGGTTCGAAAGAATTATTGAAAAATCTTACATGAGTTTTTTTTTTAGCTCTTTTTCTGAAAAATATTCGAGAAAATATGAAAGTTGTGCAAGAAAATTTATCCTTTCAGTGTTCGTTCTTATATAATTGTTGTGAGTTGGTAGAAGGCCAAAGAATGATGTCCCATTTTATGACAATGGCGTCAGAAGAGAGAAGATTGAACGCGACGTGCTTGCACGGCGATGCAGAGTGTTGAGAAGTTTAAGGCTGCAGGGGTGGGCAGAAACACAGGGACAGATGAGGCCGTGGATGCTGTCTGGAATAACGCTTTTTTTCTTTTTCCAAAAATAAAATATCGAAAAACGTTATTTTTTTTTCTTTTTCATATTTGCAGTATTAATTTATTTTTCAATTTAAAATAGAGACACTCCCAATAGTTTTCTATTTCTTTATTTTTAGGAAAGCCAAAACTAATCAGATGTTATTTAGCACGAGTAAGAGATTCTTTTTAATATTGATTGCAACTAATTCGTCTTCTCATTATCATCATTAAATCATTAAAGATATACACGTATTTACGGAGTTTAGTCATGTCTGATACAAGGCTACAGAACTCACCAAGATGATCCAACTTTCTAATGGTCTGTTTGACTAGTTCCCTAACCCTAAGCCGACTATTTAATACTTACAAAAGTTAATCTTGCTCAAGGACAGTAGTGTGTTAGCCTCTTACAACATCAAGTTCATTATGCCATAATTATTGTTTGCCTTTTGACAGCGAAACACTCTTCATAAACAAGCCCCGAATTGTGGGTAAACAGTGAAGATCACATCGTATGAATGGTTTGAGCATATCGTTAACCGTTACGCGACGGCACGGCACGCGATGGCACGCCACGCCACGCCACATTTATTATAGGCATTTGCAAATCTTACTCTAATGCAAGACCACAAGTGTGAGATACAAAGTGCGGTTCACATTCAATATACAATAAGGTTTTTACTAGCTTTGCAACCATTACCTGGAGATATGGGAATTTTGTTGTAGGTATTTATTATGCTTAGTCTGGCACAAGTATAAAACTGTTGGGTATCAAGTAAGAATTGAACTCACTGTACTGCAGTAATACTCTGACTATTGAATTTATATTAAATAAAAAAATATATATATAAATTATATTACGGTTTAGATAGAAAAAAAACAGGACAGTAAATGTGAGAAGATGGATGAACCTTCGAACATATATTAAACAAAATTGACCTAAATCAATTCAGAAGCAAAAAATAAAAATAAAAAAGCAACACCTGTATGAATAGGTACTGTGATACATTAAGAATTGTACAAAAAGTGTGGTTTCAGAATGAAGGTCAATGGAATATGCACAAACCAAAATTTTGGAACTGACAGATTTTGCTATTCAAATGAATCACCCAATCCAGTCTGAGAAATGAGAAATGAGATGAAAAATCGAAACTAGAGAAAGGGGAAGACTTGCGAATATGAGCAAGTTTCAAAGCAATCCAAACGATAACGTTACTAAAACCAGAAACAATACTGAGGAGAGTGGTGAATTACTGAGAAGACTCGCTTTCAAATATTCACCAGCGATGATCTCCAGAAAGGTCAGATATAAATGAGAAAACAGATGAAAAATTGAAACCATGGAAAGAGGAAGACTTGGGAATACGAGCAAGTTTCAAGGCAATCGAAACGATAACGTTATTAAAACCAGAAACTGTTATGGTGCAAATTCTTTGTACCACGGTGATATCAGATTTGGTTAGAGTGAACTATGTTGTATCGACAGGTATCACTATTCCAATGTCTTACAGTAATCGTCTGACTGTGAATGAGACTGCTGCTCCCTCTTGAGGCGCAATATTTATGATGTCCGGAATAGTCCATTATTATTATGGGTAAATTCCCATAACACCCCCTTCCGAAGCTTTTGCGTAGCAGGGGTTTTTAATATCTTTTTTCTTTGGGTCTGTTTCCAAAGGTTGTGTGAAATTTCTTTTTCTGGACGATTTTCTTGGTTCTGGCATTGTTTGCGGCCTTTTTTTTCAAATGTATCAAAAATCATGTCCATCACCTCTTCTTGAGGTGGACCGTTAGCAACCTGTAACGGCCTCTTCCTTATTTGGTTTACGTGTCTTCTATGTGAGAATCTTTGTCCCAGTACTATGTAAACCATATTGCCGATTCTTTTCTCACTTGTCCCTTGCTCCCACTAAGATGTATTATTTTTATATGCTTTAAAAAAAACTTTTTCTCCTGGGAGGAATTTTCTTTTTGGTGCGTAGGGCTGTGTTACTTGGTAGCAATTTATCAAATGCAGATCTGAATTTTCTAGCGAACATCACTTCTGCGGGTGATAATGTCGATGGTGTAGCATTATTTGGCGTAATTCGATATATCTGAAGAAATTGCTGTAATGCTTTTTCCGTAGGCACATCGTATGCTTTTCGTAACGCTCTTTTGAGTGTATCAACAAATCTCTCCGCTTGCTCATTTAATCTTGGGTGGTATGGCGGGGATTTTATATGTTTGACTTGATAAATTTCGCAAAACTCTTGGAAGTCTACTGATGTGAATTGCGTTCCATTATCTGTGACTAGGCAATCCACAACTCCGAACCGAGCGAATAGTTCGCGGAGGCAATTTATGGTAGTTTCCGCAGTAGGATTTTTGCAACGAAACACCTCCGGCCATTTACTATAACTATCCACTATGATTAAATAGTAAAAACCGTCAATTGGTCCTGCATAATCTGCGTGTATTCTTGACGGACGATCAATCTCTGGCCATGGCTTATGGATGACTGGCGGTGCTTTGATTGCTAAGTTACAACCCTTGCACATTTCCACCATCTGAGTAATATTCTGGTCCATATGTTTCCAATATACATAGCTTCGCATTAGCGACTTCATTCTATTTTTTCCATGATGTCCCCTGTGGAAATTCTTTAGGATTCTCTTTTGTAGTCTTTTGGGAATTACAACCCTTTCGTTGTAAAGTAGCACATTATCGCATAGAGAAAAGCTGTACGAAATTTGCTTATATTTTTCTGCTATTTTTGCTTTTGTTTCTTTTATGAATTCGTAGTTTTTGGCTTCATTTTTTATGTCTTGTAGTGTGACTGGGAAGTTTCTAACTGTACAACATAGTACTGTTCTGATATCTTCTTCATTTCTTAGGGCTGCGATTACCGTATCTTCCAATGGCTCTGTCTTTGTTGGTATAAGTCTCGACAGACCATCCGCATGCCCGATCTTTTTCGTTGGTAAATACTCCAATCTGAAATTGTAGTTCAGAAGAATTGTTCCCCATCTAAGTAACCTATTTGCAGTGTAAATCGGTAGACCTTTTTTCGAACCAAAAATTGTTAGTAACGGCTGTAGAGTAAAATATCTACCATAGATGTACCTATGAAATTTTGTGACCGCGAAGATAATTCTCAGAGCTTCTTTCTCTATTCGTGAGTAATTTTTTCCGCTGGTAGTGGGGTTCGAGAAGCATGTGCGATGGGTTTTATTGTCCCATCTGGCATTTTATGCAATATACACGCCCCGACTCCGCGTCACTTGCTACAATAATTTCTAGTTTAGGATCGTAGTGTGCCAAAATAAATCTGAAGTTAACGTTTTAATTATTTCGTCAAATGTTTTCTGGCATTCGTCTGTCCACTGCCAAACTTTTTCTTTCTTTAGCAGCTCGTTCAGTGGTGCGCGAAGTTTATGCATGTGAGGTATGAATTCCTGGTAGCACTCACTAAGCCTAGAAAACTTTGTAATTCTGTTATGTTCTTAGGAACTGGCATTTTTTTTATTGCTGTTGACCTTTCAGGGTCTGGTCGTCTTCTTGATCTATTATATGACCAAGGTATTTAATTTCCTTCATGAAAAAATCGCATTTATTTTCTTTTACTTTGAATCCATAGCTTTGTATCCTCTTAAACACCTCTTGTACATGTTCCCAGTGTTGTTCAACGCTTTCGCTATTTATTAATACGTCATCCAGGTATGCAACTGTGTACTCTAGTCCGGCAAGCATCGTATCCATTGTCTGTTGGAATATATCCGGCGCGACCTTAATCCCAAATGGCAATCTTTGGTATTTGTCTGAAAAGTTCTGTTAGCAGTTTTATGGCTTCTTTGAAAGTTAACTCGTTTGTTTTTCTGGGTATGATATAATTTACGAATTTGGTATATTCGCATGTGCCTAATTTTCTTAGTAATAGACGTACTTTTCGTGCGTCTGACCAATTTTTGCAGTCAAATTCATATAGATCTTCATACCTTCGGAAGTAAGTTGCAAAAGTTTTATCTTCGTCGGGTGCGTACGAGAAATCTTCAATATTACTCCAAATGGCGTCTTGTGAGAGAACTGTTTCGTTCTCGGAATGTTGCTCTTTATTTGACATTACACATACCAATAATTCTTGTAACTCAAGATGTTTCTGTTCGTACTTTTGTTGTTGTTCAAATTGGATTTTGATAAGTTCCACAATGGTTGACTTAAAATCTTCCATGTTGACGTATTTTTTTATGTAAGTATTTTACTTTAGTGTAACCTGATATTCTGTAACCTGTGTACGCAAAAAAAAAATTCCTTTGTTGCCAATAAAATTGATATCCAAAAAGAAAATTCTTCTTTTTTTTTAATATGTTCGCGTAGAACTGTTTTTTTTTTTAGAAATCTCGCGTAGAATTTGTTTTTTTTAGAGTTTACTCGTCGACCACTGTTATGTGCGATGGATAGTGAAAAAAAGGTATGTCTTCCGCGTAGAGAGTTCGTTTTTCTTTTGGGGTTTTCTCGTCGCCACTTGTTATGTGCGACGGATAGCAAAAAAAGTATGTCCTCCCCGTATAGAGTTCGTATTTCCTTGGGGTTACCTGGTCGGCACTTGTTATGGTCCAAATTTCTTGTACCACGGTGATGGTCCAAGGTTGAACCAATGAAGAATAACTCGAACACAGGTATGGAATAACACAGATATATTACAAACAGAAATATGTACAAAGAAGTAGAAGTATTAGTAATGACTATCAGATTTGGTTAGAGTGAACTATGTTGTCTCGACAGGTATCACTATTCCAATGTTTTACAGTAATTGTCTGACTGTGACTAAGACTGCTGCTCTCTCTTGAGTGGCAGCATTTATGATGTCCGGAATAGTCCATTATTATTATGGGTAAATTCCCATAACAGAAACAATACTGAGGAGAGTGTGAAGTACTGAGAAAACTCGCTATCACACGTTAACCAGCGATGATCTCCAGAAAGGTAAGATATAAATGAGAAATCAGATGAAAAATCGAAACCAGGGAAAGAGGAAGACTTGGGAATATAAGCAAGTTTCAAAGTAATCCAAACGATAATGTTACTAAAATCAGAAATAATACCGTGGAAAGTGTGAAGTACTGAGAAAACTTGATATCACAAGTTAACCAGCGATGATCTCTAGAAAGGTTAGATATAAATGAGAAATCAGATGAAAAATCGAAACCATCTATACGCCCGCATTATTAAATCAACAAGAATGCCGAGGAATGTGATGGAGAATTGAGGAGGGTTGCTTTCACTCTTTCCCCAGCGCGGACTATCTCATTGCTTAGCCGTGAATTAGAAATCACACAAGATTCGAAACCATCTAGACGAATATATTATTGAGTTCCTGCAGTTTCCTTAACGGTTTTCTATCAACATTGTGTCATCTGCATATTTAATGTTGCTCAGATTTTGTCCGCCACTAATATGTCCGAGTAGAACTTCTACTTACTTCAGTATCGCCTCGTTGTAAAGGTTGAAAATATCCGGGGAAAAGATTCATCCTTCTATAAGATTTTTGACCTTATTTTTAAGATTGTGTCTCTCAATAAGTAGAGACTTGCTGTCACGCGTTCCCCAGCTATGGCCGTCAAAATGCACAAATGTGAATTGGAAATTCATATGAAGTATCGAATCCATCAAGACAACTATATTATTAAATCAGAAGAATCGTGGGTTGCGTATTGAAGTGAGTTGCTGTCACTCGTTCCGTAGCGAATACACAGATGTGAATTTGAAATAAGATGACGAAGCGAAACCATCCAGAAGTCTGTGGTATGAGTCGGGATGGGAGTGCTGGAGTATTATAGAGATTTTAAAGATCACGTCTGAAAAGGTTGATGACCTTAAGAACATATTAAAAATTCCACCCCCTCTCTTATTCTCTAGAACTTGCTTCATCTGATTGCTCCATATTTTAGAATTTGCAGAACCATCTTGATGAACTAGTTGAACGCATTCCAACATGAAGAGTTGGAAACTACCTTCTGTTCATTCCTTTTCTTCAAATAAAATATAAAAACATAGTTAAATATGTAAATCCTTTGGAAGTAGATCCTTGATTAATAGCAAATATTTGTACACCCTTGATTATGATGGAACCTATCTTAATAAATTCTATTAAAAATTGTGACTACTTAAGCATTTTCCTGACCATAAAATACGACATTAATTATCATTTAACCTGATATATTATTAGGCAGTTTTATTTTTCATTATGTGTCGCAGAATTGACATTTGCGTCTTTCTGATCCTAGGCATAAATATCCTATTCGTTCCCATTTCCCTTAAAACTTCCTCGTTGTTCACATGTTTAGATCGTGATATTCTCAGCATCTTTCAGTAGGATCTCATCTCTGTTGTCTCAAGTGTCATCTTCATCTATAAAGAAATTATCCTGAATTCACAGTCATGTAAGGGGACTGATATTGTATAGCATTTCACTATGCTTTTCTTTGTTTCTGCCAAAATTTTCCTCTTTTTTAATAATTTGTTTAGCTTTTTGGAAGGTATCTTCTGTTATTCCAATCCGCATTTGCATTTCACATTTCCCGTTGTCTGTTATAAAACCTCCCAAATACCTATACTTGCCTTTTTGATATCTTAAGTTCGTCGATTTTAATATCTTAAGTTCGTCGCGCGCATGTTTCTCTTGTTAATGACTATACCTTCTTTTTTCTTACAGTTGATGGTTAGTCCTTTCTTCTAGTGTTCCTTTACTAACTTGTCTAGGAGTTCCGGTAGTTTTCTTTGTGTGACTACGTGGTGTCATCATTATGTTGTTAAGATTGTGTTCACCAATAATCCTGGTCACGTTGAGAAGAGGCATCCTTCTCTCGCAAGTAAGCCCTTATTGTTTTTAAAGATTGTGTCCGCCTATAAAGTAGACTTCGTCATTAGTTTACCTGCCATGACCTTCAGAAAGCTGAATTGGAAACCAGATAAAAAAAATCGAAACCAGTCAGGAATCATGAAGAAAGCGTGGAAGTTTTGAGGAGACTTCCTGCCACTCGTTCCATAGCAATGGCTTCCTGAAAACTTCGGTGTGAATGGTAAATCCGATGAAAAATTAAAACTGAGCAGACGCCTGCGTTATTAGATCGTGAGATGAGTGCTGCGGTATTAAAAAGAATTTCGAAAGATCGTGTCTGAAAAGGTTGATGATCCCAAGAACATAGATAACACTCTATACTCTCCTTATTCTCCAAAATTTGAAGAACCATCCTGATGTAATAGTTAAAAGCGCTCCAACATAAATAGTTGTAAACTACCCTCTGAACATTTCTTTCTTTCTTTTTTAAATAAGCAATGTATTATAAAAACGACATAATTAAGTATGAAAATCGCTGGAAGTAGATCTTTGATTATGATCGAACCTATCTTTAAAAAGTATTAATTAAAAGTATTATTAAAAGTATTAATTTTTAAATATATTTCTGATCATGAATTCGGACATTACTTATGGGTTGACCATGTATAATTGTGACAACATATTTCTTAACTGAATCTTTAATCTTTTCTTAACTGAAACTCAGTATTGTCTTCATATAAGTTTTAAAAAATTGCGACTTGAGAGAAACAGGCCGTGACCTGGAATAGAACCTGTAAACTTGACATTTTCATTGCTCCTCAACAAATGATATTTAACTAAGTTGAAGTTAGTATAGTACAAGGCCATTATGCCTCGTAAACGATACAAAACAACTCAACAATCACAAGATTCTGGTTGGCACATTGTTGAGAAAAGATGTAGTGTCGATACTGAAGATCCACAGAATTTGGGGTCTACGATCAACTAGATGACGTACCTGGTAATTCCCGGGAAAGCGGATTTTAACCCCAGTTCTCGTTCTAATATCGTATCTTCGGTTATCCGGAAGTAACATTTCAAAGTAAATATCACTGAAAAGGGCTTTTTATGCTTTCACAGGGAATACCCAACCGCCACCCCTAGTATCTGGGGAGGAAATACCAATAATTAATGGATACCAAAATCGTAAAGCAACTTACGTAAAAGTAATAATTTAAAGTAAGTAACCCCGAAAAGAGCTTTCGTGTGTTTTGAGCTTTGTTAATTCTGATTGCAGAAATCAGTTTCACCAGCAATTACAGCTGCTTGAACTGGGAAGTCATATCCGAGAGAATAAATGGAATAAATACAGCATCACCGTTTGCATTGTCAGTCAGCATTGTCGCCTCCAAGATTGTTGACATCATCGTCTTAATTGTAAGCCGTGTGCCATTGCATAGCTTCGGTGGATCCAGGTTTATTAGTAGCATCACTGATGCTACTAATCGTATAGTGTGGGGAGCTTTTTGGTGTTAGGCTATTCAAAAATTCAAATGGATAATTGGAATGTCGAACTGAACCCTTAAGGACACATGGCACAGTGGATAAAGGCGTTAGTTTGATCCAGTGACAGGACCCAAAGAGAGTGAGTTCAATACCCGGTTAAGGCAGTAGAGAACTTTCAGAGGGAAAATTAACAGGAGATAACTGATAACTGACATCCATTAAACATGGCGCGTGGAACTAGAACAGATTTTACCCCAGTGAGCGAAATAAAGGGTCCAGTTCGACATTCCAACCAACTGAAGAAGGCCGGAGCGTACAACGGCCGAAACGTTGTAATATGGTGACAAAGATGAGGACAGTAGTCCGAATAATGTAAATAAAGCTCAATTTAAATGTTATTTTACATTTAAATAACTGAATGGATCGAGCCAATTTCTTTGTATTTAATAAATTCAAACGAATTTAATGATGCACATGGCGAAATTTGAAACGAATTACTATTTTTGCAATGTAAGCACACCACGGAGATCGTATTCAAATAAAGATTATGCTGAATTAATGTGTTAAATAAAGATTTTATTTAGAAAATAACCTGCGATTCGTTCAGATGTTGTCCCTTAGATTTTTAAAATCGAACAAAGATCGATATCTGTCTGAAATTTTAAGCGTCATAAGAGTTATTATTTCGTAAAACGCGTATCTTAAATTCTAAAAAGTTTGCGAGACCAAATATCTCCCTTGCTTAAACACACGTAAACAGCGTTTCACGTAGACCCGGCGGCGATCTGCGATCTAGAGAACTTGGCGGTCACATTATAAATTTTTATAAAAACCCAATTAGCCTAGTAACAAACTGGATGTTAGTTTAACATGTATGCAAAGTTTCATCAATATTAGTTCACGAGTTTCGGCGGCAACTTGATTCAGACAGACATAATCTGCCATTATATGTGTGTGTGTGTATATATATATATATATATATATATATATATATATATATATATATATATATATATATATATATATTACTAAACATATTTTAGTCTGTCATAGAGCCAAAGTGCAACAGCACCAAGTGAGTATCGAACTCACTATACTTGCATACCGACCTGAGAGACGAGTTTGCTAGCTAAACTATTAGGTATGGTAGACTTAGCTTAGTACAACACAAAATCTTAAGTGCAGTTAACACTATGCGAATTGAACTCATTACAGTGGTAACGATCTGTTAGAGTAGCCGACTAACTACTAAATATGTTCTCCATTTTTAGATTTTATATTCCTCAGTCAATTCTGGATAACTGATTGTATGATTCAATTTTTTTTCTTCTTTTATGTGCTGTATCCTTTCAGGGCGTGGGCGATAATGGCCCTCTACAGCTTTCTATGCTTCGTTTGTTTAAGCAATGTTTTCCCTCTATCCTTCCCAGTTCATACTCAGCCATCCATTTATATAAAGTTTGTTCTTCCGCTCTTCTTATTTTCAATGTCCTGTGAGTGCCAAATTCTCCAAGTCTTCTTGCTCTTTACGTGTTTCAGAAATGTTAACTGTCACTTTCTAATCCTAAGCACCACCGTCATATTCACCCACATTTTATTAAAATCTTTCTTGTTACCCACATGTTCCGTCCATGGCATTCTCAGCATCCTTCTGTATAAAAATATCGATGTTCCGTCAAGTCTCCTTCTCATCTGTGATTGAACAAACTCTTTTCTTTGTTTTGAATGACATTTTCCTAATTCTTAATGTTTTATTTAACTTTTGAAATGTATTTTTCACTGTTGCAATGTGCCTTCGGATTTCTGTGTCGCATTTTCCACCGTCTTTTATAAAACTTTCCAAGGAGTTAAATTTCTTTAGTTTCTTTATTCTGATGTCTTCTATTCTAGCACGTATAATTGAACTGTTCCTCTTGCTAATGACTATACTTGGCGAATTTAACGAAATATTAACCTTTGTTGGTACAAGTTTTATAGATAAAAAGTCACCATGAATTAGACACAGATAGACATAAAAGTAAACACAGGTCCAGTTTGCACTATAGGTAAAAAACATAGACATGTCTATACTAGAGTCAACAAGGTAATCATAGGTTTGGTTTACACTAGAATTAAATAGGTAGATAAAGGTAGATATTTTTAAACTGCAAGCATCCATCCAGTAAGTGGCCGATTTTGCGAAGGTGTTAAACACAACTGTATGTGATGCAGTCAACGTCTTCTAAGCATCGCCAGTAGGACAATTTGTTTTTGCATTGTAAGACAAGGATCTCTTAAATATTCGTCACATCATAAAACCCGTAGCTTATAAAAGTCGTAGGAGGACCACAAACACAGCCGCCATAGTAGCTGTGGTGTGACTAGGGCAAGACAGTCTGACAGTGCTCATCCCTCTTCATGTTGCTTTTTTTTCTTTCTCCTAAACTAGTTGCTAACTCAAAGAAAGAGAGTCCTGTAACCTATAGCTGGGAGAAGAGATAGGTTCATACCTTTTCCCAAGAGTATTTGTGCGAAAGTGATGGTAACAAACTCAAACTGAATTCGAACTCAGCTTCCGAGTCACAAACCCTTACACTACACGCACGTCCTTTGAAATGTTAAAGAAATGTTGGAAAAGATATTCGATAGATCCATAACTTTTCCTATGATCTTAAGGCCTGCACGCGCATCGAGAATGAGCTTAGAAACTGTAGAAAAATAAAAAAGATGTTTTCTTTCTCAACTGATTTATTTAACCTGTACTGCCGAGACGATTCTAAAAGAACAAGAAGACCTGCCAGTTTTTTTTGTTTTGTTTGCAGACATAATCCTAACAACATACGCTATGCAGATGTCACTATATTGATGCAAAATTCAGAAGGAAAACTGAAAAAAAAATTAGACAAAAGAGATGAGGATAAGAAGAAGTAATGACTAACCGCGAAAGAAGACAGAAGAATGCATGGTTGCCAGTAAAATGATTAGATATCGAGGAAATCAAATCTGAGAAGTGGGGTAACAAACGACGGAAAGTTGGAGACAGAAATCCTAAGGCGTATAGGATAACCTTTCTGAAACTGTGTAAAGTATAAAGACACTGATAAATATCAAACCAAGAAAAGGTGCTGAGATGATGTGTAATACATAATCTTCTATTATTGTTATTGAATGTTGAACAAACTCCTCTCAAATGAAGAAAAGACTTGAAATGACAAATGCTATTCTAATGACAAATACTGAGAATATCATAGACAGAGCAAGTGAGTAAGGAGGAAGTTTTAAGGCGATAGAAACTACAACGAAACCACTGTCAATAACCGGAAAGTGACAGCAAAAACATTTTGAACACATAACGAGGAAAAAAAATTAGAGAGTTTAACATTTACAGGAAAAGCAGAGAGAAACAGCGACTGAAAGAGTGTGAGTGAATAGCAGAAAAAAGAATACAAAGAATATATATATATATATATATATATATATATATATATATATATATATATATATATATATATATGAAGAAATATAGTTTTAAGGTGTTCTATATTTATAGGATAAAGTGCTCAATATGAGAGACAGAGCGTATGTAAATATAAATATAAAAGTGAACATTGAGGTCAACATTTAGAGGCGACAGGCTGTTACATGCTGGACGCAATCGTCAGGCCTGACGGTTGCATCCAGCATGAAACAGCCTCTCGCCTCTTCTTCTTCTTCTTCTTCTTCTTCTTCTTCTTCTTCTTCTTCTTCTTCTAATTACTGTTGTAAACACTTTCATATGTTCCTACCTAACTCTGTTTCTGTTGATTCTATAAACTACGTCGTTTACTACATGACGAACTTGGTCTTTTTTCAAAAATAAACTTGTAAGAGCGCTCCAAAAATTGTTGATTCTATTTCTATCTTTGTTAACTGTGATCTTCCTAAGGAGTGTTTTTTTTTCTTTCTAGGATTTTTCCAGATGGTGTTTTCATCTTTAAACCCGATAGATTTTCTTCTTCGCCAGAGTTCAACTTGCTCGATGTAGAATGTTATTAGATCTATTCGGGAAATGAATCTGTGTTTTGATCTTCTGCCTCGGGGGTATTAAAACTTCCTCTAGGCTTCTACACAACAAAAAAGTTTAAGCGTTCATTCAATATAGGATACGAATGATACTATTTTTCATTCTACAGATTTTATATATAACCATACAAATGTCTTCTTTGTAACAAAAGATAAATTCCTTTGTCTTCCTCACCAGATATTGACTTGGAACAGATCTTATTTTTGATCAAAATTTCGACTCAGCAGTTGCACAGAAAAGAGATTTGAACGTCCAAAAGAAGGTTTGATACGAATGTTAATATTTACACTCTATAGGTTATGTAGCGATTTACTAAGCGTAGCTTAGATCTGGCACAAGGCCGAAAGTATGGAGCACTCACTACGCAGTCATAATTGATCTCGCAAGACAACCATTACATCACGTCGCAATACCCAGGACGCTATAGGTAACTATATAAATCTCTCTGAATAAATTGATGCATTCTCTATCTCTCACTTAGCAGAGCTCAACTTGCCCGCTCTACAGTGTTTAAAATGTTTGTTGTTTTTTATTGGTAGGTTGAGAGAATCTTATTTTTGATCTTCAGAATCAGTGTTATCAAAATTTCGACTCGGCAGTTTCGCACAAAGTTTACAAAAATGGATACGAATAATTATATTAGGTTGGTGCAAAAATAATGTCGTTTTCTCACATGAAGTTGAACGTCAAAAAACGACATTATTTTTGCACCAACCTAATAATTTACAGTATACATGAAGTTTTTAAATATATATTTTTTGGATTACATTATATATTCTCTCTCTTTGTCTTTCTCGCTCTTTCTATGTCTGTCTAGGGTCTAACTTGCCTGTTGTAGAATAGAGGAAATAAATTTGAAAACGAATGATAATGATTTACAGAATACACGTTTTACATGAAGTTATAGAAACCACTTCTTTGTATCAAAGGACGTATTCGCTTTCTTTCTGTCACCAACGTTCAATTTGTTCAATGTAAACTATTATTAGCTTTCTTGGAGAGGATCATACTTTTGAGATTTAGGCTCGGTACTATCAAAACTTCTTCTCGGCACCTACACAAGAATGCAAAACGTTTAAAAAAAACCGAGCTAGTCCCTGTAACAATTTCTCTGTTTCCATTGTATAATTAGTTGACGTCCATATTGACTATAATTGTATTGTCTGTATTTTTGAGGAGAGTCATTAACATATCCAACATTGTTCGGACGCTCAAATCTCTTCTTTGTGTATTTGCTTTTGTTATAACAAGAGATTTGAGCGTCCGAACAATGTTGGATATGTTAATGACTCTCCTCAAAAATACAGACAATCCATTTTCTTAGCTTGTGAATTTTTTGCTAAAGCTAGTAAACGACCTACTACAGTTGATTAATTACACAAGTAATAAAGAGCCAAGTAAATTTCAAAGACACTTGTAAAACTTTTTGGCATGGTTTTCTTCTGCATCAGTCTATTAACCTTCATCTGTTTCGTTTACTAATGTTTCAAATCATTTCTGTATAAAAAGACGAGAAATGGTTAACCTCTCTCACATTTTAAAGCAAAAAGAAGGTACAAGTCTCTCTGTCTCTATCTCTCCCCCTCTCTCTCTCTCTCTCTCTCTCATACACACACACACAGACGCACGCACATTTATCTATCTAAATATACATATATATAAAGAGAGAAAGAGAGAGAGATTTGGATAGAGACTGACAAATGTTCTTTGTTAAGGATATTTTTTTAATATTTCGAAACATTTTCTTGGTTTCTAGTAAGAGTTTAAATATAAAATAAGTATGTATGAAATATAAAAAAGTAAACAAAAAATCATTAACGTTGATCGTTAAATAAACTTGAATAAATGAAGGTTTGGCGCCAAAATAAGCCCGATACACACACACACACACACACACACACACACACACACACACACATATATATATATATATATATATATATATATATATATATATATATATATATATATATATATATAGATATATATAGATATATATACATGAAAAAAATTTAGTTTTAAGGTATACTATATTTATGGTTTAAAGTGCTCAATATCAGGGATAAAGCGTATGTAAATATATGTTAACTTCAGTAACCACTTTATATATATATATATATATATATATATATATATATATATATATATATATATATATATATATATATAAATAAATGATAGCTATTAATACGAGTAGATAATATAGATAAAATTATATAATTCACCGTATAACAAATTTAAAAGAATTTGTGCTTGTAAAATGCTTCATATAAGTCTAGTGCGATAATTCTTATTAAAAGAGAAATCAAAACGGCCAGTACTTATTAAAGGTCCCAATTTGTGTGTGTGTATATGTGTGTGTGTGTGTATATTAATGAAATATTAATGTGTGTGTGTGTGTATATATATATATATGTATATATATATATATATATATATATATATATATATATATATATATATATTAATGGATATATATGTATGTGTGTGTGTATGTATGTATCTATGTATTAATGAAAGAAATGATTTTTTTTGCCTTGATGAAGTTCTTTAAGGAACGAAATGCGCGGCACAAATTAATATTGACTTTCTGCATATATTTATTTATACCGGAATTTACATATATTTCAAAATTTATAATTACAATGAGTCGCCATTCAGTGTTTGTTTATAGTTTTAAGTTCACAGGCATTTCTATGAATTTATGAACGAAAAGAATTTTATATTTATTTCTTTATAAAAGTTGTATTGTATTAAAATTGTAACCATTGCTTTTTAATAAAATAAACTTTGCCGTTGGCGTTAATAGTGTGTACTATAGAGTTGTAGGGAAGCAAAGTGAAGTAATGAATAGCGGCTCGGATTGAGGAATCGGCAGAGCCGACTTCGAATTCCAGTCGGATCCATTCATACCCTTGGACATACCTTCTCCCCATGGGTAAATAGAAGGACAGACTGATTCTATAATCTTGAGTGGCAACCGGTCTAGGTCTCTGAATTCAAAACCGACCTGGGTATTTTGCCACTTCTGTGGCTGCAGTACACATAGTCACGGGATAAAAAAAAACAAAAAAAATTATATAGTTGTAGCGAGAAATTCAAAGGAATATCTGTCCTTTTGACACACAGTTTCCTTACCGGTAGGAATATTAAACATTGACTAATTCAAATTATAATCTATAATAATATTTAGGTATTAAGAGAAATAGAGAATTAAAATAAAAAAATATAATAAAATTTTCTTAGGTTGTTTAGCCAGTATCTATTTTAATATTGTTCTTTATTATCTTAGCCAAAAAAGGTGGGATGTTATAAAAAAAATTATTCACAGCATTTATAAGTATCAAGGTTGACATAGTAAGGTTTCTTTAATTTTTCCATTTGATCTGATAATATTTCTATTGAACGAAACGTTGAAAACAGAAATGAAAGAAAAACAAAAATCATCCCACTGGTTTTCATATATTCCATCGTAATTCTTCGTTTCAATATTTCAAATAAATCATTTTATCTATCTGTCTGTCTGTCTGTCTCTGTCTCTCTCTTTCTCTCTCACTATATATATATACAGTGTAACCCGGATATAAGAGACCCGGATATAAGAGAGATTTTCTCTGGTCCCAAATTAGAGCCATACGTACCTAAACAAAATAGACCAAACCCGGATATAAGAGAAACCCGGGTATAAGATACTTCTTCTCCGGTCCCGACAACTCTCTTATATCCGGGTTACACTATATATATATATATATATATATATATATATATATATATATATATGGGGATATTAGCTCTCGATAAAATGATTTAATCGGTCGAGCACTGTGGGGATTAACGAATTTGTAAACAGTTACTACTAGTGCTGATAATGCAAGACTCTCCTAGCGAGTGATTTCTCTGAGTGACTGGTGTGCTTATGAAAAAATAAATACACAAAAATTCGCCTTTCTCGATGGCCTAGAGACAGAATCTCTGACTGCTGCCAAATCGGTCGGGTTTCGGTCCCGGCCTGAAGCGATCGGATGTCTAGTCACTCTGATGGGCTGTGATACAGCGAAACAGTCTGTCTGTGGATGATTATATATATATAGATACTCTAAAGAAACGTGATACCTAAGGTTTAAAATTTTAGAGCACTCATTTTAGTTTTTTTAATTTTAAGCTAAGAGATTAAATTTAATATTTCCAATACGAGAAATTCTTTGATGTATTTCAAAAGTAATTTAAATTGACTGGAAGGAGTTTTGTTTTAATAACAAAAATCGATGATTTTATAGCCATCTGTCAGCACAATTAAAATTCTCTTTATTAAAATTCTTTAAAGAATAAAATATAATTGACTGAAACATTGTTTGGGGAATATTAGTCGATTTAAAGTTTAATTAATCTGATTTGAAACGAATATTACTTATTTTTAGTTTAAAATATCACAGAAATGCATTTTTATCACAGAGGTAGGTGTTTTTATTAGGTGTTTACTGCTCTATTGACAGATAGATAACCGAAAATTTAACAAATTTTTCTACGGGCGACATATCTGTAAAAATTACTTGACATATATAATGAGCGCTTTTTTTATATAATCTTTAACTACCCGGTAATATTAAAAATTTCGGGCAATATTCACCGTAATTTAATATTTTATTGAATTTTAGATACTCGGCTTTAAATTTACTAAATTTACTGCTGTTATTTTCTGATAATTTAGTGTATGGAGATTGGTATTTACAAAAATCAGTAGGCCTATATACATATAAAAAAATCAAAATTCAATTTAACATATTGGGGCGTAAGCTTTTCGATTTTATGATGAGTGAATATAGTTTTTACTTCAAAACAATATCACCTAACCCGTACAAATTAGTAGAACATTTTTATGATTTAAAACTTTATAAATTATTCTGATTAAAATTTAAAAAAAATAAAGCAATACTTGTAAAAACTTATTATACATCGAAAAAATGTTTTTCGTAGACAATACTACCCATAATATGTTATTCATAAAAGCAATTAAAAGCTCTTCTAATTAAATAATGCCTTAGTTTAATTGCATTTTTTTATTTTATGAATCAAAGCAGATTTCGGTAACTGGGAGTTTTGTTTTACAAAAATATTTTTAAAAAATTGATGATTTAAATTCTCCAAAGAGTTCTGCGTATAACTAATAGAAACATTAAGCCGAACAAAAATTAATTTTTCGAAATTTCATAAGATTAAATAAGTGTTCTATAACAGATGTAAAAAAAAATGTTTTCACCAAGATTTTCTAAATGTGAAACATTTCTACAATAATTTCACTTATTTATAAGTGAAATTATTGTAGAAATGTTTATAAGTCCTGAAAACTTCATTAAAATCCGACAATTATTTGATTTTTGCAAGAATTTCAAAATCAATGTGTTTCCACCGCAAAAAAGACGCTAAAATTTTCTATACTAATTTCTGGTCCCCTACTGATCAAAGAAAGACAAAATTTTAACTAAAATCTCGAACGTTCTAAAAAGGATAAGAAATATAATCTAATAATAAAAAATCCTTTGAAATGGCTTTGATTTAATTAAGTTTGCGGCATTTTTCATCATGTATCCTCATTTTTTAGCGAATCTTTGGAGGTACACACACACACACACACACACACACACACACACACACACACACACACATATATATATATATATATATATATATATATATATATAAACATAAACCCATATACACGAGGGTGTGCTGTAAAATTCTCAGACTGACCAAGAAGGGATTCTAAAGCAAATTCTGATCTTTGGTCATTTGGATCGGCGGGCCGAAAATGTTTGGCATCGCCCCCAAATAATCCCCCCCCGGCACCTCCCTAATTCGTATATATACAACTTGTAGTTATATGGCTGTATATGGCTATTCATTCTCAGACATAAGTGCGCATACATGCGCCGGTAAGAGAGAGAAAAAAAAACAAAAAAAAAACGGGAAGGAAACGTGATGAATGGTAGAAACAAAATGTTAGGCAGCTACCATAATATCGCCAGACAGGCTTCCTCTCGGACTACAAGCTGGTCTGCTCTATGTTTTCCCATCAACTGCTGAAGTGCAGTCTTACTTGAAAGATCATTATTATTATTATTAGTAGTAGTAGTAGTAGTAGTTAGTAGTAGTAACTAGTAGTAGTAGTAGTAGTAGTAGTAGTATGAGAACTAGAAAGGGGAATGCTTTCCTCAAACCAGTGCACATATTCATCTCAGACACTCGGCGAATTTATGTAGACATCTTGAACTTAGAGTTTTAAGTTAGTCATACAGCGAATAATATAATTAAAATTTTGAAATATCCTCTACTCTGTGACATTAACTAGAAAAAGGATTTATCGTATGTAAAGTAATAAATCGACTAACAGAGAAAAACATTATAGAATTATTATTATTATTATTATTATTATTATTATTATTATTATTATTATTATTATTATTATTATTATTATTAATGTGTGTGTGTGTGTGTGTAAGCCAGAAATGTGAATGTTTTCAAACCAGTGCGCAAATTCATCTCTGACTTCTTCTTCTATGTACCGTATCAATTCAGGACGTAGACGATGATGACTTACCACAATTTCCAGTCTTTTGTAGCTCTTCTTAGCATATTTGGTGTTTTACTATCCTTCCTACGTCCTGTTCTGCCACCCCTGTACACAAGCTCGTTTCCTTCTGTCCCTTTTGCTTTCAGTATCCTTTGTTTGTCGGATTTTCCAAGCATTCTTTCCTCAAATTAAATCGTTTCTTTCTCATTCTAAGTATAATAACCTTTTTGCTTCAATTTTCCTTAAGACTTCCTCGTTGCGTACATGCTCCATCTATGGTATTCTCGGCATTCTTTTGTGAAACTGTTGCCTCTACTTTGATCTAAATCTGTGAGGAAATTGTTCAGTATTCACTACCACGTAGGAGGACAGATATAACATAGCAGTTCAGCACTTTTTTCTTTGCTTCTATCACAACTTTTGCGTTTCTTTGTACAAAGTACAAACAAAACGGAAAAGTTGTGATACGTTTTGGAAAGAATATTTTACTATTCCAACGCGCTTTCGGATTTCGGTGTGACACGTTCCACCTCCTATTAAAACCCTTATACAGACCACCCCTCTCCACAGTCACGATGAATGGACGTCCTCTCGAGGCGGCTTCATGCCTTGAGAGACTATTGGACTTTAAACTCACACCTGACCTCAAGTGGAACTCGTACATACTATCCATCGCTAAAGATGCAGGAAAAATGGCCGGCTTCCTGTACTACTCCAGTAAGTAGCTGACTTCTCATGCTGCCCTCTACTTTTACAAGAGCCGGTTGAGCCTGAAGAGAAAATAATGACATAATCAAGATGTTGATGTTCCACACTATTTCAAATAAAAGGTTAGGAAGAACCCCCCCCCCCATCAATATTGGAAAGAGAGATAACAGCTACTGGACTTGAGGAACTTATTTTCCTGAAAAATTGCTTTAGGAGGAAGATTTTATAAATTTCAGCAGACTGTTGTACTGGTTGCTCGGTCAATTAATGTCAAATGTTTGCTTATAAGGAAACAGTATTACCATTAGCATCATTAGATGGTAGCCAGCCTAGATGAAGGACTATACTGAATTATAAAGTATGGAGAAGGTAACGAGAAACTACTTCATTATTTTTCACAAGAAGTCGTGGTAATTCACAGATAATAAAGAAAAAGGAATATGTGGAGAACCATGATCGTCTACATCCTTAAGAGACATAGTATCTAAAAAGAACTGTTTAAATATATATATTAAAAACTAGTTTTATTTATTATAATTGTTTTCATTCATAGCATGGGGACAAGGTCAAAGATTAATTGTTATCTTGACTTGATTTAGTTTTTAGTTCAGTTTTATATTCAAGGAAACTGCAACGTAACGTAAAATTTTTGCTATAGAAGTACAATACAGCTTCAAAATTCGTTAAATATCGCCGTCATTTTTTGAAGGAACAGGTAAACTAGGATAGAAATAGGTCAATTTTTGACTGGCAACTTTTGCCTCATTCTTAACTATTCTTCTCCCGATCTACTTTCATATCTACTTTGTGACGCTGCCGACTGGTTTATGTAGGGTGTGGCTGATACATTTCCTTTTTAACTTCTTCAAGTCCTGGTTGATGGGATCCGGATAGGTGCGCTCCCAGTAGATTAGTATTGAAAACCTTTTCAGATCATTTGATGTTCAGGATTGTTTCTGAGGCAACGATGACAGAATGTTTGGAGTTTGTTTCTAATGTCGCACTCATTTTTGTTTCACTTTTATACAACGGAACTGTCCTTACGTTTCTATTAAAGTTTCTGGTCTTATTTCGGAAGGACATTGTTCTATTATTAAAGTTTACCCAAGACAAAGCACAATAGCCACTCAAGATAGACGATTACTAAATGAAATGGGTGATCGACTTCGAGCCTAGACGTGAAGAGGTTAATATTGTAGTGTGAGTCTATTCTATAAATGAGATACTTTTAGGAAGAATAATATAATTTAAGTACATTATTCAGGAAGAAGCTTACCAAAGGAATACCTAGATAATTTGAGTGATTTAATCCTGTGGATGTAGCAAGACGGATCTTGATTTTAAAGGTCTGTTGACAGTAAAGAATGGCGATTGTTGGGACATTTGCCATGGAAGTAGCGATAGGCTTGCGACGTTGCGTCTAAGGAAAAGGAGCTGTACGGTGGAAAATAAGTCATCGCCGCAAAGGCCGTATGTCACAGGTTGTTGAATGTGTCTTATTACCTTATTGACTTGATTTCTCATGGTTTCGTTGTTCTTTTACTGTAACTGATAATGCGTATTGTTATGGCTGTGCAAAATAAATAAAATCATAAAACTAAGTCTCTCATACGTAACTTAACATTTCATGGCACGATGGCAACTTTTGTCAATCACTATCAGCCAGTGGGTGTGTGGCCGCGCGGAATTCTTCGAACGTGAATTCTATATCAGGCCAGATGTGAGACGACATATTTCCATGGTCGAATCGAGCAGCTAAGATCAAATGAAGACGTTCATTGAGAATGGTCAACGTTATGAAACTCCATAGATAATAAACATTTTAGAATATCTAAACCAAACGCTAAAAGTGATTTGAACAAGTTTAGTTATGTTAGTAGCATTGATGTGTGGCTTCCATGTGAGTGAACCAACCTACCACACGTTTTGTACCCTGTGCAATCCATTAATTAATCTAATTAGCGAAGTTCAATTCGTTATTTATTTTAATTAGTGAATCTCGCAGGGGACAAGGAAATACATTTTAATGAAAACATTAATGAAAATGGGATATTAAGAATTGTATGATTAATTTCTTTTAGTAAATTGTGACTGACGAAGAAAAGTTCATATTTTAAACCAATAGTGAACGCAAATTGTTCGTAAGCGAAACGAACGAAAATTAGCTGCACAGAAAGTGGGTTATCATTCAAAGAAATGTTGTCTATGAAATAGAATCAGTAAAATGTTCTTTACTATCAGCTCGTTCATGAGAAGCGTCATAATTGTTACAACATGGCCTGGAAGTTTTTGCACATCCCTCATATTAATCAGAAATGTCACCTTCAGGTTATTTGTAAACCGCTCTTCTTTAAGTTAAATTTCTGGAAGACTGTAAAAGACAATTAGAATAATCCAACGCAGAGAATCACGCGGCTGACAGTTTAGTGGAACGAAATTATAAATATGTTCCTTAATATTAATGTTAAAAGAAAAAAAAGCAAATATTATTTCGTAAATATAGTGTGTCTCTGTCGTTTACTGAATTGAGGGAGTGCAACGGTTATCGGAATAACTAAGCCGAGTTCAATTCCCGGTCGAATGTCTTTCATCTAATTCACACGAAAATACTTGGAAGAGGCATGAATTTATTTTCTTTCAGCTGTGGATTTAATATGCGAGAACACTGGACTCTCTTACTTTGAATGCTAGCTAGTTTAGGAGAACAACAATGAATTCAAACTCGAGGAATAGGGTTATTTAGAGACATCATGTTACCCTGTTATCATTCCTTCTGAAAATACGACTAGTTAAACGGTATTTAGTGTCCTCCCCACGAGGGACAGATGTGGCACAAGGCCCAGTTTAAAGTGGGGTATTCCCGAGCCCGTAGGCTCGGTCAAAAATAGCCCGTAGATCCCGTATAAACGGGATCGGGTTGGTCAACCTCACCGAACGAGGCTATGCCCTTCGGCGGAACCTCGTCCGGGTTCCTCTCTGCTCAGAGGCAGAGAGTTAAGACCGTTAACTCCTCAACCGTAGTCGAGTCGTAAACTACGACTAGTTAAACACACACTTTCACTTTAATCAAATCATATGTGTATAATCTCGAAGTTCAATTCTCACCTAAACTATTGTGACCTCATACGTCAAAATTGATGGGAGAGTCCACCGATTGTAACTGATATGTTTTTTGTTTTTTTTTGTTTTTTTTTGCTATTGTTCACTCAATCCAAGTTCAAAGTACCACTCAGGCTAGAGGGTTACTGAGTGGATATTTTGGATTTGTTATTTCTTGAACTATATCAAGCTTTGTCGAGACATCCCACATTGTCTTGATTTTTCTTATCTAAATGTATATTTTTATACATTTTATATTTGGGCGCCAAGCGTTGACAAGCTCGTCTCTCTGGAGTAGTAATTTCAAGCATCAAAGTAATGGAAGTAGCATAGAATGAGACTAAAGAGTGGAGCTCATCTGAACATTTGCCATGGAAATAGTGATAGAGTAGCGAAGTTGTGAGCTTGGGAAAGCTCTTATATATAAATATCCCTCAGCGCCCACCGTTGCGTGATGATTAACAAGATCGTTTCAATGGCCCATACGCTAGTTTAGTTAGTTCAATAATTATTGTGCTCGACATCTATGACATTCTGCCAGATTAAGGGAATCTTGAAAATATTAATGCATAAAAACCTAAGGGCGCTTACCATAGATTGTTGTTTAGATGACTCGGCTCATAGACCAATTACCTCGAGTGGTGCGTGTTGTGAATATGGATTATCTCCCCTTTGATAATCCAAGCTATAAAAGCTGTACATTTCCGCTTGTCAAGTAGACGACTAGTAAGATTCTTAATTGAATAAATTGTAATGAAAACAGGACAAGAGATTCTGTCTAGTAATCTTTTATTCAATTAAGAATCTTACTACTCGTCTACTTGACAAGCGGAAATGTACAGCTTTTATAGCTTGGATTATCAAAGGGGAGATAATCCATATTCACAACAGTGCGTTTGGCAATTACAAGTATATGTGGCCTTGTGTCAGAGTAAGTTAAATTTGTGTATTAAATAGTTCTCTGAAACTAAGAATTACACCTAACCCTTTCACTGGATATAGATTTGAACCGAGTGAATTTGTTAAGCCTGTTCCATTCGTAAAGATAGTGGGAAATTGTTTGCTTCATTCTATCACTCCAGGAAGTGCCATGATTTATCTTTACAAGAGTCTGATTAGACCCAAAATGGAGTATTGCTGCTATATCTGGGATGAAGCTGCACAATCCCCACTTTCCAGACTTGATAGAGGTGGGCGCTGAGGGATATTTATATATGAGCTTTCCCAAGCTCACAACTTCGCTACTCTATCACTATTTCCATGGCAAATGTTCAGATGAGCTCCACTCTTTAGTCTCATTCTATGCTACTTCCATTACTTTGATTTTTTACAAGAATCAGATCAGACTCAGAATGAAGTATTGCTGCCATATCTGGGCTAGAGCTGCTCAATCCTCCCTTTGCAGCATTTCTAGGGTGAAAAAATCACTTGGGTTGACTTATTTTCAACTGTACCACTTCTTTTTCAAAGACGCAACGTTTCTTGCCTGTCATTATTTTCCTGACAAATGCGAAAATGAACCCCATTCTTTAGTGCCAGTAATTCAGACATTTAGATCTAGGACATACCATGCCATTTCCATCGCGTCGAATCCTCTTTATTTCCCCAGTGTTACAAATTTAAAGAAAAAGTTTCACTTAGCTTTTTCTCAAGAACTACTACTTTCTGGAATAAACTTTTGCATGGATGCTTCCTTGAGTATTATGATCTTAAGGTCTTCAAGTTAAGAGTCAACCGTTATCTATCATCCTTATTTTCATAATCTTCAATTCTTCAACTTCTCTTGCATATCAGACACAGCATTCATTATTACCATTTCAACTATGATCCTCTACCTTGAGAGGCTCTCGGACCTTGTATTGGATGAAACATAGTAAAAAGAAAGATGTCTAAGTTGATTCCCCAATTTCTTAGCAGCTAAGCATTTCGTCTTAAGAACTCGAACTATACTTGGGTATATTAAGGCCTCGTTGTCCATAGTAGATAACTTCCCTGTGGTTGGTAAAATCCGCGTATAATAGCAAAATATATTAAAGTATGTGCAAAATGTTCTACCGGGAAAAAACGACACCCTGATTTAAAACCTTAATTACAGTCTTAATGTTTTCTGACGCAACACTTTGCCGTAAATTGGAACATGTTTTCTCTTCATGGTATTCACCCACAAGTTTTGGTTAGGGGAGAAAAACTTATATTAATAAAATAGTAATTTGATCACTCAGACCATGATGGCTATGAAACATTTAAATTATTTGTTTAATATTTTCAAAGTAAATACTGTTATTATAGACTTATGTCTACATCTACTTTAAAAATAATTTTTCCTTTGAAATATATTTTTTAAGGTAATTTTATTTTAAAGAAAGTTTGAAATACGAATATTTTGCTGATTGGGTCAAGCGCAGAAAAGTGAAACAGCGGCAAGCGATACGCGGATGGTGAGACTCCACTGTATTTACTAAAGAATAAATTGCGTCTTTTGAAATGATAGAAGAGCCAGACTAGTGGGGAAAAGTCTTTAGCGAATTTTCTCTTGTTCCTTATTAACTTTGGCATCTTGATTCTTAACAGATTGTTTCACTCTGCAAAATTAAGCTGCGAAAAAAAATTAGAAATGCCGCCTCAGAAGTTGCAATGATGGAAATTTTTCTCATTTAATATCAGCTAACGATTTGATGATCGTCTACAGCAGTGATTCTCAAACGGGAGGCACTTGGCTCCAAGGGGAAGAATTTTAGCTCGGTAAGTATTGGTGAGATATTTTAGTTATATGTATCTCGAATTTAGTTGCGTATAAGACCCACCTTTTGACAAAGAAAATAAATATGAAGAAAAAAAACGTCTGTGATAGTTTATTCGTACTATTACATGATGTTGAGATATGTGATAATCTAATGTTCACTAAGGCACCGTAACCGACCTCTACTTGTAAGTTGCCTAACTCTATAAGCCAAACATATGTACAACCCAATATGTATCCATATATGTCTTTGTGTGAAAATGAAGTACTGATGCGTTTCATTCCGGGAAAGGTCTTATTTTAATGGATAAGGGGGCGAGGAGAAATAGAACAAACGTCAAATTATTGTATTTATATTAAAAATAGTAATTTTATATAATTTCAGAACATACTATTAAACTCAGGTACAATAAATATCTATACCTACCCAGCTGACATCTACTAGATTATTTTCTCCTGATCCTATCGTCTTCAAACGAGCATTATATCAAATAGATTCAGCAAACGATTTTTTTCACTTTCATTCCAACTCCTACTAAAGGTTGCAATGTCTCAAGAGGGACTTTCCTTACCGTTGACAGGCATGTTCCTCTGCTAGAAAAATGGTCGGTTCCTTATACCGCTCCAAAATTAACTTGATTCCACCTGCCATGCTCTATGTTTACAAGCATCAGATCAGGCCAATATTGTTGCCATATCTGAGCTGCCTGATCCTTTCTTTCCAATCTCGACTGAGTTCAAAAGCTTTTATTTTATTCGAAAGCTTTTAACAGAATACGACAGCAGTGCACTAGCGCGTAGAAGTGTGTATGAGTGGAACGAGAAGTTTAAAAGTGGTCGGACAAGAATGACGGAAGAAGGAGTAGGACGCCCGCCAACCTCCACCACTAACGAAGAAAATTCAGCAGCAAGCTCGAGAGATGGTAATGGAAAACCGGCGAGTTGTCATCGATGAGGTAGTATGTTCTCTGCAGATTCCAATCTTGATAGATACCTTGTGGGTGATGAATTATATTCCATCCTACAACTTCTTTCCCATAGACGCAACGTCGCAAGTGTCTCACTACTATATCTCTATTTCTATGGAAAACGTTCTGCGAACTATATTCTTTAGTTCAATCTGTTCAGATATTTGCATGTAAAAATTCGCCATGCCATGTATACCTACTCAAACCATGTTCATGTCTTTCGAATTCCAAGGTAAGAAGGAATTTCCATTTGGAGAGATTCAGACTCCCGAGCGGATATTTCCCACACCACTACACTGTTAACCACTTCTAGTCTAGGGTCAACCGTTATCTATCCTAGATATCCTCATAATCTACAATCCTTACGTTCGTACAACAACCTCATTTAGCAACCTATTATTTCGAGTGTCTCTTGAGCCTTGTATTGGGTTAACAATAGTGTATAAATATCCTCATAATTTACAATTCTTACGTCCGTACAACAACCTCGTTTAGTAACTATCTACTTTAAGTGGTTCTTGGGTCTTGTTTTGGGTTAGCAATAACGTAGAAAAAATGATGTAAGATGTAACCCGTAACAATCTGTCGTTTTACGCAGCACCATCTTTTGCCATCATCCGCATTTCAAAGAGTGGAATTAAAATATACATATATATATATATATATATATATATATATATATATATATATATGTATATATATATATTACGTTTTGTCAGGGTTTACTACCCTAATGCATACCATACTGATGTTTCCAAGCGTTTTCCTATCTAAAAGAAAAATCGATCTTATTTGTTCTGATAAGTTTCCAACGAAGAAATACCATAGTAAATAGAAAAAATATTTCTACAGAAAGATTCTTCTCTAAAAATGCTTTTTCAAAGTACACAAATATTTTTCTTTTCTGAACATGAATAATAAAAGTGATATTATAATCTTACAGCGAACAATTTATTTCAAATTGTTACGACAAAAGATATTTCCGTTGAACAGACAAGAGTCAGAACGACTCTTACACGAAAAAGAAAGAATACATACAATTGCATTAAACCTTTCCTAGATTGAGGAATTATGCGCACAAATCTAAAAGGCTGTGCATGGAACCAGACATTCTCTTTTATAGATATACGGGGTGAGATGAATAAATCGTCGTATAAATTACGCTAAAATGAAAATAACACTGACATGTCATTTTAACAGATATATTTACCAAAAATTATACAAAAATATATTGAAAAACTAAAGAGTAAATTTGTTCAGTAAAATCGCCATTGGCTTCAACCAAGGCCTTCTGGACGGTCTCCTTGTTTAAGTAGGTCAATGTTACCATAATCCTTGTCTTCAGTTCATTTTTGGTGTTACAAGGAGTTTTGTTGGTCTCTCAGTCAACTGTGTCCCACTCATAATAATTAAGGGGGTTGCAGTCTGGGGAGATAGGTGGCCAGATGTAAGAGGTGATGTGTCCGCAGAAATTGTCTGACAGCCATGACTGGGTTCTCCTGCTGGTATAGAGTCCTGATGCCAGACATGGGGTCATGCAGCAGCCACCCTCTTGACCCAAGGCAGCACTACATCCTCAAGGCACTTGATGTAGGCCTCCATGTTGAGTCTGATGCCCTCAACAACAATTTCGGGAGTTCTTTTTGAATCAGAACGATCTTTTCCAAGCTGCCGTACCTTCGTAATCACGATTAGACTCATCTAACACTTTTTGAATGCTCTGCACTGTCTTCAAAATGACACCCAAACACTCTGAAATGTTTGTATTGGAGCTTCCGGCACGAATGCCAAGCAGTACAGTATGATATTTCCAAATTTCTGGTGGAGTGAATCGCGACATGGTGCTCTTTTCTCAAAGATGGTTCCCAACTGAGCCCAGTATACTCTGCCGTCGACAAAATCAAAAAGAAACAATGTGCATGCGCAAAATTAAAAATATAAAAAAGGGCGACAATTTACCCATCGCACCCTATATATATATATATATATATATATATATATATATATATATATATATACAGTGTAACCCGGATATAAGAGACCCGGATATAAGAGAGATTTTCTCTGGTCCCCAATTAGAGCCTGTGTTAATAAAACAAAATAGACCAAACCCAGATATAAAAGAAACCCGGATATAAGAGACTTCTTCTCCGGTCCCGACAACTCTCTTATATCCGGGTTACACTAAATATATATATATATATATATATATATATATATATATATATATATATATATATACACACACACACATATATATATATATATATATATATATATATATATATATATATATATATATATATATATATGATGCCAAATCAGTCGAGTTTCGATCCCGGCTTGAAGCAATCGGATATCTAGCAACACTGTTGAGTTGTGATACAGCGAAACAGTCTGTCTGTGGATGACAATATATACGTACCCGACAAACTTAAATTCCGTTGTGCATTCTTGGAAGATAAGTGCGAATTTGTAAACAATGACTACTAGTACTAATATTACAAATCTCTTTCCCGTATTGACCACTGTCAGTCATTGGCGTGTTCACAGAATAAGTACAAAAATTAACCTTTCTTTCAACCGTGTGTCGATGCCTTACGGGAAAAAAAATCTCTAACTGATGCCAATATGGTCTGGAGCCCCTGCTGTTTGCCTCAGGGTTCTTGATAAGATCCAGAGACGGATATGCAATGCAATTGGCCCTGATCTGTCATCTCGTCTGCAGTCGCTCTCTCACAAACGCGACGTTGCCTCGCTCTGTCTTTTTTACAAATACTTTCACGGTAATTGCTCCGAGGAGCTGCTTTCGCTGGTTCCTAGGCCTCATGAATTTAAACATCCTACGAGGCTGGCATCCCGTTCCCACCCCTTCACCGTTGAAACTGTTAGATGTAGACGTCTCTTCTACTCCAATAGCTTCATGTCTCGCACATCTCGCCTGTGGAACTCCCTTCCTTATTCCTGTTTCCCTGACAAATACAATCTCCAACTATTTAAGTGTAACGTCAATCGACATCTCCAGTTGCCTTGATCTATCCACTTCCCTTCTCCACATCCTTTCACCTTTCATTCCTATCTGCTCTCGCTCCAAATCTTCTGTAACCCCCTTGCCTTGATCGATCCACTATCTTTCTCCACATCCTCTCCTTTACCACTCCTATCTGCTCTTCCTCCAAACCTTCTGTAACCCCTTGCGTGCTAGTGGCTTCCAGCCTTGCTTGGGGTGATAAGCTTAAAAAAAAAAAATTAAAAAACATAAAAATCAGTCCGGTTTCGATCGCGGTTTAAAGCTGTCGGATGTCTAGCCACACTCATGAGCTGTGAAACAGCGAAACAGTCTGTCTGTGGATGACAGTATATATATATATATGTATATATATATATATATATATATATATATATATATAGATAGATAGATAGATAGATAGATAGATAGATAGATAGATAGATAGATAGTAGATAGATATAAACACCTACTGAGATACAAAAATCAGAAATTTTGTAGTGAGAGTGCGCAATAGAAAACTAGAGCAATAATGATAATTATCAATGTTATCGTTCCTCAGGGTCAGACATGAATATTGTCATATTGATGGAATATATATTTATAAACACATATTATCACGCGAAATTTTCAAATTTAAAATAGTTGGTTATAGTCGGTATTTTGAATTATATGTATGTATATATTATAGGTAGATAGATACATTACTTTGATTTAAACGTTATCTTAATAGTTACCAGTGTTTGAGTAGACACCCTGTATTGTGTTTTAACAGGGTAAATTACATCTACAGGCCTGTGTATTCGTGGGAGTTAAAATGAAATCCAATAATCCATTAGAAATAATATATATAGAGAGAGAGACAATTATTAGAATGAATGAGTATTTTCATGCATTTGCTTAACGATTTAACAAGTTATAATAATTATATAACAGGCCAAAGCTATAATAATTGCAGTCTTAGAATAGCGTTCCTATTTGGAGTGACATTTTCAAATCATTGACAATACTGAGGTGATACTTGCTGTCACTTGATACCCAACAATGTTTCCCAGACAGCGTCTGACCATTCCCCTAAAAAGGAATACGGACAGCGGTACACCTTGATAGCTGCAGAAAAGACTGAAAGACCCAGGTATCTTTTGAAAAAAGAAAACATATGGAAAACGGATCTTGTGTCGTATTTTGCATTCTATCGGCATGCAAAATAAATAGCCGGGTTGGTCTGCAGACTGAGTTTATGAAATAAAATACATAAGTTTATTTCTTTAGCAGCTGCAGCCATAACAGATTTGCTAATCCCGACTATCAAGCTGAGATGCAAAATAGAAATGGAAAAAAGTTAACAGTATTTCTGAGTATGTGCATCTATATACTGTGTTTATGATATATATATTGTTATGGTCCAGGTTAGGACCAAGGAAGAACAACACGAACACAGAGTAGAAATAACGAAGATATATTACACGGAATAATAATACAAGATGTGCAAGGTGTTAGTATGACTGTCACTCTGGTTTGGAGTGAACTACTATCGGCTCGACTCGATTCGTCCCTCTCTCTTGAGAGGCGTAGTATACATAGTGTTAGGAAGAGTTCATTCTGTAGTTATAGGTAAGAACTCATAATAGATAGATAGATAGGTAGATAAGGAACAGGCTGAGGATAGATAAATAGATAGATAGATAGATAGATAGATAATGAATAGGCTGAGTATAGATAGATAGATAGTGTTATGGTCTAGGTTAGGAACAAGGAAGAACAACACGAACAAGAGTAGAAATAACGAAGATATATTACACGGAATAATAATACAAGATGTGGAAGGTGTTAGTATGACTGTCAGTCTGGTTTGGAGTGAACTACTATCGGCTCGACTCGATTCGTCCCTCTCTCTCTTGAGAGGCGTAGTATACATAGTGTTAGGAAGAGTTCATTCTGTAGTTATAGGTAAGGACTCATAATAGATAGATAGATAGGTAGATAAGGAACAGGCCGAGGATAGATAGATAGATAGATAGATAGATTAAGAATAGACTGAGTATAGATAGATAGATAGTGTCATGGTCTAGGTTAGGAACAAGGAAGAACAACAAGAACACAAGAGTAGAAATAACGAAGATATATTACATGGAATAATAATACAAGATGTGGAAGGTGTTAGCACGACTGTCAGTCTGGTTTGGAGTGAACTACTATCGGCTCGACTCGATTCGTCTCTCTCTCTCTCTCTCTCTCTCTCTCTCTCTCTTGAGAGGCGTAGTATACATAGTGTTAGGAAGAGTTCATTCTGTAGTTATAGGTAAGGACCCATAACATATATATATATATATATATATATATATATATATATATATATATATATATATATATATGAAAGTAAATTATGTTGTACTCAATTAGACGCAAATCCAAACAGTAAGAATGAACGGTTTTACTTCATTATTCACACTGAAGACCGGTAAGCAGTCAACAGGTTTACTAATAGAGAAGGAATTTTTTTTTTACGCAATACAATACAATATATTATAATAAATGCTTACAAAAAGCAATATAATAGAAGCATATATAAGACAATACAATCTATACATAAAAAATACAATACGCGTAGATGACCATAACTTCGCGCTTAAAACAGTGCTTGCAAAAGACTATAGGATAAGCGCATACACGAGTCAATGTAATGCGGGTAATGGATAATATAACAAAAATGGCATCAATGGAATCAGAATTAATTTACAAGATTAAGGTCATGACTGTGATTACGAATTATGTTAGAAAATATATTTTCTTGAGTGGCGACTATGGATAATGACAGGAAATATTTCTGTAAATCAAGAGGAAAGATTTTAAAAAAAAGAAGAAAGCATCGTTGTTATTTAGCGTGCTGCTCGCAGATTACCGTTACTCAACGAGTTGTGGTAAAATCAAGGACCCTTCTAAAATAAAACTTAATTTGTTAAGAAATAAAGGCCAGAAAAAGTATATAATTGTTATAAAATACTAGCAAACGATGCGAATATGACTGAATTTGTGTTTATTATTTTGAAGAGATTGGAGTGAAACGAACCAAGAAATAATTAAAGACATTGATTACTACAAAGGGCAACAAAAGTCTATGATTAAATCATTAGCTACACAATGATGAATTAAACTTTAATGCTGAAAACGATTATTGTCAGTGTTATCAATATCTTTAGATTTGAACACGTTTACTATCATTATATATATATTTATATATATATATATATATATATATATATATGCGATGCGATGAGAACGAAAATAATATATAGGAAGTGACGTTTTACATCCGGGCTTGCCTACAAACAGGATCGTTCATAACCATTTTCGACCCTCACCCGTAGATGTGCAGTGAAAATGCACTGAAACCAAGTTGCATCTTTGTTGTGAGTAAAATGGTTTTGTCTATATGATAAAATTATAATATATATATATATATATATATATATATATATATATATATATATCACAATCTTCTCCTTGGTTCACACCAGCTTGTTCAGTCGCTGTAGACGATAGGAATAATTTTTTCCGAGTGCATCAGCGTGATAATTCCGATCACAACAGATGTCTATTTGTGACTGCTCGAAATAATTGTAAGCGTGTCCTAAAAAAGGTTAAGTATTTGTTTGCTGATAGAATGAGGCACCGTGTAGCCTGTAACAAGTTAGGTTCCCGTGACTACTGGTGGCTCTGTAACAATGTGTAACAGTGTATTTAAAATATGAGTAAGTCTTCTATCTCTGCACTCTACATTCAATTTAATAACTTCTATTGATAAAGCAGAATGTTTTGCTCTTAAATTATCTTTAAATTCTACACTTCAATTATCTGGTGTACCTTTGCTCGACTTTCCACTTAGAAGTGAGTCTCTATTCAGTGATATGTAGTTGTCTTGAATGGCCACTCCTCTAGTTCTTTTTGCATAAATTTAGGTGTTCTCTGGGCTCTATCCTTGAATCTAAGTTGTTTGTAATTTTTATAAATGACTTCCTGATTTCATCAGTTCTCAACTCAATATCTATACTGATGACTCCACTAATTACTCCTGCCTTAATAACAAGTCCGATAAAGTCAAATAGGCAGCTGATCTTAAAAATTATCTGTTGTTAAATGGGACGAGGAGTGTTGTTAATTTTAACGCCTCAAAAACGAAACTGCTCTCTTTTAATAATCTGAGAAAACCATTTTTAGCTTCCATCAGCATGGCTGATGCTAACCTCCAGGGATACATTCTTGGAATAGCGTTTTCAGCTTAAATGAAGTGGAAATGGTATATCGAATCAATTGCACCTAAGAAAGTTCGTTTTACTATCTCGTGCTAGAGAATATTTCTCGCCAGAATATATCTGAAATATTTACAAGCCATCCTTGCTTTCAATATATCTGCCACATCTGATCTGGTGCTCTTGTTATATATTTAGAAAATTATTGATAAAATCCAAAGAAGAATCTGCAATATTATTTGTCCTGACCTTGCTTCTCGACTTCAGCCTTTTTCCACTGCCGTAACGTAGATACCCTGGGTCTTTTCTATAAATATTTTCATGGCAATTCTTCTGATGAACTTTCCAGTATGGTACCTATACTTTATGAATTTAAACGAAGTTCTAGATTGGAAGCAAGGTCTCATCATTTTAAAGTTGAAATGGCTAGATGTAACTGTAAGCTCCATGCTAACAGTTTATTCTATCGCACTTCTCGCTTGTGGAACTCTCTTCCGGCTTCTCGCTTCCTAGTCAACTTTCACTTTCAAAAGTTAAATGCAATGGCAATCGTTATCTTGTCTTCCTAATTGTTATTCTTTTATTGTCCTCACACTCAGTAACCTCTTCACCCTAGTGGCTTTATTGCCTTGCTCAGAGTGAAATGATTAATATATATATATATATATATATATATATATATATATATATATAGAGAGAGAGAGAGAGAGAGAGAGAGAGGTGATAACAAAAGACAAAGATTCAAAAATTTGTCAGATCAAAACCATTTAAAATATTTACACTTATGGTGCAGGGGTTTTATAGAGAAACACTTTAAATTTATTACAACAAAATAGTATAAACTAATAGTTTATTTGACAGTGAATCAGTCAGGCGTCCAACATCAGGTTTTTCTACTGTCAGTGAGCATTCGGCAAGCCGTAAGGCAAGAGGTCTACAAATAATGTTGAAGGTTATTCATATAAATAAGTAAAATCCTTTCACTGTTCACATTGCTGGAAATCGCCACCAACTCGACTATCCGTCTACGATTGGTACAAGATATTTGAAAAAAATAAAAGAAAACAAGGATGTTTGTGTTTAGCAAAAAATGACTACCGCCCAGATATATACCGTGTCACTTAGGGTACACACATTGGGCGTCTATAAGTTATTGTAATAAATTTCAAAAGTTTTTGTATAAAATTGAGCATGGAGTGTATGACTATATTAAATTATTTTAGTTTTAAAAATACTTAACACAATTTCTTTTTTAATCATTCAACACACACATGTGCATCACACACACACACACACACACACACACACACACACACACACACACACACACATACATATATATATATATATATATATATATATATATATATATATATATATATATGTATATACCGGATGTAACAGAAAAATTGTCCAAATCATGTCACAGTATAATCGTCCATCCCACAAAATGTTTAATATCTAAACAGCCACTAAAGTAATTGAGTTTCTTTTTTCCAGGTTTTCATATAAGACGTTTTGCCATCTTGATACCATTTGTTGTTAGAACTACTGAAAAATACATTGAGTTATTCAGCTAAAAAGCTAGCAGATTAAAATCGTTTTGTTTCAGCTCCACTAGGTCTTCCCTACTGAGCAATGTTGAGAGGGAAAATATCATTTAGGCCTTCAGCAATGGTACCAACATTCATACTCTGATTTCCATCTTCTTAGTCTGTTCAAGAAACATCAATGATGAATAAGTTTTAAAAAAAAGAAACAGTTGTGCGGAAAAATGGATCAGGAGGGTCACAACAGGAACAGGTGTCATCATTTCAACTTAGAGCTAAAGCGATCAATTATAAAAGATAGATGCTTGGCATGTGAGAGAGGAGTTTCAGCTATGACAGTCCAAAGAGCAGTGAAAAAAAGACTTGAAAATGAAATTGTACGTGAAACCTGCGAGGCACCTTGTTTTTTCTCGACAAAAAGTTAAAAGGTTAGAGAGGCCGAAGATCATCTTGAATAAGTTGAAAAATGATCCTGGAATAATATATATTTGAACTATATTTCGATACATCAAATGAACACGTGGTCGACCCA
This sequence comes from Acanthosepion esculentum, assembly GCA_964036315.1. NCBI lineage: Eukaryota > Metazoa > Mollusca > Cephalopoda > Sepiida > Sepiidae > Acanthosepion > Acanthosepion esculentum. Next base: position 6,473,679 of record OZ038504.1, read on the forward strand.
GCTGTGCGAGAGAAATAAGAGATAGTCATATAAACACCCACCCCAGAGACCGTCTCAAACATCTACACGAGAGTGTAGAATCCACGGAGAGGACCGCGAGTCACCCCCTCTCCACTGACCGATTGTCACTGACAATTGTTGTAGATTGACAGACCAATACGGGAGTGACAGTCTTGATTACAATTGAAGACGCTCTCCTCCGAGGTAGCCTTGTTGTTTTCTTTCCGTTGAGCACGTTTCTCCTCGGCGGCAAGGCTTCGTTTCTCTTCTCGCTCTAGCCCTCAATGTAAATCGCATCTCCTGTTTGTGCAATCGTTGACAACGTCTTCCTACCTCTCGATGTCGATATCCATCGCCTTCATGTCCCTTTTGTAGATGCCGTTGAAGCGAATATGAAGGCGCTCTCGCGGCCTCTTGCCGGTGGTCAGTTCTCCGTACAGAAGGGACTTCGGAAACCTCTCAACTAGTATACGGTGTACATGTCCAAGCCAGCCGGAGCTTGCGCTGTCGGAAAAGGGCGTATGGGCTGGGTTACTAGGCAGGCATGTAAACTACATATCTCCCAACTCAGAACTTATTAAAATCAGCTAAAAGCTCCCAACATGACCACCACCCTTATCAAAGACTCTTGGCGTTTTGTTATATGAAATTGAACACATGAAACCAAATATTTGAAAATGAAAACGGTGATATAACAAAAATACCAAAAGCCTAACATGATCCGAAAGTGCTTAGATATTGGAAAATGTATTTTCAAATATGAACATGAATATCTCAAAATATATTTATTTCAATAGTATGTGTGCGTGTGTGTCTGTGTGTGCATAAATATATATATATATATATATATATATATATATATATATATATATATATATATATATATATAGATATAGATATAGATATATAGATATATATATATATAGAGAGAGAGAGAGAGAAGATACAAACGCAAACGTCGGTTATATTAAAACACCGAGGGGAAGCTTTGAAGATGTAGGAACGTTAAAATTAACATTTTTGTGTTTTAAAGTTTTAAGATTTTTTTATTAATTTTTTTTTCATTTTTCGTTTCTCTCTTTGGGGTGTTGTCATCTAACAAGACACAACCTAGTCAATCTCATTCACTTTTCCTCCGCTTTTTTTTATCACTGTTGTTTTTAAACATCCTCCCATATATATATATATATATATATATATATATATATATATATATATATATATATATATATAGGTGCATGGGTTTTCATTGAAATTATGAAGAAGATTTTTGTTAAAAAACTAGTGGGTCATTTTCAGTTTAAATTTCTTTAAAATTCGTTTTCGGTTACAAAAATCAATTGTTAAATAAATTGTTTAAAATGCTCACATTTCTTTGCCAGCTCATATAACAATTGCAATTCATAAGCAAACTGTCAGTGACAACGGCAGAAAGTATTTGAAGCTGTTTCCGTTCCTGTGTGTGAGGTCTTTCTAGATTAAACACGCCACAAATGTCAGTAGATGCGAAGATTAATGACAGTCTGAAGTTTTCTTAAAGGAAACCTCTCTCTTCAAACAAAGTGATAAAAACGAGCCAGCTTTGCATAAAATAGAATCCAAGTCTGCAATTGCGTTTGGTTAACTTAATTATTTGATATAAAGTCACTCTACGAGTGCTACTGGTACCATGTGCTACCTGCCGCATGTTCGAGTCATTGGCGACTAAGCTACTTCCCCACCAGGCTATTCTTGTGAGGAGGGTATCAAGACACCCAGGTGGATTAAAAATAAGACTTGTCAAAGAGCCTATGAAATATATTGTAGGGTAAACGGCCATCTAGTACAGTGGGGTGGCGGCGTAGACTTGGATCCATATCTATGTATTCAGCCAATGAGTTGATGATACGATAGTGCTAGGCAGAGAGGTTCTTCGACTGAAGTTGCAGTCCAGGATGGAGAGCTACCCCGATAGATTCAGCGGCTATATGTCCGTAACCAAGGCGAGTCTTCAAGTTGCAGGACATTGTGCTTTGACATCGACCTCACGACCACACCTAGTCATAGGATTAATGATGATAATAACAATTGAATTATTATGATCTATTATTTGGTAACGTATCTATTTTTGTCATGAAATGGCTTAAGAAGGGTTTAGTTTTAAATAATTTCAACGCAGATAGTAACGGGGGCCTACTGCGGGAAGTGGTGTCGAGCGTTGGCATCAAAGTTTATTACAGTCTTCCATTCCCTATTTCTTGTCTGACCGAATCACGACAGCATTCTCTCTCACACGCATACACTCTCCCTCTTACACACACCCACACACATACACACACCATTAAAATATTTTTGTCACTCGTTAAATCTTTTCCAATCTTTTAACATTATAATGAACCGAAAAATGAATTCACAGTTAAAGTTATGAAGTTGAAATAAAAATGTATCCTTTGAATGACTGATGTATGTTTCTCTCTTCCTTGTCTGGCCAATTCGTGACAACACACATATCAAACACAAATAACGAAACACACATACACACGCGTGCACGTCATTAGATTTTTTTTTACTCGTCAGTTTATTAATCCAACTTTCTATTCTTTTTTTAAAAATTATAATGAGCAGAAAAATGAATTCAATGTCAAGATTTAAATCTGTGAATTTGAAAGAAAAAGGTATTCTTTGGAAAAGATACTTAAAATCGTTTGAGATTTTTAAAGATTGTTTTTGATAGTTTAGCTACAAATGTGTTCGCCTGAGACCTGTTCATAGAAGTCTTTTCCTTTTGCTCTTATCGGCCTGCGATTTATGGTTCCTGTCATCACTTTCCTCATTTTCTCGCCACCTTAATTTTTTTCTTCATGTAGCACACTTATGAACACATTCAACCAAATTTAGTTAAGTTAACATTTTAGAGTAGAAAGTTAAAACTATAAAAAGTAGTAAATTAAAACAATCCCGATTTATTTTATGCTTGAGGATTCGTGTCACTACTTTTGGTCCGACCGAAGTCAAGGATGAATGACGTGTTCTTAGAGATTTTTGTTGCTTTGAAACAGATACACTTGGCAATTGGACAACTCGAGCTCAGCCCAATCTCCGGAGTATATATATATATATATATATATATATATATATATATATATATATATATATATATGCCTCCAGAGAATGGGTACTTAACGAAAACCAGAAAAATGGTCCGAAATGTAAAAAAAAAAAAATTTACAAATTAAAAAAACCTTAACAAAGAACTTTTAACGGTCTTTAGCTACACACACACAAATACACACATATAAATAGACATTGAGGTAAAACACTCGTTTGAGATTTTTAAAGATTATTTTTGATAGTTTAGCTACAAATGTGTTCGCCTGAGACCTGCTCAAAGAAGTCTTTTCCTTTTGCTCTTATCGGCCTACTGGCTTTTTATCAGGTTCTTAACAGTGTAAATGAGCCCTTCGTACAAGCGCCGCCATTATATAGAGGAAAATACCGTATAGTCCAGCGGTCTATACATTGTTTTAAACGCCGAGGGACTTCACAGCAAACCAAAAAATCTCAGTTACTCTTACGAAGGAAAACACATCTCTCGTTCAGTTATAAGCACTACCTTTAATAATCCCTTCGTATTTCAATTGTTGAGCACACTGTTTTTATTACACGATTGAGCTTTGAAGTGTGAGGTGTGAGGATCCATTTAGTTTTCTACGCACAGACACACACATATTTCTTTTTGGGGTTACCTCTTTATGACAACGTATGAACGTTAGCGATGGAAAAATAATAGAGTAGCGACGTCCTTGTAACATTGCGTTTGAGGGAAAGTGGATGCAGTGTGAAAAATAAGTAACCCTCATAACACTGCATAAACGATTTTGAACTCTATCACGACTGGAAAGTGAAAAATGAGCAGCTCCACCATAAATATGGAAGCATTACTCTATTTTTAGTCGAATCTGACTCTTGTAAAAATAAAGCATGGCAGGAGGAGTCAGGTACTTTCTTGGGCTATGAAATGTGCCGACCATTTTCCCCTGCATCTTTAGCGATGGATAGTATATACGGGTGTGGATTAAACTTGGCAGACAACAGACGTTCAAGGCATGAGCCTCATTGACAGTGACTAGGGAAAAAAGCGAAAACTTGCAATGAAACGATTAACAATTAATAACACATTGGTTTTTAGCTTAGTTGGGGCGCCATTATTGTGGCAGACTATGCTAGGTAAATTAAGCTGCTTACCGTTGGGCGTGAGCTAGGAAAATTGTTTCACAAAATGCTACTTTTTTATGATTTCAATCCTAAATATCAGTTCTTTAGTATAGTTTAGTTGTGCCAGACAAAGATGAGTTGAGCACATATCTCGCTAGCTCTTGGTAGTAAGTTTTCTCTTTATCAGTTTTTCTACGATTATGACCTTTGCGATAATTAGCTATGTGCTTAAGGAGCTAAACCTGAACAGTGCTAACTATTAATATTTTATGAACAAAACTTTCTTTGCATGGTACAAGTCCCAGTCTCGCAGTTTCAAAGTGAAGTGTGTATTTATGCACGACAATGCTCCTTCTCATGTATTTAAGGTTACCTAATTATTTCAGCATAAAAGATTTACAGGAGAGAAGATAATGGGATGGCCACCATCAAGTCTTGATCTGAATCCGATCGAAAATCTATGGCCATTTTTGAGGATGAAATCATATGAAGGTGGCAAGCAATATAACAGTAAAACGGACCTATGGGAAGCAATTAAAACTACCATGTCGGAAATTGAATCTGCTGAAGTAAAAAAATTAACAAAATTAATGGATAATAGATTACTGGCTGTTATTAAGAAGACTTGCTATATTAAAATGTTAAGGATTCAAAGACTTATCATATGTGTTTATTATTCGTTCTATTATAAGTGTTGATCAATTTTTGATGATTTTATTAGCTTTTTATTGAAGTAAAATGTGATTATTTGGTTTTGTCTAATAATTTAAGACGTCAGGTTTTTTTTTAATAAATCAAATAACTTCAATAAAACATTGATACTACTTAAAATTTGAACTCAGGTTTTGTTTTAACATCTAAATTGAGTGTTTAAAATTTGACAATTTTTTTCAATCCAAATTTGAATTATTGAAGTTTATATGATTTGCTTAATAACTTCAGACAGAGTGTAGATGAAATCTTCCATGTTTTTTTTTTGTTTTTTTTTAAGCTTATCACCCCAAGCAAGGCTGGAAGCCACTAGCACGCAAGGGGTTACAGAAGGTTTGGAGGAAGAGCAGATAGGAGTGGTAAATGAGAGGATGTGGAGAAAGATAGTGGATCGATCAAGGCAAGGGGGTTACAGAAGATTTGGAGCGAGAGTAGATAGGAATGAAAGGTGAAAGGATGTGGAGAAGGGAAGTGGATAGATCAAGGCAACTGGAGACGTCGATTGACGTTACACTTAAATAGTTGGAGATTGTATTTGTCAGGGAAACAGGAATAAGGAAGGGAGTTCCACAGGCGGGATGTGCGAGACATTAAGCTATTGGAGTAGAAGAGACGTCTACATCTAACAGTTTCAACGGTGAAGGGGTGGGAACGGGATGCCAGCCTCGTAGGACGTTTAAATTCATGAGGCCTAGGGACCAGCGAAAGCAGCTCCTCGGAGAAATTACCGTGAAAGTATTTGTAAAAAAAGACAGAGCGAGGCAACGTCGTGTCTGTGAGTGAGCGACTGCAGACGAGATGACAGATCAGGGCCAATTACATTGCATATCCGTCTCTGGATCTTATTAAGAACCCTGAGGCAAACAGCAGGGGCTCCAGACCATATATGGCAGCAATACTCCATGCAAGGGCGAATGGTCGATTTATAGATTTGGAGGATCGATTCCGGGGAGAAAAATTTCCTGGCTCGGCACAGGGAGCCAACTTTCCTTGCGGTGGATGATGCAATTGACTCGATGTATTTGTTCCATCTCAGATCAGCAGACAGCGTGAGACCGAGCAGCCGCAGAGAGGAGCTCTCGAGAAGTTGGTCTTCAGACATTCTGGAATAGTAGTTAATAAGGTAGTTCAGAAGTGTTATACTTCTGTGTAGTGATTGAAATTCTCACTCGTTGCCGAAACGTTTCGATTTTGTGCCAGATTAAGAAAAGCTTAGTTATTACAGATATGTCGTCTTATCCCGTAAACAGTTAGTCTTGTAAACTAATAAAGGTTATTATTACTATTACAGTGTAACGACTTCATACTTATGACCGTGTGCTAGACTAAGCACTTAACGAACTAGTATCTTAGAATGAAGTTTTTCAAAAGTGCAGTTCCGTTTCTTTAAAGTACATCATATATCATAATAATAGATCGATGCAATCGTAGATTGACTACAGTCGAGATTATTGAATCATTGTAAACACTATTATCTTGTCGATAGCTGTATAGTATGTGTTACGCTAGGGCTACTATTTTTTTAAATTCAGAGATGTTATTCTCTTAAAGTGTTTGCCAGCCACGGCCATAAAGTTCAGTCTGCCTTGTTATTTAACTCGTAGCTGAGGGAGAGATGGATTCAAGTTTTTATCAAGTGTATTTACACAAAAGTGAACATAACGAATTTGAGCTACCAACCATTACACCACCTGCACTCCATATATATAATACTGGGTACAATGTTGACCTTATAGCCGCACTTTCTTTCTGTCTACAAATTTTAGAACTCAAATGGAAGTGAGGTATGCAAAATGATAGCGTTTTCATGGTTTTTATATTTCTCACCAAAGGTGTTAATAAAATTAATGGTGATATTTGAAAATGAAACTCTTTGGTTCCGGTCAAAGTAAATATTGCAGCTTGCGAAATAGTGTCTCAGTGGTATTTATTTATCTGCAAAATCCGACTCAAAATATTTTTAGTATACAATTTTATTTAGCGATCTAATCTAAGTCACCTAATCTAATCATTAGTTGCCTTAGATTATTACAATTGATTACTTTAGAATGTTGATACACTTTTCCTGTTGATTCCCATGCCAAAAGGAAATTGTCAGGAAAAAGATTTTTTAATATACTAATGTTCACTAAATACAAGGCACGAGTGCCATTCAAGCTAAAGTATTACTAAAAAGGTGGGTGATATAAATGTAAGAGAATGTGGTGGGAAGTGAAGATTATGAAGATAAAGTGGGTAGATAACTACCGACCCTTGATTTGAAGAGGTTATGTTTGTGGTATGCAGCGAAACATCCAAGTGTGTGTCTGTACCCCAGATTGTCAGTTCTTGGGAAAGAATTGACTGAGTGAAATTTCATTCTTACATTTGGAATACAGAAGAAATGAAGATGATTCCATTCTGTCGACGTAGCATGACGTATAGTGTCTTAGCTGTAAAGATCTGAACAGGGGCAACTAAAGAGTGGATCTCATCTGTACACTCATTCTCTTTGGTAGATTTGGACTAATTTCTTCGCTTTTGTTGTTTTCCCTATGTTTTCTCCCAAAGCGTATCTTAGTTAAGGGCCCGGCGGCTTTCCTTAGACGCCTGTAATCTTCTGGAATATTATCGGATCTTCTTATGCCTTGTCGTTGTGTCTGTGCATTTTTATACGGTTAGTTCACCCAATACAAGGCTCAAATATTGTATTGTTTGCCACCGTGAACATGTCATGGCATGCCCTAGCTATGAAGGTCTGAACTGGTGGAACTAAGGAACGTAACTTGTCCGAACATCTGCCATAGTAACAGCGATACAGTAGTAAGAGGCTAGAAAGGTTTCACCTATGGGATAAGGGTTGCAGGATGGAGAATAACTCATGACCCACAAGGCTGCATAAACGCTTTTGAACTCGGTCGGGGCTGGATAGAGAGGACTGAGCAACATCAGCCCAAATATGGCGGGCAATATTCCATTCTTGGTCAGAATCTGACTCGTGTAAAGATAGAGCCTAGCAACAGGAGTTAGGTATTTTATAGAGCGATAAAAGGAACCGACCATTCTTCCACCACCTTTTGCGATGACACAAATATCGGCGTTCCATCTGAAATCGGGAATGAGCTTTACACCTAGTAGGCGTTCAAATTAAGGTGCCTCTTTGATGGTATGGCCACTCATCAGGATTAGTGCAAATTTAGGGTCTGCTCGGTGGTAATGAAATGTTACTAGTTTTGTCTTTTAGGTATGAAACGATGCCAGCCACTTTCTCCCACTGAGCTGTGACAGTTAGGTTGGAGACGAGATCAGCTACTAGGATATTTAGAGGTACACCCATACACTGTGGAGTCAGAGAAGAGATCAGCTACCAGAGCACATTTGGAGGTACACCCATACACCGTGGAGTCATCTGCATATATATTTTACTAAGGATTTGGGATTGTTCTTAGGCAGATCGTTAATATAAAACAGAAAGTGACGCCAGCATTACTCTCATTCGCCTGCTTTCTGTGTTGACATGAAAAATTGGAAATTATCAGGTTCTTTGATAAGAATGCTTTATTACATGAAATTTTCAAATAACAGTAAATTGTAAACACAGTCTAACTTTTACCTTACAATTTACTTAGGCTTTGGAATTTGACAGTGTTTTTTTCTTAGATTTTAGTTGAACTGTATTGCACCATATATGGCTTATGTTTCTATTTGTAGGATTAATTTTGAGTTTAATTTAGTTCTGCATTGATCGCCTGGTAGTATTATTAAGACATACGGATGAATTGGTATTTAGTTAGTATTTTTGACATTTTACATTGATTGGTTGGTATTATTAACATCTGTGGATGATATCTATTTAACGGTTGCATATTATTTACCAAATAATTCTATATAGAGAGATTATTTACTAGTTTCATAAAGAGGCTTTTATTTATCAATTAAAATTCGTATCAGTCTTTAAGTTAAATGTCTGGTTGCAGTTAGATGTCAAATTCTTGCCTTGTCACATTTGTAAGATAATAATTTCTATTTTTTCTTTTTTGCTTAGTGTGAATTTAACGCAGGTCATATTCAATTGTTTGATCAGGATAAAGCACTCAAGCCTTTATTTTTTATTTTATAATTTTTTTTCATAAAATGGGGATGTATTTTGCTTTTGAAACCAAATTAATCGTTCACTCGTCAGTAATATACATTCGCCTGAGAAGACGTATCGTTATGCGTTGAAACAGGACTGTAATTGTGTAGCGATCCTTACATTTTTTGTTGTAATATCCTAAAATAAATCACACACACACACACAAACATACACACACACACACACATATATATATATATATATATATATATATATCACTTTAACCAGTATTTTTAGTGGATACTCCATTTATTTATTAAACAATATATTTTTTTATTTTCACCTACCTGCCTGAAAGTTCGAGAAATCTTATTAAAGAAAAATTGCGCTCTTTAGCAGGAGACGTTGGTGTTTTTAATTAACAATAAAACAATATTGACCGCACACATTAACATCAACTATGAACACGGCCCAAATGTACTAACAGTGTATGGAAAATAAAAAACATGACTTTAGATACAGAGAAAGAATCCATACATTCAGTTAAAATTTAAAATAAAACCATACTTGATAATAGCTAAAAGAATAGCCAAAAGCACTCGGACATACATTGCAGAAAAGAAAAAAAATTTATAACAACACAAAAAAATTCAATAAAAACTGAACCGCAGTACCTTGTCAGTCGTTTTTAACGAAACTTGTATAAAAGAAGGATTGCTGCCCAAGTACACATACAAACGTACACACGCCACACACATACACACACATACACATATGTGTGTGTCTGTGTGTGTGTGTGACTAGACGCTCTGTTTTTGATAGATTGTAAATTATGTCTACCAGCTTGCACATTCAAGAGACAATTTGTGGCTGGTAGGCGTAATTTACACACACACACACACACATACATACATACTGCACAATAAATTGAATGAATTCAATAAATATTGGTAGTCATCCTTTACGGAAATAATATTCATTTTGTTATTGTTCACGTTATCTAATTTTTGTTACTTGGCAAAGATCTTTGTGATTTTCTAATGTCTATAGGATTTGATGAAGGGTTGTCTTCTTTAAGACCTACAGGGGTCATTCGCTTGAAGCCATTTTCAATTATTGATCTGAGAAATGTTAGTTTAGAACAATTGTAAAATCAGATAAAAGTAACAAAGAATAACTACATTAAGCAACCATGAAATTTCACTTAGATGCGATCATCTGTGTGTACAAGACGATGATGGAAATGTAAAGTTTTTGGTTCGACCCATTTCCTAAAGTCTGACCGAACATAATTTTTTGAAAAGGTATCTTGGTTAGTGTAATGAAAACAGGACAAGAGATTGTGTCCAGTAATCTTTTATTCAATTAAGAATCTTACTACTCGTCTACTTGACAAGCGGAAATGTACAGCTTTTATAGCTTGGATTATCAAAGGGGAGATAATCCATATTCACAACAGTTAGGTCGAAAACGTCTTCTTCGTGCATGTGTGTGTGTGTGTAGCGAGTGCGGGATAGAGAATGAAAGAGAGAGTGAGTGGGTGTGTATGTGTGGGCATTAATACTACATGGTGACTGTCAGTTTTATTTCTGAAGTGATCCTCAAAATGACAGATACCCAGGCAACGGTGATTTCCATACCGGCACTGTCTATATCTGCAGACGGTCTATGTCCAATATTGATCATTCTTCCGCCATAAATATAGAACATTTTAAAGTCAGTTAAAATTCAGTACATCATTTCATAAAAACATTAAAATAAAATCCAAGAATACAGGAAAATGTATTTCATATGAAATTAGAAAAAACGAATATCCACCAGCATTTAGAAACTTGTCGTCTTTCACAGATATTTTACTTGAGAGAGAAAAAAAATGAAATTTCGGCAAGGCAGTCACTGACGATAAAAAAGATAAGTCAGTTTCAGCAAGATAACTTCAGGCAATAAAAAAAAAAATTCGACAAGAGGAGTTGATAAAAAAAGTACTTATATAATGGTGATAATAGCCATTTCCTCATAAGGAAACATTTGACAATCATTGAGCGAGACACCAGGACCGCTGTCAGTTGAAATATATAAAATATTTCTCTTAAAACAATTTCTCTGGAAATTTTTGTTTGTGGTAGTGTGGAATGTCAATATATTAATTATGTCATTATTTTTCCTTCGAGTGACATGTGATATCCATTTTAGGTGTTGTTGCTGTCCTCAAGATATGTGGTTTCTGGTATCTGGTACTGTTCTTTATTAATGATTTTGTAGTTCCAGTCCACAATGTTAGTAAAAGGATGGTCTTCGCCAAGATACACAGGCTTCACTCGCTCAAAGCTATTTTAACCATTGATCTTAGAAAGCGATTCTATACAGGTGACAATTTAGATATTTCTGAATGCATGACATTCTTATGAAATTATCGCTATAACGAGGCTATTGAAGAACATAACTCGTGTTTTCAGGTTATTGTTTTGGTTTTGTATCAATGTGTGGTGTTGGGCGAAACTACCCCTAGCACTATGTTCAATTTCCTTATCTCCTATACTAAATTTGTTATAACTGATCAATACACCGAGGTCATGTAAATTCGTAGATGATAAAAAATAATCTGCGGAAAGCCATGATTATCCACATCTTTGAGCGAGATGAGATTAAAGAAAAACATGCATTAATGTGCAGTTAGAGTAACGGTTATCGGCGCTTAATGTGGCATCAGCGAACGCAGTCGATATTCCATCGGGTCCGGTTGCGTTTACTTCGCACAAACTAATTTGGAAAAAGCGTGAATCTATGACATTTCCATTCTGATTCTGGAATATGGGAGACGGGGCTGTATAGAATTTGATGGCAGACAGTCTAGGTGAAATGAAAAATAAGACTAAAGACTTTCCTAAAGGAATTTGTGTGAAAGTAAACGCAACAGAGGAGGCTTCAATTTGAACTCGGCTCGCTGATTCTGCACTGTTATCCGTTTTGCTACCCGCACATTCCTCATAGTTTGGGGAAGAAGGCAACAGGAAACCTCTCCACTATCTTTCCTAAAACGTCATGGCAATTCACAGTTAATAAGGGAAAGGAATCTGTGTAGAGCCATAATCGCCTTCGTCCTGAAGGTATATGGCATTTACAAAAAGAAAAGAAAAAGAAAACAAATTTGTTTTTAGTTTTAGAAGGTGCTGAATAACAATTTTTTCATGACTTATCTCTTCTTCAAACGGGTTGAATAAATTTTCTTTTTATGATGCTTCTCTCTCGTTAAATTTTATTCAATAGATGTAAAATTTCTTCTTTTTTTTCGAAATGCAACGATAAACACTTAATACAGAAAATTCTGTGACGTTGCAAAAGCAACATCTGCATTTCTTATAAACTTCTTGTAATTTTTCTAATTTATTAAAACCGACCACACTATTTCGTTCTCCCTTTTCATACCCCGTAGTATCCTGCCTGCGTGTTGCCTGCCCACTAGTTTTCCGTCATCCTTCAACCTAACCCTCCTTTTCCCCGGTCGCCTTTACCCACCCTTTACATTTTTCTGACTCTTCTCAAAATAGCCCTCTTCCAATCACCCAGCTTTTTTCCAGACTCCTGCTACCACGAGCGGCTTCACTTCGCTTCAGTATCTCATCACTGTCTCGAGTGCTGTCTAAACTTTCTTATGATTCTGACCCTTCTCCTACCTAATTCTTTTAGAGATTGCTCTTCACGTTATATATATATATATATATATATATATATATATATATATATATATATATATATATATATATATATATATATATTACTTTCCTTCGCCTTTCGCAAATCTTCCCTTGTTTCCAGCGCGTCTTGTGATCGTCAGTGCTGGACCAGAGCAGGAGTTCCATGGCATCACGGCCCCTATCCTGCTGCATTTTACACAAATGTCACTGCGTGCAGAGGTAAGCCAATCCTGACAAGCGGGGCCACCTCCATCTAACTGCTGCTTTTTTTGTAACGATATACAATTAAGCGTGCGTAGGTCAGGTTTCCCCGGGCAAGTTCCTCCCACATGGCAAACTCGTCCCGTCACGGCCAATTCCCGTTAGAGGCACACTTGAAAGGAAAGTTAACAGGGCAAATTTAAATCTATTTCGAAGAAAAGAATCTCAAAAGTGGATTTTTTATGCCTATACTTAACGGTTACCGGCGCGTGGAATCAGCGAGCCGAGTTCAAATTTCGGCTTCGTCTGTTATGTTCACTTTCGCACGAATTCGCGTGAGAAAGGCACGGATCCATCTCTCTCTATAACTAAAGGCTAAATAGAAGGACAGAATGAGTTTTCTAGCCTTGGTTGGCAGCCAATCTAGAATTAAAGATGAGAATTTAGAACTTTAATCATGATCTTAATGTGCGATATTACTGCTGTCACTGTATCTCTAAAAATAACATTTTTAAAACAACTATTATATCAAACGAAACGTTCAAAAATTGCGCAGCCTGTTCACACCTTTTTTTATTAATGAGATATTCTGTTGCTATAGTAATAGGAGACAAAAAGCTGTGGGCGTCGTCTTACAATCAAAACGGAATATTTCATTAGTAAGTAGGGAATATCACGCTGCCAATACGATGCGATGAATTTCTTCTGTTTCGTGTTAGATTTCTTCGAATATTTTTACAATTCTTCTTCTTTTTCTTCTGTGTACCATGTCTCTTCAGGACATGAGCAGTCATGGCTCTCCCTAATTTCCTGTCCTTAATAGGTCTTTTTGCTATGTATCCTAATCCATGTTATGCCAACCATTTACACAAGCTCGTTAGATAGGTTATGCACTGCCCTTCTTTGTCCCTTTTGCATGTCAAAATAACAAAATGTTATATATTTTATATATATATATATATATATATATATATATATATATATATATATATATATATGTATGTATGTATGTATTTAGGCAGCAATCCTTCTTTCATGCACATTTCATTAAAAACGACTGACAAGGTACTTTTATTTATTTATTTTTTTTTTTTAAAAAGAACATTCGGACAGTTTTTATATAATTTATCCTCTGAAAAGAAAAACTTTATTAGATCGCACGAGAAATTATATAAAAAACTAAATAAAAGCACCTTGTCAGTCGTTTTTAATGAAATGTGCATATATATATATATATATATATATATATATATATATATATATATATATATATATATATATATATATGGATATATGGATAAAAACAAAAGGAAAATGATCTTTGTTCATATTGTCCTTTACAGATATATTCTATGAAATTTTTACACACGGCTAAAGCTGTAAAAATGACCAAAGAGGGAATCTAAGAGTCAGGAATCTCCCAGCCTCTATCTTAAAAAACAATTTGAAAGAGGCCGTTTGACCAACACAAGGACTGACAAAAATTAACGATAAAAACAAATGAAAACTACAGATAAAGTTCACTTTCTTCAGAGAGAGTCATTCAATCCTGTAGTTCACTGCTACTAAGAAGCAGGGATTTTTTTCTCTCCTGATGACGGCCATGCTGACCGAAATTAGTCGAGGAACCTAATTGAAATAATAAAACAAAAAATATTATGTGTCTGAAAATTTAAATTTTTTAATATTTTTTATTGTTCAAATCACACACACACACACACACACATATATATTTTTTTTTTGTCATCCACAGACAGACTGTTTCGCAGCTCATCAGTGTGGCTAGACGTCCGGTTGCCTATAGTTAGGATCGACAACCGACTGAATTGGCGTCAGTCGGAACTTCTACCACTAAGCCGTCGGCTCACGGCAGGGATGAATGTGAATTTTAGCGTGTTTATTTTTAGATTTAGATAAACACACAGTGAGTGACATTGACTCAATTCTGCCGAAGAGTAGAATATATATATATATATATATATATATATATATATATATATATATATATATATATATATATAGTAGAGTAGAATATATATATATATATATATATATATATATATATATATATATATATATATATACCGTAATTCCCCGTATATAATACGCCTTCATCCATAATACGCAGATCTAAATTTGTACTGAAAGTGTGGGAAAATGTTTCTACTCATGCATAATACGCATCCCTTGTTTGCTAATCAAACCCTATAAATTGTATCTCTCCAATTCCATTACGACCAGCGTTTCCTACTCTTATTTAAAAATGGTTTTAAACAAAGAATAATATTATTCTAATTTAGTTTTATGATAATTCTTATTTTATTTTACATTTTTTGAAAGATATTTTGTAGCTGTGCATAATACGCACCCCTGATTTTGCTAATTACTTTTTAGAAAAAATGCGTATTATACATGGGGAATTACGGTATATATTGTATTTAGGCAGCAAGAATCCAAATAAGTGTCACTGAATTCAGCCAACGTGATCTGTCTGTTTATTTTTTTTTATTTTCCAATTTTTCAATGAGGTGTCTTACATCGTCGAAATAAAAACTGTATATAAACTGTCTGATGTTCATGTTTTGTTCAAGTGTTTTCGACCGTTTCAGTCATTATCAAAAATTGCGTGTTGTCAGCGTGGCAGACAAACTTTTGGTAGCGGATGTATCATCGTATTTTTGAAACACTGGGATTCAAATAAATCCAAATTGACGTCATGTGTAAAACAGTTACACGGAGCTCAACTACGCCGTAAAAGTGCATCGAATAATTATACGTATTATTGTATTTTTGTATGTATATTAAACATTTTATATACATTTTAAGATACTGTGTCCTGTGCAGAAAGTTTTTTCATTTAATGTGGGTTGGTTCTTTGTCACCACATCGCGTACACTGAAGCGAATTGCCCTTATTTGTGTCATATTCCATTAGTTAGATGTAAGTTCCGCTCGAAGAACTACTTCCTACGAACGCCTTCTTTGTGGAACAGACGCACAAGAAGATGTGGGCCGTGTATAGAGTGAATACGACCACTACAATCTTTGCTTCTTTATGTCTAGGGTTAACCGCTATCTTTCCCACATATCCTCATAATCTGCGCCTCTTACGGCTTACTCTTACCACTCACACAAGAAAATTCTCTAGTAACCTCCTACCTCGAGTAGCTCTTGAGCCTTAAATATTTTATAGAATTTTGAGTATATATATATATATATATTTATATATATATATATATATATATATATATATATATATATATATATATATATATATACAATTAATTTATATAAATAAAAGTTTTGTCACTTAACTGTTTGATGTTACCTTCAGCATCCCGATTCGTAGTCGAACCTGTCCGTCAACTCGTCATATAAAAAAGAAAAATCGATAAGTATAAGCAGTTTATTATTATACTTAGCGATTTTTCTTTTTTATATGCATTTATCATTGGTTCATAGTTTGTGTGTGTGTCTACGTTCGTGCGCGTGCGTGGATATGCGTACACGAGCGTACGAGGGTGGACTGAAAAGTTCATAGGTTGACTATGAAGTAGTGAGACTAGTGCTGTGGAATATAGCATGCATTAATTTAAACGATTCTTATTAATAACGGCATTGTTTATTTCAAGGTAAACTGATATCTGACTGTTTAAAGAAAACTTTGAAAGTAACAACTAGCGACTTCTCTTAAAATGGGCAAAATTTGGCATCGTGGTATTATCAAGTACGTGCAGAAAAATGGTTTAGCCCTCAAGGACATTCATGCTGACATGGTTTCTACATTAGGAGATGACACTCCAGCTTTATCATTGGTGCGAAAGTGGGCAGAAGAATTTAGGAGGTTGGATGGAGAATCTTGAAGATGAGCCCAAGTCTGAACGTCCTGAAACTCCCATCACCGCGGAAAACATTGATCGTATTCACCATATGGTGATGGATGACAGATGATTGACTATAAATCAAATATCCCGTGAGAGAATTGAAATATTCTGCACAATGAACTTGGCATGACGAAGATTTTTGATCGGTGGGTGCCATGTCTTCTGAAACCTTATTAAAAGCGCACCTTGTTGATCCTATCATGGGAAAGTCTGACATTGTTTGAGGCAGATGCAGCTAATTTCCGGGAATATTTCCTAACCCCAGATAAGTGTTGGGTTCATCACTTTGAGGCAGAGAGAAAGAGACAATTCATGCTGTGGAAATACCCCATCTCACCTGCTCCAAAGAAGTTTAAAGTCATTTCAGTTACAGGGAAGCCTCAATTTTTGGGGAGGCAAAAGCTATTGTGTTTATTGGCTATCTTCAAATGGGTCACACCATCAATGGAGAGTACTATGCCTACTTGCTGAGGCAACTACGAAAGGCTATCAAGACCAAACACCCAAGATTAACTGACTAAAGTGGTGTTGATTTATCTGGACAATGTTTCAGCACACGAAGTCCTTGCTTTTGGTTGCTGCGCGTGACAGTGGCTTTGAACTGGTTGATCATCATCCCTATTCTTCTGATTTGTCCCCATCTGACTACCATCTGTTTCCCAACGTGCAAAAAAACAAAAAAAAAACAATACTTGGTTGGGAATCAGTATCACAGTGATGATGACGTCATATCTGCTGTTGATTATTTTTTTTAGCAATAAGATGAAAGCTTCTTTACCAGTGGAATCTTAGCACTACAACACAGTGTATGGACCGTAAGGGGGGAATATGTTGAAAAATAAACCTCATTTGGTCACATTTCAGAAGGGGATCATGGTCAGCAAACCTCGTGTAATATGTTTGATATACTTGCCTACATCAGAAGCATTTACTGTAAAGAAATAGTTAATTCGCTAATCTCTGCGTATTGAACTCTTCCGATGACACAATGGAAACATAATTTACTCTTATTTTAAAATTGACTAATAAAACCATATATTAATTTTTAAATTATCTGTAGGTTTCATATTTTAGCTAAAAAGATAGATTAATTGCATTGTACTTATAAAAACTGAAATGTAGTTGTTATTTTTTTGACGCCACAAGTTAAATAAGTAAGATGAAGAGCACTCTGAAATAAATAGACATTCTATTCATTTCGTCCAATTTGTTTCATTCGATTTTATTTTATTTGGCTGTTTATTTATTTTCAAACTCAATCCAGAGATGTACACTAATAGTATAAAGTATTATCATTTTCGAATCAATTCCGCGAGATTTTGCCATTCGACACAGCGAAAAGTCTGACTGCATTTTTTATTCTTTGTTATTCCCCATCGAAGTCGTGGCTACTCGATATTTAATACGAGCGTACCTAGTCGGAAGAAATATACTTGAATGGCGCCACGGGGATGTGTCATTAATGATTAGTAAATGGAGTCTAAACATTCACTTGTTCACCTATTTGATGTCATTAATCGGAATTCGCCTGCGGACGGACTAACGTTTGGAGTTAGAAAAGCCAAACTGTTGAATTAGTGGCAACATTTTTTCTACTTACGTCTCTCTGTCTTTCTTTATTTAACTTATAGTGTGATGTTCCGCCTTCGGCTTTAATTCTGACGATGCCGCCTTGTAAATAAAAAGAAAAGAAGAAGAAAACCTGAAGCAAGAATCTAATTTCGTGTTCTTGGAAGTAAATGAACCACCAAGAAAAAAAAAGATCAGTTTAATTTTCCTACTTCAATTTGGCAATCGTTTAGTAGGTTTATTACATACTCAAAGCTTAGTAAGTAATTAATTACTAATCTAGTAGCTGTCTCATAAGCAAATTCGATTTTCACATACTAAGGTAAGCAAAGCACTTATCTATTGACTGGCCACATTGACACAAAAAGGAGTGTTAAGTATTTGGCCGAACCAGAGAGAGATTCAAAAGATTCTAATGTTTGGTCATTTTAGGAATAGTTCTGCTAAGATACCTGACATCAGTAGTAGTGTGCGGGTGTCTGCACTGCTTGTAACAGCTCATGTACTGAAGAAAGTGCTGTACCTCTAAACTGCGGATAGAAGCTGAGATATGAGTATCCTCACCTGGTCGAAACTTCTGAGAGTTGAAGAAAATATCAAATAGTAATAATACAAATGCCTGTTGTATAGACAGTATGCCATGATGTACCTCAACATCAATTTATGGACGCACTGTTTCTCACTCCATAATAATAATAATCTCCTCGAAGGAAGGCAATGTATACAAGGTTAGTCCTGTTCGCACTAAAAGCTTCACTAATATCCATCCTCACTTGTGATATACTAAGCAAAGTTTCGTACTTATCATTATATTATATGCTTTACTGTAGAGTAATTGTTCTTAACCTATACTTTATTTAGAAGAAACTTTACTTATTTAGAAGAATTAATGCAACAGACTTAATGCCACGTGTTCACGTTTTGGTTGCATCATGGCAGCGCCAAACACCGGAAGTAAGCTGTAGTGGGAACAGCTAAGCAAGGGTCATAGTACCAGATCGTAGAAATTGCCGGACTTTAGCTTGCAAGTTTGGGCTCCATGCACATAATCTTATTGCTGTGTTAAAATTAGAACGCCCCTACAACTCCCCTGAATACTTAATTTCCCCTGGGGAGTTCATAGCGCTCGTAAAGGTACATTACTGCCAATGTTGAAATTCACTGCACTAGGAAAATATATATCAATATATATATATATATATATATATATATATATATATATATATATATAGATGTGTGTGTGTGTGTGTGTGTGTGTGTGTGATCTTTTATATACATATATGATATATACATATGTGATCTTTTATATACATATATATATATATGTGATCTTTTATATACATGTTTCGTCATATATGATGAACAAGAAATATTTGGGAAGATTTTTAATCAGTTTTTCTTGTGTTCTGAAAATGTTTATTGTTTATTCTCCTGAACGCTTTCGACTAGTACTTTGCCATCTTCAGGGGAGGTTAATTTTTCATGGTAAAATACTTTTGGTTTTTTTTCCCCGATATTCTGTTGTGCTAGAGGCATTTTTTGTAGCAGTAATTTAATTATTAATGAAGTTTCTACTTAATTTACGAACACAACCATAACGTTTTGGCCATTCTCAAACAAGCTGTTATTAAGACAAGATCTGTTGTTGGCAGAATGCCTAATGAGGCATATTATACACACAGACACACACACACACGCACACACACACACACACACACACATGTATATATATATATATATATATATATATATATATATGAGATAACTATATATATTTTTTGTTGAGGGGTCTTCGCTTTTTACACAAATGGACTCACCCAGGGTATACATATACTACTGATAGTGGATACCCGAGAGTTAGCGAGAGACAGAGGTCGAAGATAGTCAAACGTCGAAAGGAACGAGCGTACGAACTTAGCGGGCAAGAGTCACAGTAACGAGCACGTAGACTCAGTAAGAAGTCATACAGCGATACGTCGATATCAAAGACTATATATATATTTGTCTACTAACCCCGCATTCCTGGAACTACTAACCTGTATTACCAGTTTATATTATTACGTTAATACATTTATATTCCTATATTCATTCTTGGCGTTTGTTATTATTTGATACCGGATTTCATCCCGGAATCCACAACATTTTTATATATCAAGAACCGTATTGGCGAAATTGTATGACAAAGTGGGAAAAGTTACGTTTCGTCCGATAAAGTTCTGAAGGACGAAACGCGTCACAAGTAGACTTTTTCTATTTTGTTATACAATTTCTCATATATATAAATATAATGGTATGCCTTATCGTAGATTAAAATCTAGCAAACTTACTGATGATGTGAGATCAAATCTCTTTTGTGACAGATTGTGGGGTACCTTGAACATAGCACTATTTGTTTTTATTTTACACTAATGTTCACTCATTACAAGACTCAAAAGCAACTCAATGTAGATGGTTACTGACGAAGTGTGTTGTATGAACGTAAGGAGGATTGGTTGAGTTTAAGCTGTCAGCTCTTGTTGGGTTATTTAATGTAGAGCTTTTTTATGGGGCACCCAGTGAGGATCAAATACACGCTAGTCTTTCTAACCATTGCTTCTTGTCAACATCGCCAGAGTCTATTGCTTAGTATGTTAGCCTCACAGAACATTAATACTGTAGTTAGTTTGACTCTTCCTAAATGCCTTGCACTTGTTACCTTGTGGCAGACTAAGCTTAGTAATTATCTATAAGCTACAAGTTCATATACACAAAGTTTGAAAATATACTCTCACTTTTGCCATTAAAATGAATCCCTTCGATTGTTTACTTCAATAATTTTACTTGAAACATGATATTTGTTATTCTGTAATATGTCATTATTTTTTGTCAAGTAGTGAATTGTACGCCTTAGATCAATTTGAGAATTTCGTCGAGAAATACTATTATAGTCATGTTCGAATTTTCGTACGTCTCTTGTTTTGTACTAAGCGAACCTTATATTCTACCGGTGCGAGAAATCCAATGTTCGGACCGGCGTAAAACCCATAACTTAAAATACTCATTTTAAAACCAGGCAGGTATTCCTCAACTGGAACATTTTTCTAACACGTTATTTTTCCGGTTTCCTACCACCCGTTGTCCGATGTTGGATTAAGTTAATGTTAGTATAAATAATAGTACTATTTAGACGCTCGACGCAAGGTTTCAACTCTAATTTAATTCTGTAAATAACATGCAATCAGTTCCGGTTTGTAATTTTGTAGACTCTAGCAGGGAGGAAAGTTTGAGAATTGGGGAGCCACCTGCCAGCAGAAATGGTACACAAAATAAGACTTTGTTTATGCACTCATTTTCTTATACAAGAACTTCAATTAGATTTGATCTATTTTACTACAAATACAAGAACTGAAAATCAACCTCATTATCCTCTCATTATTTGTTGAAACCATTTTTATTCCCATCTATTCTTTCTATCATTTCATTCCCCAGCTACAAATACTATTAAGTAACTTCTTTTTAATCCGATCAAATATTTGGCGTAAATGTTTAATTAATGTTTACTATTTATGATTCTATCAATTCAACAAGACAAATATTCAAGTAATCCGTAATTGCTGTTAAGAACAAATAGCCTTTATATGGATAGAGAATAAAATCAGGGAATACAAAAAAGAGAACGGGGAGTAAGACAAATATGCGTTTTCTCTCCTGCTTTATTCAGTCTATGCAACGAGATTATCCTAAAAGAACAAGAAAAACTCCCAGCATTTATTATCAGTAGATATAAGATACATGACAATATGTTGCTGGCAGACTCAGATGGAAATATTATAAGTAAAACCAAGTAGAAAAAACATTAATATATATATATATATATATATATATATATATATATATATATATATATATATATATGGTGCGACTGGTATTTCAGGACATATTTTATGGATTAGTAAAAAACTTGCTGAACAAATGAATATAATTATATTTGATTACAAACAAGTAAACATGAAATTTAGGTAACTATTATTTAATTTTATTCAATAAAATTACTACTAGCATCAATAATTGCCTCTACACGAGGTCGAAATCGGCTGCAAGTTCTGATTAATTGGTCCGTATATATGTCAGACATTACTCGAACTATTGCAGCTTTAAGAGAGTCTTTGGTGTTATGAGACTGTTTATTAAGCTCCTTATCAACAACGCTCCCCACATAATAATCTAGTGGATTTAGACCTGGAGAGTTAGAAAGCCAAATGTTGGGTGTGATGTGGTCGTACAAATGGTCAGCCACCCATTCTTGCAACTCTGAGAAAACGTGCAATATCCAAATCGCGATGATCAGCCTTTAATACCACAATCACAGCAGGCCTTTTCATTTCATTTGTTATCACAGGGTTTGCCATTCTTGATTTCAGAAAAATAAAAGCATTAGAAGTTAGTAGGAAGCAGTATTAATCTTAAATCTGTATGTCCTCAAATACCAGGAGCACCCTATATATATATATATATATATATATATATATATATTTGTCATCCACAGACAGACTGTTTCGCTGTTTCACAGCTCATCAGTGTGGGTAGACGTCCAGTTGCCTCTAGCTAGGATCGAAACCCGACTGAATTTGCGTCAGTTGGAACTTCTCCCACTAAGCCGTCAGCGCACGGCAGGAATTAAGGTGAATTTTAGCGTGTTTATTTTTAGATTTAGATAAACACACAGTGACTGACAGTGACTCAATTCTGCCGAAGAGTCATGCAATATTAGCTTAAATAGTCACTGTTTACAAACTCACACCTCAAACCAGAGAGCTCAACCGAAATTAATTTTTCAGGAGCCAATATTTTTGTCATCCACAGAATGGTTAATAAAAAAGTTAATGTGAAACAAAAAGACTGCCAAACGTGTGAGCTACGTACTGAAAACACAAATATCAAACATTGCATTCTTACTGTTTATATTGATACCGGAAAAATCAGTTAAAGAGTTTCTTCTGTGTACCTACCTTGAAATAAATGTCCTAAAACCTGATGTGACAAGAGTAAATTCATTTCACGCTCAATTTTTTAGTTAATAGGAGACATCGGAACTTAGTATAAGTTAAAACTTAATATCATTTATTTTTTGTTAGTTTATATATATATATATTCTGTAGTTAACTGCTACCAGCAAGCAGAAATTTTTTTTCTCCTGATGATGGCCATGTTGGCCGAAACTAGTCGAGGAATCTAACTGAAATAATAATAATAAAAACGAAATAATATTAATATACAACCCAGTGTGTCTGGAGATTTTAATTTTTTAATATTTTTTATTGTTCAAAATATACATTTATTAACCTGTAATCATTCTATTATAAGTACTGTCTATATTCCTTACTTGTTTAGAGCCTGAAGTTAATGAATTCACTTCTCAAGTGATCTTATATCTTTGGTGACTGGCGATATTGCAGAATATACTTAGGTTTAGTATGTAATGAAAGATGATGGGAAACGAAGGCAAATCCCTCCCGCCCCCACGTCTGGGAAGAAAAAAATAAATAGTAAAAGTTTTCGGCATCTTAGCTTGTCCTTAAATAAATCGGTGCGTTCGATTCGAAATGTCTATTAACTACTTGAATCCGCTTGCTATCCCAGTAGTAGAAGTTGTAGCTATAACCTATTGTCTTTTTTTAATTCCGAATTCAACCGTGTAAATGCAACGTACCTGACTCTTTAACGATATAATTATCTGGTAATAGCATTCTGAAGCACTGATTTTTTTCCTGCTGCATATAATCCCTAAGTGGTAAGGGTAAACTTTATTCTCATAGGGGATATTCGGACCTATTCCAAGTCACAACTTAATAGATACCATCAGTATGCTAAACAACCGTACCCTTACTCAAGTATTCTAAGCTAATCTCACACTTAACCACGCCACCCTCACTACGATCCTTATTCTCAATTTTCTCAGAGTGATATTAATCATCGGGTAATCCCCCCTTGGCCTGGATTTGGTTTACAGCCGAACTCGGCAACCTTCCTAGAGTTGGTATCTTGATAAAATCGCCCAGTGGTGTTTTCATGTTAATAGGTAGAGATAGGCTCACTTATCGCCCGGATCACACTCTTTCCAATTATTCGTTGTTCTTTGTTTAGGATATAGTTCACCAGTTCCTTCTTGCAAGGCCAAAATGATTTAAATGTCTTAACTTTTGGGAGATCTGACTAATCAGTGGCTGTGACTTTTGATTATGACGATACCAGATTGGCAATTATTTGGCTGCTGCATCTGATAGGTACTAAGGAGTCCGAATTCATTGGTAGCGTTTAGAGAGACTGCTCTCATCAACAGTCGCATAATATCGGGCTATCTGTAGTGCCATGTCGCGCACGGGCAGATCTCCCTGCATGTATTTCCGCTCAGCCACGTTCTGGCTAGTTTGTATTGCCATTGGCGTCAGGTAGTGATAGTTATGTTGGCCTTTTTTCATCTTTCCCCTCAAAAAATCTTCTTGTGATAAATACAATGAAAAGAAATACGAGAAAACCAGTAAACAAAAAATCACCTACCTGCCTAAACCTTTTTTTCTCCAATACTCATGGTATCCATTCTAACTTTTACATTGTAGAACCCTTTCTCTTGAAACGGGCGTCAGATATCTTTGCACTTTGTGAAACCAATTTAAATTCTTCCATTGTTACCGAATTGTTACCATTGTTAATGAATCTAGGCTATCTTCCTCTTCGCCAAAAAGATTCTAGCATCCATATGCATATCCTTGGTGTTTACATACAGGACAATCTTGCAGTTGCAAGGGAATTGTCACTCGATTCCCCAGACAATTTCTTTCATGTGCTTTCGACATTCGTTACTACAGCCTGTTAGCTATCTCTTTTTCCTTTATCGCCCTCCGCCCTCTTCTCAGAACTGCAATATATAAAGACAGATTCTGAAGAGTATAGAAATGGTGCACTCTCATCATCCATCTGTCAACAATTCTGTGATCGGTGATCTTAATGCACATCACAACAGGTGAATTAAACATTCTAATAATGTCACTGATGTTACCAGTATTCAGATCATTATTTCGTTGCTCAGTCTCTTAATCAAAAACTGAATTTCCATACATGTTTCCCTAATAAATCTGATCAACATGCTTCTTTACTTGATTTGTTCCTTGCCTCCTCTCCTACCGCTTCTCGACCTTCGCAGTTCTTGGCAACTCTGATCACGTTGTAGTATCTATTGAGATATCGTTCCAGTATTATACAGGAACCTCTTATTCACAAAATCTCCTTCGGTTACCAGTATGCTGATTGGGATTCACTTTGTGACTTTATCCGTGAGGCCTCTTGGATTGATATTCTTAACGTTCCTATTGAGAAATGCGCCAGAGAGGTTTCTCCTTGGGTTTAAGCCGGCATAGATGCTTTTGTTCCTTCTAGGAAATACAAGATGAAACCTCACTTTTCTCCATGGTTCACTGCGGCCTGTTCAGACGCTATATATAGCTTATAGGAATCACTTTTTCTTGGCTGCTCTGTAATAGTGTATCAAATAAGAGTAACTCTTCTATTCTTCCTCTCTTCAATCAATTTGAGATGTTAATATAATCTGCTGATAAAGCAGAATGTTTTGCTCGTAAATTCTCTTCAAACTCTACTCTTGACTCATTTGGGGAATCCTTAACTGACTTTCCGCTTCGAAGTGAGTCTCTGTTAAGTGATATGTATATAACACCTTCCATGGTTTCTGCTATCATCTCTAATCTGGATCCTCACAAAACTTGTGCACTTGATGGTATCTCTGTAATATTCCTTAAGAAATATGCTCCCGAACTGGCTCATGTTCTTACTAAACTGTATAAGTGCCTCGAAGCTTCTTGATTTCCTGCCTGTTGGAAATCCTCATATGTTGTTCCAGTCTTTAAAAATTCAGGTGAACCGTTTGACTCTTCGGACTATCGTCCTATCTGCCTTCTGCCTCTTTTGGTAAACTAATAGAAGCTCTAATCAACGCTAAATTGGTTAAACATCTCACATCACAGAGCCTTTTTCAGACAAGCAATATGCCTTTCATTTCTCTAGATCAACTGCTGATGTATTAACGATTACTGCGGAAAGAGTATCAAGCGTTAGATAAGTATGAGGAAACTTGGGCTGTTGCTTTGGATAACCAGAAAGCGTTCAACAGGGTTTGGCATGCCGGTCTTCTTCACAAGTTGAAAAGTTATGGTGTCTTCGTACGAATTTTTTAACTGATTCAGTTTTTCTTATCAAATCACGAAATGAAAGTTGTCTTGAACAGGCTACTCTTCTAGATCCTTTCGTACAAATTCAAGGATTCAATCCCTGGTCCTACTTTCTTTTTCATTTTCATTAATGACCTTCCTTATTGCACCAGATCTCAACTTGGCATCTATGCAGATGACACAATCATTTACTCCTGTGTCGATAGTAAATCAGATCGATAAGGTTAAATTGGTAACTGATTTCAGAAATTATCTAGGGTCTGTTGTTAACTGGGGCAAAGGATGGCTTGCTAATTTTAAGGCGTCCAAAAACAAAACTGTTCTCTATTAATCATCTGAAAGACACCTGTCTGACTTCCATCAGCATGGTTGATGCTAGCCTTCAGGAGAGTGTCTCGTTGTGTCTTCTCGGACTAACATTCTCGGCTGTCGTGAAGCGGAATGATTATATTGAATCATTTTCTAGGTCTGCTGCTAAGAAAATTGGTTCACTGTGTTGTGCTAGACAATTTTGATTTCCTGAATCTATCTTACATATCTATGTCTACCATTCATCCATGCTTGGAATATTGCTACCACATCTGGACCAGTGCTCCTGCTATATATTTAGAGATTCTTGATAAAATTCAAAGATGAATCAGCAATATTATTCGTCTTAACTTAGCGTCTCAGCTTCAGTTAATTTCCTGTAAAGTTGCTTCCCGGTGCCTTTTCTATAAATACTTTCATAGTAATTATTTGGAAGATGTCTTCGCTATGATATGAATTTAAGCGAAGTACCAGATTGGCAACACACTCTCATCAATTTAGAGTTGAGTTGGCTAGATGTAACCGCAAGTTCTATGCTAACGGTTTCTCTTTCCGGTTCCATGCCTTCCGGCCAAATTTGATCTTCAAAAATTTAAATGCAATGTCAATCTTAATCTACAGTCCGCTTGATTCCTCTTCCTTTATTGTTCTCACTTCTCGCCTGTGGAAATCTCTTCCGGCTTCATGTTTTCCAGCCAACATTGATCTTCAAAAATTTAAATGCAATGTCAATCGTTGTGACGCCCATCATCCTTGGTCACGACGCCAATACGTGACGCCCATCATCCTTCTGCACGACGCCAATATGTGACGCTCGACCCCTTCTACGGCGCGATCCTGCAGTCACGGCACCAATATGTGACGCCCGTCCTTGGTCACGACGCCAATATGTGACGCCCGATCCCTCGTCGGTGGGTTCCTGCAGTCACGACACCACTCGTGACCTCTGACTCTCTCTGGCGCAGTCCTGCAGTCTCGACACCACCTGTGACGGGCTAACCCTGGGACATCGGTTGAAGTCTTGTTGGGTTCTAGTACCAACTTGTCGTACTCGGCTCGCTTCCAACGCCTGGTCACCGAAGCAACTGCTTTGATCTCGATTCAACCTACCCACGTTGTGTTTTGATCTTAGGTTGACGAGATCAATCAAACGTCGGGCCGTAGTGCCAGGCGAATCCGGGTCAAGGTGATACTGCACAATAAATGTAGTAAAAAAAACAAACAAAAGCACAAACAACAACTTCAAGGCGAGCGACTGGTTAGGAATAGTGATTAATTTTATGTCGGTTTGCTGAGTTACAGGAGTGCGTCTCTCTCTTTCTCTCCCAGCCCCCAAAAATGTGGATTGTAACACTTTTGCGTTCTTAGCTAGCTCTGGATATCTGGGTTGTTTTTCAATAAAGTCGGCCCTGGTGGAAAATATAAGTCAGACTTCTATAATTTGTTCTTGGTTAGAAGTCTAAGTCAAAAACTGGCTTTGGTGGGAAATCTAAAGTCGGACTTCAACAAATTTGTTCTTGGTTAGAAGTCTAAGTCGGAACGCATGGAATCGTGCGGTCACCTCTGCGAGGTGTTATCTTCCGAGTCCCCTGTCTCTTGGGCTCGACTGAATCTCTCTGCTTCTCGAACTCTCGAACTGAACTGTCGAACTCTCTCTCTCGAACTGCCAAAACGCCCGAAGACGTTTGCTTATATGGACGCCGATCAAAACCCGGCGTGGGTCGGGCGTGGTGTGGCCACCACGTTCATTTCAAATCCCCAATAAGGATTTTCTTTGTTTTCGGTCAGATATATTTATCATTTTCCACTTTTGGAAATCTACCGCTCTTTGTCTAGAGGGCTCCACCCCTTCTGCGAGGAAAGTTCGGAGGAGAGACCTCTTCCTTCTTATACCGGCACCTCATGCCAATCCCTTCGAGGGGTGTCAACAAAAATCTCGCTCCTTTTCATATCCTCATCTTCTGTGAGGGAAAGTCGGAGGAGAATTATCCTCCTAAGTTTAGCCTTTCTCACATGGATACCTCATACCAATCCTTCAAGTCGGTGTCAACCGGACCCCCTGTTTTATCTTATTTTTATCCCTCCCATCACCTCGATCCAGGTGGGTGTTTAGCTTATCCTGGAGGGAAAAAGAAGGAAAGAAAAAAAGAAAAATTATTTTTCCTTTTTCTCAATAAAAACAATTAGACCTCCCAGAATTCTGTTGACAATCTTTTATCTTACCTTAGACATCTGGTAATTAATAGGGCCTCTGCCATAATGCTTTAATTATTCGTTCATTCGTTATCTTGGGAAACCGTCCACTTATAGACAAAAACTGCTGTTATAACAACCAGATGCCCGCTAGTTTGGCGACGAAATTCCGTCGCAAAAACAATATTTGTCTCAACTTGTCTTCGATCAGTTCTGTCCTCATTGATAACTAATATCATCAAATTCTTTCTTTCGTATTTTATTTTGTTAATCAACTTCCTTCCATGCCCCGCTGGCCGACATTCACCAAGTGACCGCGATTCAACGCTGACAGCCGCCCGCCCGTTTCCCCTAACTTATCCGCGAGAAGGAGAACAATGGGTCGTTAAATTCCTAACCTTATTCAGGAACATTTGGCATATCTCAGCGTCAAACCTCCGCCCCTCCGCGAGAAAGGAAAAATGATTATCTTGATTCGCATTTGAAAATAATAAAAAAAATCTTTTTACCCATGTTTGGGGAAAATAACAAAACAAAAAGAATATCGCTCAGTATGTCTTTCGTTCTATCTATCGGTTTAAGTAATCCCCGTAATTAACTTCTGAGGTTCATTAATTGGTCGACTACCTGCCGTTGCTAAATAGTGTTACATCGTTATCTACTGTCTTCTTGATTCCTCTTCCTTTATTGTTCTCACTTCTCGCCTGTGGAACTCTCTTCCGGCTTCATGCTTTCCAGCCAACTTTAATCTTCAAAAATTTAAATGCAATGTCAATCGTTATCTACTGTCTTCTTGATTATTCTTCCTTTATTGTTCTCACTTCTCGCCTGTGGAACTCTCTTCCGGCTTCATGCTTTCCAGCCAACTTTGATCTTCAAAAATTTAAATGCAATGTCAATCGTTATCTACTGTCTTCTTGATTCCTCCTCCTTCATTGTTCTCACTTCTCGCCTGTGGAACTCTCTTCCGGCTTCATGCTTTCCAGTCAATTTTGATCATCAAAAATTTAAATTCAATGTCAAACTTTATCTACAGTCTTCCTGATTGCTCTTCTGTTGTTCTCGCTCCTCAACAATGCTTCTGTTTTCTAATTCTCTCACACCTAGTAACCCCCTTGTGTCTTAGTAGCTTTACAGCATTGCTTGGGGCGAATTCTGTGGAATGTAGTGACATATGACGGAAAAATGTGACATCGAAATCTAAAGGCACCTAGAACCACAGAAATATATATTCCAGAAACTAAGCAAAGTATTTAGTACATAGGAGAATATCTTTAGAAACGAAAAAATGAATACTGAACTGCTATGCAATATCTGTATGACAGTGAATGCCAAACCATTTCTTTACATATGAAGAAGAGACTTAAAACGGCAGTATGTTTCTACTGACAAATACTAAGAATGCCATTGAAAGAACATGTGACCAACGAGTAAGTTTCACGGGAAATAGTAAATATAAGGGAACTTAAAATTACAATCCGAAAAAGACAGTTGAAATTTCTTCGACGCAATTGATTTGATGTTTTTTTACCATTTCTCAAAACTTTTGTGGGTTATTTAAAGCCGAAACATATCTTGGATTGTAAGAATATTTTTTTTCTATTTTTGCACGTGAATATTTCATTAACAACTTTTTTTTAGAATAACAATGATTTTTCCATATACACGTCTTATTATTTAACCCATAACTGGAGGAAGGGTATGGATTCATACATTTCCCAGGGTTATTTGCACATGTGAATGTATTTTGGATGCAAACTAAGGAAAGCCAGTTTGAAAGATCTAATGCTCAGAGGACATATTAAATGCAAAAGGACTGCGATGAACAGCATGTAACTTTCTTAACGAGTTTCTGTAAAGGGGTGGTGGAACAGTGACAAAGACGAGTGGTAATGTGGTCTAAAATTGCTAAGAGTAACAAAGGATATTAAGTTGGGAAGAGCCATAATCGCCTACTTGACACATAAAAGATCATTTAAAGGAAACATTTTATTCGCATTTATTGTTTGTTATTGATTTTCTAAATACACTCCACAGCTTATAATCTTGTAATCCAACCTTTAAAAACAAAAACAAAACAAAACAAAAAAAAGACTGAAATTTTATGAAAATAACTTATTCATATAGCAATTCATTCATTGTATTTTGCCAGACCTAGTTCAGTAATTATTAATGAATATAGTACGGATTAAATATAATATGGTCAAATCATTAATAAATATTAAAATTTGTTTCCGGCTCTGGTAATTGTCCATTTATGCCACAAGGTTGAGGTTTGAATTCAGATAAAAGCCATCTAAACTTGGAAGGTTGACGCATCACAATCTTCTTAGCTCAATATCTACCAATTTAGAATTGTGTTATATTTTTAAACACCAATAGTCATCGTGATTAAGAACCTTCTTTAAGTTATTCAAGAGCTCCAGGTCGATGATCTAGTTTTTATTTCAAATGATATTTTTTTCACGGCGAACGGGCTTTCATTATTTAAACCAAGTGTTCCCTATCTTTCCTATTTAGAAACCAACAACAAAGAAATTAAATGAAATCTGACGACCGAGGACATGTTCATATGGCAGGACCTACGCTTTTCACGAAGTCGGCCAGGAGCGCGCGCTGATATCTACAGCAATAGTTGAGGAAGCTGCGATTTCTGGACACGGTCATACTTTTGAGTGATGTGTAAGGAAAGCAGAAAATACAAAGCAATTTATACTTACAATCAAGATGAGACACCCGAAGTTTCTGGGACATTAGAAAAGTGGGCCTGGAGAATTTAACACTTACAGGGCATACTGAAGGCAAGAAGAACAAGGAGAAACACCGTGTAAAACCCTTAACGAGTCTGTGACAATTCATGTCAGAACAAAGACAAAGAGGGATGCTCATGGGGGTCAAAATTACGCAGAGCCGCAGAAGATAGGAAGTTGAGGAGAACCATGATCGACCACGTTCTGAACGAACATTCCACATAAAACAAGTCATCATCTATCGCGAGGAAAAATGACTTTACGGAAATCACTCAGCCAT
Source organism: Acanthosepion esculentum (assembly GCA_964036315.1). NCBI lineage: Eukaryota > Metazoa > Mollusca > Cephalopoda > Sepiida > Sepiidae > Acanthosepion > Acanthosepion esculentum. The sequence continues at coordinate 6,505,737 of OZ038504.1, forward strand.
GCTGAATATTTACATTTAAAATTCTAGTGCACATCATGAGGAAAGAGGGCTTGCAAAATTTGATACTCATAGTACAGATTGAAGATACAAAAATATCCCTTTTTTTCTCTCACTTTCACGCTCTGTAATCCTCTGCGTACTAGTGGTACTCCCGCCTGGCTTGGATTAAAATGATTAAAGAAGTAAAACGATGGCAGACCTTTCCAAGTATTCTTCATGCACTGAGAAAGCTTACTCTCTCTCTTTGGGTATTCTGTTCGAACTCTCCTGTCCAATTCATCCCATACTAATTCCATGGAAGAGAGGTCAGGAGATTGATGCCACCATAATGTTTTGATTCTGAGTTTATTTTGACATACTCTAGACGTGTGTTTTGTTGAAAGGTGAATTTTTTTCCAATTATGCGTAAACTAGATGGTATAGCATGTATTTTAAAAATCAAATTATATTATTATTTTTTCATGATTCCCTTGACTTGAATGAAGTTTCCAGCTGTCTTTCCACCAAAACACCCTAGCACTCTAACAGAGCCACCACCATGCTTAATTGTGGGAACTACGCAATCATCATTCAGTTTCTCTCCTGGCTTTCTCCTCACATAAACTCTTCTCTTACTACCAAAAAGTTCAAATTTGGTCTCTTCTGCCTACAGTACATTTAGCCACTTTTTCAAGATTCACTTCTTATAAATTTTGCTTATAAGTCTTTTCTGTTTATTCATCTTCCATTAATGGTGAAAAACAAAATATAATGTTTATCATACAAAATATTAAGAATTTAGCAAAATATATAGCTGACGGACGAATCCAAATTTGAACTTTTTTGTAGTAAGAGGAGCCTGGAGAAAAATAAAAGCAAAGCCTAAGTACTGAAATTTTTTCTTTTACTTTAAGAATACAAAAATATCTCATTTTAAGTTGTTGTTTTTTTTTAAATGCAGTGTGTCTCCAAAATTTTTGCTTGTCACGTATAAATCTGTATGTAACATATTGTTTGACATATTGTAGATTCTAGTACTGTATATAAATTATTTTCAGGCACAATTCATATTTAGAATTAATTTCTTTGAAATATTTTAGTATTTCCTTCCGTCGTGTTAAGGTGTTAATATGTCATGGCTATATTAATGCTTGATGTGAACTTTGGAGATTGCAGAAAATTAAGATATTTTTTCTTTCTTTCTCAAGCACCCCCATTAGTCTTATATAAGAATCGAATTTTTTTAAGATGACATGTATCCTCAAGGCGTAGACTATCATTGTACCTCACAGACTCTTTTTTCCTTTACTATTTGTGAATTGCTTTGATTTATTGGGAAAGATATAGGAGTGGTTTTACGTTTCCTCTCCTACAGTTTGAATTCAGAGTAGTCCTCCCAAGATCCTAGTATACCCTGCTTGTTAGTGGTTTTGTTGCATTGCTTGAGGTGAAAGGATTTTTTTAAAATCAAATAATGAAGGACACATGAGACTCGATGCCGTCACGGAATTACTATATTTAATAAGAAACGCATCATTGTACATTATATTGGGTTTTTATGTGGCACGACTTATAACTTATTTGATCTCAAAGCAGGGGTCCTCCAGGGTGACATCCTTGCACCATAGCTGTGGAGGGAAGAGGCGAATTAATGTCTTTTCCAATGGTATCAATGCGAAAGTGAATGGAACCGAACAGAATAGGCTGGCGTTTGAATTCGGCTCGCCGGCTCCACTTTTGCGTAACTAACCTTACACTAACCCCACATCAAATCGAAACTACTACAATGGTAATGGTCTATAAGACTAGCTAGCAAATGATCACTCTAAGTCGTGATTCCTACCACAATCAGATGGAGGTAACTTCTTATAACTCATAGCCATATGTCGAACCTTTATCTATGATCTACTACGACTACGACGGTTTACATGTATAGTCTGTTACCGACGTCCCCTGGCAAAAATTATGGAATAGGCACACTTAGAGGATTATCACTTGGGCTGAATTAAATGGAATTTAAATAGAGAAAATCTAAATGAAATCCAGCACTAAGAGAGAAAAAAGAAAAAAAAATGAGGTTAAAATGGTTTAAAGATAAATAATCATGGCATGTGGAAAATTGGATGAAAGTGATATTCAGTAATGAATCAAGTAACTGCATTGGGCCAAGGCGATGAGGCTAGAAGTTTTGTCTGGTGCTGTCCAAATGAAATATATAAAGATGAATGCATGAAGAAACAAAATCATAGTTGCTCTGGGGTTGAATGTTGTTTAAATGACCAGGAGAGATGGCAATCATTATCTCAACAATCAATGTACTTGTGAAACCCTGGATAATTTTCTTAATCCATGGATAGGAAATTGATTTGGTGCGGATGGAGTATTTTTAGGATGATAATGCATCTTGTCACAGAGCAAAGGAAGTTAAAGCTTTTCTTCGGGAAAGGCATATGAAATCAATGATATGACCAGTGAACACATCTAATTTAAATCCAATTGAAAATATATGGTGGACATTTAAAAAAAAAAATAAGGGCCATAAGACGGCTCCACCCACCAAAAAGATCTTTCGGGAAAGCTGGAACCACATTGTTAATGAATATTACTTTACATTAGTGAAATCCATGCTCGAAAGAATTAAAGCTGTCATAAAAGCTCGAGGTTGGGTTGTTTAGCTTTTCCTTCTTGTGCTGTAAGGCGTCTCGGGGAGACACAGTCGTCTGTCAGCGGCAAGGCGAATGGCCTAGAGGGGAGATATCACGTGGGCTCTGAGAGCAAAGTGGAGTAACAAAGTATTAATTGTACTATTTTGGCGATGAATTCCATATTTTTCCTCAATATTGGGCTATTACTTATTTTCCTCTAGATAGCTTGGAAAAATCTACCAGTAATCTAAATAACATAATTTAGTTTGTTTAGGATATATTTTATGAAGCCAGAATACTCTGCTATTATATAAAAATATTTGTGTCTTATCTGTTATTAGTTTATTTATTGCTATATAAAAACATCCTAAGTGAACATAAATCCTCTAAATGTACTAGTTACATAGTTTTTGCTCGGTGTTGTCCCTCTCTAAGTCCTTGTTTTATTTTTTTATCGAGATTTAATTAGCTTAGTAGTACCTATAGTTCGATATATTTATCTTAATAGATCCCGTGTCCATACGAGGGAGAATAATCTTTTTAGCTATTTCTATTTTCCTTCCGATTTCTGAGTCCCATTTTTTATCTCCGTTACTAACTGTTATAGTGGAACAACCTGGCACACCCCGACATGGATTGGCCAGTCTATAAAAGACTGACGAGCTATTGAAGAAGGAAAGTGAAACAGACAGAGAGAGCGAAGGCGACACTTACGAACCGCCGTGACTTACGAACTCTTGCTCATTTGTACTTTACGTACAGTAAACCATTGTTATTTGTTACCTGATTTCTTGTGTTATTGTAATCTTTCCACTCGGGATTACTTTGTTGTTTATATCGTATAATCCACAATATAACACTAACCAAGGAGTTGAATTTATATACCTGCTTGATTATGACGTCTCCTGTCCTTAGCTTACGCCTCAGGTAGTCTCTTTTGCTGATGGCCATACATTCTATTTTCTTCTTTTATACGTTGTTTCACTTTAGAATAAAGTGATAATGACTCTCCATAATTTCCTATCATTTGTTAGTCTAAGCAATGTTTGTTCTCTAAAAATCCCTCCCTGTTCTGCCATCCATTTTACATATGCTCGTTCGGTAGGTTACTTTCTGCTTATCTTTCTTGAGTGTGTCATATGAGATTCAAATTCTCCAAACCTTCTTTCCTCATTATGCGTCACAGAAATGTTAGCTTCTCTTTCTAAATACAAGTGTCGTTTTTGTTCTTATTTTCCTTAAAACTTCCTCGTTGCTCACATATTTCGTCCATTGTATTCTCAGCATCCTTCTGTATAACCATATCGCTTTATCTTTGAGGAAGCATATCTCTGTCTCCTCTTTATCTGTGATGAAATTTTCATGTATTCACTGTCATTTCGGAAGATTAATATTTCATAGCAGCTCAGCATTCTTGTCTTTGTTTCTATCGAAATCTTTTCTGCATTCTTTTTATACTTTGCCTACGGTCTGATCAGCCTGAAAACACCAGTTGCCCCGTTCGATCATCGAAGTTAAGCAACGTTCATCCCAGTAAATACTCTGATGGGAGACCGCTTGAGAAGACAGAGTACTGTAAGGAATCCTTTTACAAACTAAAATATATTGGGGCTTTAAAAAACCCTAAAAGTGTTAATAAGCCGTAAAAACAAACCAACCATTTTATACTTTAACTTTTGGAAGACCAATGTCGCTATTCCAATACGTCTATCTCGTTTCCAATTCGTTGGTTTCCTGAAGCTTTCCTTTTCTGTCTGCTATCAACAGAGTACCATCTGCGTTGTTTTAGATTACTAAGAGGATATCCGCTATTAATACACACTGGCAGGTTTCGTTCTTTAAGGATCATTTCGCCGTGTATTTTAAATATATTTTAAATCATTTCTTTTTTGTCGTGTCCCCTCAGGCCGTAGACGGTCATGGCTTTCTACAACTCCCTGTCCCTTTTAGCTCTTAATAAATTTTGTGATTCTGTTATTTCTCGTAAACCCTATTCCGCCATCCATTTACTCAAGCTCACTAAATATGTTATATGTCATTTTGCTTTGACTCGCTTGTCTGCAATCTGTCTTGTGAGTATCATATCTTCCAACGCCTCTTTCCTCATTATCTGTAACCTAGAAACCTCAAATGCCTCTTCCTGATGTAAAGTATAAGTTTCAATTTTGTTTCCATTTTCTCTAAAACCTCGCCGTTGCTCACATGTTTGGTCCATGGTATCCTCAGCATCCTTTTGTAGAACCATATTTCTGTTGCTTCAAAACTTTTCGTTACCTTTGAGGGGATTGCCCGGCACTCACTGTTATACCGGAGTACAGAAGTCACGTAACAATTTAGTCCTCTTTTCCTCGTTTCTATCGAAGTTTTTATATTTCTTAGTCCTCTGCTAACTACTCAGTCGTAATAAGTTTGACGGATTAGCTCTCTACCCATTATCCGACAGCTACGCGCCCCGAGTTATTTAAGATGGTTACCTACGTTTAACCTCTGGAATAAAAAAAAATAGTCCAATATGTGGGAAAAGGATTGTCTATACTGGGAAATGATTTAACGAGATTAGCTTACAGGAGAAATTAGATGAAGATGATACTTTTCACTATCAACGATATTAACATTTGTTATTAATTTTTTGCTACATTTAAATTAATTAACAGAATAAATTAAATTCAAATTAGGACGAAAATTGAAGCTGGTGAAAGAGAAAGATTTAAATATAACTTCATTATCGGCTGAGAAGTTTAATGTGCTTACTTCCTGGAGGTCGTTTCCCCAGGCAGTACCTCACTCAAAGGATAATGCTAACGTTAATCTCTGGCGCCTGAGGTGTCCCCAAAGGAGAAATACCGAAGTTGCTTAAGCAATCTTCTCCCTAGTCCCATGAACTCCCACTTCAATTCCGTGTCATATTCCCAGCATGTGTGCATGCGGACAAATACCAACACATTCCACAGATGTCAGCACTCAGAGTTCGAACTCTCTTAAGATCAAGAATTTAAATACTTTCTCATCCGACTGACTTAATTTTTGTTTAAGCATTTCATCCCAAGCAAAGCGGTAATGCCACTAGAACACAGCGGGTTACAGGGATTGAAAATGAAAGAGAATGAGAAGACTGAGAATGGGGAGGATTGAGGGAAGGACAAAAGTGAACAGGTTTCAAGAAGCTAGATGGTGATTGCATTTAAATTGTTGAAGACTGTAGTTACCAAGGAAGCATGAAAATGGAAGGGAGTTCCACAGGTTGGAAGTGTGAAAAAAGAAACTATTGGAATAGAAGTGGCGGTTGCATTTAGCTATTACAACTGTAAAACGGTGGAACCTACTTGCCAATCTAGTAATACACGTGTATTCGGAAGCATCAGGGAAAAAAGTTCGTCAGAGTTGTCATGAAAATACTACTGGAAAAGACAGAGGGGAGCCACGTCGCGTCAATGAGAAAGTGGATGAAGTCGAGATGCCAGGTCAGGATCAGTTACATTGCAGATCCTTCTTTGGATTTTGTCAAGAATTTCTAGATGTACAACAGGCGCACCAGACCAGATACGGCAAAAGTATTCAATGCACAAACGAATGGTAAATTTATACATGTGCAAGATAAATTTTGACGATATAAATTTTCTGGCATAACACTGAACCAATTTTCCTTGCAGTAGAGCTAAGAATTGATTCAATATAATTACTCCGCTTCATGCCAGTGGAAAACGTGAGGCCAAGAAGCCATTTCTTGTTCCATTTCACCATTGATTGGAGGTCATTTTCAAGAGCTGTTGCCAGGTTTACTTTGTCAGATTTGTTTTATTTGGAAGGCTGACGTAGCACAGTCTTTCTTACAAAATTAGTTTTGAGCTCTATTGCGGTTGCGCCGTTTTTGCCTGCAGCAGATTGCGAACTTTTCTGACTTAATTTTCTTTTATTAAGAATTTAAGTTATTGTCAGTTTTTCTTAAGGCCGATTCATCCCCGGAAGTGACTAGGCTGCTGCAGGACGCATTCATTTATACGCAGTTTTAAAGATAGATTACCAATGAAGGCTAAAGTGCTTCTATTTGCCCATTAGGTGAAAACTTGTCTCCGTGCCAGTAGAATTACCGATGAACCGCTTCGTTTCAATCACAAGACTTGTATAGTTTTCAGGCACTTGTCAACGGTGCCGCACGCTAGTATAATTTCCACGGGCCGATATTATTAAAAATCACCTTGACAAACCGTCCATGTTGATATTCAAGCATGGGTGTCAGTGTTGGAGTACCAACGCTCTAACCGATTATCCTCGGGCTCTATTTAGACGTATGTAAATACAACGCTGTGTTTAATTTATCAGAAGCATTGCAGGTTAAATGCTTAAAACTCCAACCATTTATCACGAAATCGGAACCTGTGCTTTTGCAATATATATATATATATATATATATATATATATATATATATATATATATATATAATGTTTTCTTTTCTTATATTAATCCTAGCTTATTGTTAACCTGTATTTGTAATACTTCGCTGAGAGTAAGCTGAATTTACCGTCAGCTTTGTTTACATTTAACTCTCCGTTTGTACTGTGTGGCATTGTCACAGCATTATTACAAGGAGATTTTCAAACACATTCATATAACAATATTATAAATATATGATTTAGTGCTTAATTTTCTTGTTATAAATTAGCTTGAATGTTCTTTCTGGTTAAATAAATAGAAAATGAAAAAAAATACAAATGAATTAACAGGCCAGTATTACAAAATAAATTTGTAAGATTTAAAAATTCAAATATGCCAAAATAAGTTTCATTTTATTTTCAGCTTGATCTTTAAAACAGTTTCTGATTAATCTGATTCTTCTTCAACTCTTTTCTCATATTCCAAGCAATGAACAAGAAGGTTACTGTGATCTTTGCATACGTTTTTACTACAGTTATTACAGTCTGTACTGTACGGGCATGTGCTTGTAATTCACACAAATATTATGAATAAAACCAGAACTCCTTGTACTTGACAGAGGTATTCAGAAAGCTACTTAAATAAATATGAACATTTGACTTGCTACTTTCTAAATATTAAGGAAAAGGTTTTGTTGCTAACGGAGTGTTAACATTACAGTAGTGGTTACAACGTCAGTGTTCCAACCATGAGATTCAAGTTGACATCTCGCCATTATTGATTTGTTGATTTGACTTCTTGATAATATCAGCCTTGAAAGATGACCCCAGCGTATTGCATGGTTTCTAAGTGCCTGATACTATGAACTGATGTCACAAGTTATTGTGACCGACGCGTTGAGCGTCCTGGATAGAAACTTCAAGCTCCGTTCACCCGAGTTACAGTATAAACCACAATGTTGGCTCTGTGTGTGCTGAACAAGCACAGATGTGCTTGAGCGAGCATCTGCAACAGGGATTAGCTAGTCACCCAACCGAGGAGCATAATCAAAAACGAGAAGGCATAAAAATTGACAGCTTTATTCAGGTATAGATTGACATTTGTACGTACAAGTGGAGTATCAGTGCACTCTACCTAGGAGCAAAATTTCGATTCCTGAACCGCAACTTAGGATCAGTGAAACTCTGAAAAATCTTACTCGCGCGTGCACACACACATACACACACACCCACGTATATATATTTATTATTTAATAAGACAAAGAACTTTTTTCACTGAAGCGTCTGTGGATCGCTTTATAAGGATCAACTTGAAGCTACGGTTAAGTTTTTGTGTCACTGATGTTTTCGAATTGGCTTTCAAATTTATACTATGTCGGGTTTCGTACTGTAAATTCATGGACCATTAAAAACATATTTTCACTATTTACGTGCGACCTATTTTCCTCATCTTTGTTGTTCTTAGCACAACGTTTCGACCACTGTGCCCTCCTGCCTTCATCAGGTGTATGTCGATCTGGGTAACCTACAGTGAATTTCATCATTAGTCAGGTTAGGTTTTTGTCCCACGGGACAAAAATGCCTAGTTGATTAAAGGGTTGATTCGTGAATTTAGTGACATAGTAATTGTGAGTTAAGCACGTAATATCTTAGTAAGGTAGGTTATTTTATGATTCTTATTTTTATCATTGTCTTTTTTCTTTTGGTGAATTTGGTCTTTTTTTATTTTTACTTTTTTCAAAGTTTCAGCAATTCGCGTTACATTTTTATATAGTTTCTCTTGTTTTTGTACAAGTGGACTAATAGTTGGCTCAGGGTTAAAAGGTAGTCCATTGTTATTGACAATGACGTTTCACTTCCTCATCGTTGGTTTGAATTTTGCTTTGCTATTGGAACTTTGATTTGAGCTTGTCATAATCGTTATTTCTAATGGCTTCTCACATGACTTCTCAGTCCAAACTAAGAGGCACAGCGTTTTTTACACATTAGGCATGGAATACCAGCTATTGAAAGAAAGAGGAAAGTAAAGGAGTGTGAAGGAATCGTCCGTTGTTCAGATTGTTGAGTCTAACGAGTTGTTAGAAGATGATCTGATGATCAAACTGACGTCATATTGGCGTTTCTCTTAAAGAACGTCATTGTTTAATATTTTTTTCATCAGGAGACGTGATTGGAGAAATTAAGCAATGTCATTTGTTACACTACCATTAACTTTAGCCTTGTAAATTAAAAAAAAAAAATCAGGTTAGATCTTTATTTTCATTTTTAGTTATTGAAAATATTCAAAACTCTATTTCAAGATTAAAGGTATTTTATTTAATGTATTTTTTATTATAGCTATGGATATAACTTGCGTTATACATACAGACACACACGCGCGCATATATATATATATATATATATATATATATATATATATATATATATATATATATATATATATATATGAGTTATTGAAGTAGATTGAGTGCTGTTAGTCTCTGTCATCTGGGTAAACAGCCTATCAGATAACTCGGCTTCGTATGTAAGACCCAGGAGATTTATTTGAGACAATTTTGCGAAAAAAGAAAAGGTCTTATATGCCATCAGTCACGCTAAATAACACTAAAATTTAATGATTCGTACGATTTGAAATGTTTCGCTATATAAAATCGCTCATCGCCTGTTTTTACGAAAGAAGTCACTTTTCTTGGGTGGTCTTCTATTTTGGTCATTTCATTGTTCAAGCTCCTGATAGAAAACCAGATAAACTTTATTGTTGGAATCGAGCCAACTCTGTGTAGAGTCTATAATTGGGGCGGTTCCACTTAATTCTATATCTCTTCAAGTCCTCAATGATGTTCGCTTCCGCAGAACTTAGTAATCTATCTCGTTTACTTAGACTTCTAGTTCTAGCCATCAGCTTTTGTTCTCAGAGTTTCTTATTTGTTCCCGACTTGGGCGTAACAGTTTGAAATTATGTTCTGAATAATTTATGCTTACCAATTGGCGAGTGAATCTTAAATATCAATTATAGAGAAGACAAATACATCGCCCATTGAATACCTTAATCTACTTAGCCTTCTGTATGTGCGTATTTCTCATTATAGTTTTTACTTTTATTTAAAACGTTATATTTTAGTGGATATACGAGTTTTGAGTAGACGCCCTGTTATTTTTAAACAATGTGAATTCCATATACCGGCCTCTGCTTTCGATTGTCTTAACAAAGGAGATATGCACCAGCCACACCCGGAAGGGTTTGAACTTGTATACACACTTTGTAGAGAAAAGCACAGTCTAATCTTGTGTGCTTTTCACTGGTGGGCCATAGAACTTTCACAGCCCAGAATTTCGAGCAGAGATTAGCTTTCGTGAAGGTCTGAACGAGATGTACATTCCTTAAAAATCTAATGGAACCTTGGTGTGCTGTGAAAGTTTCCGTGGATGAGCAATCTAAAGCATACTGGAGCAGATTGTGGTTTCTCTTACAGAGGGAGACGACGTAGGTTTGAAACCTGCTGGGGGCACATTTTCTTTAATAAGACTCGTATGCACAGATGCAATAGACACAGCGTTGACTTAAAAACGAGTATTCACTAAGCATAAATATAATAACGGAGTAAAATAAAATCCATTAATTCTTTATATATATATATATATATATATATATAGGTTTTAAACAGGCCAGGCGATCACACTTGCCGTAGCAGTGACTGGATGCAAATTTTCGCAAATACCAGGTATTTTTTAGCTGGTAATGCTTGACATTCATTGACCCGATACAGCAAACTGATTCTGAAAGGAAATTCTCACCCATCAAATTTATTTCAGTTGGGGTTCTGTATTTTATCATAAATTATATTTGGATTATGATAAGTTTTTGAGTATACTATAAAGAGTCAAAATTGAATTTCATTGAGATCTATTTTTTCGCCATTATTAATTTTATAGAACTACTGTATGACTCAGTGTTTTAATGTACTAAACTACTGTTATCTATTATAAATTTGCAATTTTTATTGGATTGAAATTTATTAGGATATATCAAATATTCTTTTACAATCTTTCTTCTTCCTAGTAATAACAATGTATATTTAAGAAATATTGTTTGAAAATTTAAAAGAAAATTACTTTTTTTTCAACTAACTATCCGCCGTATTTAAATTCACTCAATCTTGTTCCAACTTTATTAACAACCATTTTAATTTCTCACATCTGCTATTCTGTTTGATATATTCATTTGAAACTTTGATATAATAACTTTGTATGAACATTGTTCTGTACAATAACAACGTGTCCGTTGAATAAAATTGTTTTAATAAAAGACCTTTGTTTGAACCTTTTCCCAAAATACTTTTTTGTATTTCAACTGCATTCAAAAAAATTGTTCTTTTCTTATAATCTAGGATGATATAAAATCATTATGAGTATTCTTGATTATTTGGAATATATATTGAATTTACACACGTCGTGAACATTGAACATTTCAAAAAGCCGACTAACCGCTGTTTTGATTTATAAAACTAAAATTCTTTTAATTCGGGGAAACTTTAATCTATAATTTTCTTAAAACTTTTTTTGAGTGCTACTGTTGAATATTATCTCAAAATGATCAAATGGTGTTGTGTGACAACAGCCTGTCGAGGCAATTATAATGAACAAAAATAAGGTCCAGGTGTTTCGTCTCCCAAAAGATCAAGATGAGATAGTAAGATGGTTAGAGGTAATACCAAGAGATAACACCCCTAAACACCCAGAAACAATGGTTTGTGATAGGCATTTTCCACCTGGTTATGAAACTATATTTGTTCAGGGTAATGCATGACCCAAAAATCTTCTGTTGTGGTTTCAGGGATGAATCCGATATCAATGAATAACAAACGCCAGGAATGGATAAGGAAAATAAATGTATTAACGTAATAATACAAACTGGTAATACGGGTTAGTAGATCCAGGAATGCGGGTTAGTAGCAATAATATATATACAGTCTTGGTATTGAAGTATCGCGGTATGACTCTTACTGAATCTACGTGCTTGCTAACTGTGATTCTTTTGCTACCCTCCTCTATTACAGACAGTATTTACTGTCCTCCCCACGAAGGATAGATGTGGCACAAAGCCGGGTTTAAAGTGGGGTATTCCCAAGCCCGTAGGCTTGGCCAAAAATATCCCGTACATCCCGTATAAACGGGATCGAGTTGGTCAACCACCCCGAACGAGACTCTGCCATTCGGCGGAGCCTCGTCCGGGTTCCTCTCTGCTCAGAGGCAGAGAGTTCGACCGTCTAACAGAGAAGACGTCTCCTCTATTACAGACAGTATTTACTGGTCCCCCCCACGAGGGATAGATGTGGCACAAGGCCGGGTTTATTGTGGGGTTTTCCCGAGTCCGTAGGCTCGGTCAAAAAATGCCCGTAGATCCTGTATAAACGGGATCGGGTTGGTCAACCACCCCGAACGAGACTCTGCCCTTCGGCGGAGCCTCGTGCGGGCTCCTCTCTGCTCAGAGGCAGAGAGTTCGACCGTCTGGCCAAGGAGACGTCGCCGTCTTCTCTATTACAGACTGTCCGGGTATTCACTGGTAGTAGTATATGTATACCTCGGGTGAGTCCATTTGTGTAAAAAGGGGAGACCCCTCAATATCTTCCATCAATATTCAATAATTTGCCATCAAGTGTAATACCGAGTCCTTTACCAAAACCAAGGACAAGAACAAAAAGTTCTGCTTCTGTGCGAAGTGTGCAAAATGATAAGTTTGTACATTTCTTAGAAAAAGAGAGAATTGAAAATTTTACAAATTTGTATATGCTGATATTGACATCATGATTTGGCGCCAGCAGAGTTACCTGCTACAAATCAAGTAATCAAAAGTTCATCCAGTCTTCTAATTTTTTTTTTTAATTAAATGTTTTGAAAACTGGACGTTTAAATGTTTCTAGGCAGGTATACGCACACACATTTCTTCTCGAGTGAAAAACAGAATGAATATGTTTCAACATTGATTTCAAACTGAGGAAGCAATTTGTTACCTAGGTAACTTGAAAATTGAACAAAAGAAACAGGTTTTCAGACAACACATCGAAGTTATGTCACCATGAATAGTTGGTAAAAAGTTTACGAGTCAGAAATTCTTTTCTGGGCATTCGAATATTTTGCCATATACCAGTCTCTTTATAACAGAATTCGAAATTATTACAAATTACGCAGTGTGAAAACACTAGTAGATATGACATCAAGTTTCGAAGTCAGATGATCTGAATTTTCTTGATGATGTGTTTAGCAAAATGTCATATGAACAGAAAAAATGTATCATTCTAGTTGATGAAGTTTATGTTAAAGTGAGCTTACAATACCAAGGATGAAATTTATTTGTTTTTGTTCAAAACTGTATTGGTGTTATTATCAAATGTTTACATGGTGGACCAAATTTTTTGATTAAGATGATCCAAGTTGTCAAACTACATTTGGAATTTTTTCAGAATGTTAGAAATGTTGACTTAGTCAATCATTTGAAAGGTTATGTAATTGCAGTTACTTGTGACAATAATCGAACTAATTAAGCTTTATTCAAGAAATTTAATACTGTTGCAAATAAGCCTTGGTTTATACTATAATTATGTACATATATTTAAAAGTATTCGTAGTAACTGAAAAACTGAGGCTTGATCAGAATTGCTGTTTTATTCTGATGATAAAGAAATAACAGCAAAATGGTAAAATAGTGAAACTTTATGCACATGAAAAAATCAATTTGTTAGGTTATCAAAACTAACAGAAATAGCGGTCCTTCCAAAGCCAGTGGAGAGTCAAAAAGTTTCCCACTGTTTGAAAGTGTTTTGTGATGAGACTATAACTGCAATGAAAACTCATCCATTATTACAAGATGATGAGACAGGAGAAACTGTTATTTCATCGAAGAAATTCTGAAATTTTGGAAAATAGTGAGTGTAAAAGATATTTGTGGAAGTGCCAAGTCAAATGATCCACTGAAAAGAATGGTATCAAATCTAAATGATAGAAATTTGACATTTCTTGCAAATTTTGGAAGTCTGGCAAAACAAATGAGGGGAAAGCAAGGAAAGAGAATAAATCCTTCAAAGAGACAACGGTATGGCTACCGAGCATACATGTAATGATTTGATTGATGTTTGCAGACATTTACTTGACAGTGGATTCAATTTTGTTATTCTTCGAGAATTTACTACCGACTATCTTGAAACTGAATTAAGACAAGGTTCTGGCGGTACTTATTTTATTACATTACAAAATGTTATTCAGAAATTTCATATTCAAAAAACAAAATTACTTCTTCGATTGAAAGCTGATGTTAGAGAGTATAGCAATGACCTAGGCCATAATTGCTCAAAATGTGGATATCTGTTGGATGAATTGACATGCCAAACATTTGATCGCCTGCCAGACCTAGAAACTGGTATCCCCAAACATTAAAATGTCGCTTTATTATATAGCTGGATATATCACATGAAAAGATCCTTTTACAGAGGAGGAAATATTCAATGATACTACTTTTTATTATCATGAGTATGGAAGCTTTTTGAAAGAAATAGATCGTGGTGATTTAAAAGTTCCTCTGGATACCACTGTTCAGTGGGTGTTTTTTCTGTTTTATAATGTTCATTACTGTCAAATCAAAGGTTTGCAGAAATTCTTTAACAAATCTTCAAATTGGTGTCTGAAATCCATCACCATCCATGCGTGGAATTATATTTTCAAATATTCAATAAATTTGTTTACTTACTTTAATCGACTACAAGACCACACTAGAAATTTGGATGCTGAAATATCAGTTTGAACTTTGTTTTGGGATTATTTCATGTGAAATGAAGACTATAGTCAAAATGTTGTGTTTAAAAAGACCAAAATGAAGACAGTTTAAATTTTTGGTTAGTAAAACACATTACCCCATTTGAATAAATTATGTTTCTGTGCTTGACATCATCAATTGGTGCGGAATCATTTTTACCACAATATATAAGTCATGATCTTTTGACACAAGTACACATTCTTTAAAAAAGAAACAAAAAAAAAAAAACATGTAAATAAAAATCACGTTTTGAAATATGCATTTGCATTTCTTTATTCAAAGTTACCAGTCTCTTCATTTATAGGAATTCGTCAATAATCGTCAAAATTTTGGTAAGACACATAAAAACATCAAACTAATCTCACAGGGAAATGTTTCCCTCTGTTTGCAACGGCTATATCGATTATCTAAGAAAATTTACATCGCCCTCAGTAATAGACCCCAGTTGCATGATAGCCTGGCCTGTTATAGGTATGGTCTTGGTTTTAATATATATACATACATATATATATGTGTGTTTGTGTGTGTGTGTGCATATATATATATATATATATATATATATATATATATATACGAATACAAAGTTTGTATAGATGGAATAAATTTCCAGTAACCAAAAACACTATTTTTAAAAAGGTGCTCAATACACAGCAGAGCGAATAATATCTATTTAAAAATTATAACATAAGTATGTTATAACATCGCTACAAAAATAGCCATTTTGTTTCAACACTTCTGGTGTCTTATCAAGTGATGGTGTTGAAAGTAAAATAAAGAGTTTTTTTAGAGTTCAATACCAACCACTACCCCCACCGGTGGAAATATTTTTACGTAAGATGTAATGGCCAATCAAATTACATGTTATATAATAATTCAAATAACGCGACGACGGACCCAAGATACAATTTATTAATGCTTTAAAATAACTATTAGATTTTATAGGAAATCACGATAAGTAATTTATTATGTAATTAAAAAAAAGTTATGAATATTAACTTGTAAATGTAACCATGCATCAAATTTAGAAACTAACAAAATTATTCAAAGAAAAAGCGGAGAAAATGCCCTAATTTTCATGTATTGTTCTTAGAAATAGGTTAAATTTGAATTAAGATTCAATCATCCAACTTAACTACAGAGACAACGCAAACAACACGCCAAAGATGTACAAACACGGAAAGTTAATATACAAATGCATAAACCTACGTACATATAAATATATATACATATACATAAAGGCATACCTACATAGAGACGTATATATACAGATATATATATATATATATATATATATATATATATATATATATATATATATATATATATATATACAAACATACACATACATATATAATAGCTGGTCATTTGTATTCGAGGATACCCATCACTTAGGGCGGCTAGCCAATCCCTATTACAGACGCTCCCTCAGGCATATTTTGTGTTTGTTCAACACCCACAGAGCCAACCTGTGGTTAATACTGCAACAATACTGAGCAGACCTTAGTTACAGTTTCTGGGAGAGAGCATGTTATCTAGCGTGATCAACAATCTGAACAAGGCCGGCACAGTCAAACCCTCGGTCACGATGACTTGTGACTTCTTACTAGCACAAAGGGTTCCGTCTACCCAATTTCACTCACAAGGATTGGATCAACCCGTGGTATGGTTTTTCCTTTTCAAAGGTACCGCACGCTGGGATCGACCCCTCCAGAGCGATAACATCAGGAAGTCTACTTCTTGACAAAACGAATCCGGGTCTCATGGTCAGAGCTAACGTTCTAACTATTCAGCCACGCACCGATATCCATATATAAATACATATATACATACATGTGCAAAATGCAGAAACACACACACACACACACACACACACATATATATATATATATATATATATATATATAATTCTTTTAACCAAATAAATTAAGAAATATGAAATAGAAAGACGTGGTGATAGAAGTACCTTGATTTTCTCTTTTAGGTCAACCTATATCACATCGGGGCGGTTTCCCTGGTTAGGTTAGACAAGCTTTGTGTACCTAGTTAATGTGAGTAAGTTTTGTTCCCGGCCACATCTTTGGTTATGATCCAGGTTGAGATTCCCAACCTCCCCAGTTTGTTTTAGCCCCTTTTTATCTCGTCTGGGTCAACTTTATATTTTCCCATGACCGTATGATTTTTTATCCTTTTCCCACTCCCTTAGCGAGAGACCTTCTTGATTTTGTCCCATGGGCAGAATCCAGCGGCCTCTCTGTTTTTGAGGGTTGGACGGGCCATACTAACATTAGTTAGGTTTAATTTGATTTGTGTTAATATTTCAGCTTGTTACTGGGTTCATCTCCCTACCCTCTCAATTTTTCATCACAAATTTTTATATTTTACTATAATTAAATTTTATGACATGGGGCGCGTTTTGTAGGTCCCCCAGAGAGGATGTGGTATTATGGAGGATTGATTGGTGATGGACGAGTTCTTGTGGTGAATGGGTAAATTGTAATCAGTGAATGGGTCGTGAATCGGATTAGCTAGGTATAAGATAGTTAGTGTGGACCAGCCTTAACCCCTCCCCTTTTTCGGCCTTGTGACACAATTATCTAATTTTTACATAATAAATATCTAGAAGTACCAATGAACGCAACATATATTAGTCACATCAAAGTACGCAAAAGCATATGTAAACAATATGCATATACACAAACGCACAACAGTAAATATATATATATATATATATATATATATATATATATATATATGTAAACAATATGCATATACACAAGCGCACAACAGTAAATATATGTTTATATATATATATATATATATATATATATGTATATATATATGTAAACAATATGCATATACACAAGCGCACAACAGTAAATATATATATATATATATATATATATATATATATGTATATATATATGTAAACAATATGCATATACACAAACGCACAACAGTAAATATATATATATATATATATATATATATATATATATATATATATATATATATATATATGTAAACAATATGCATATACACAAGCGCACAACAGTAAATATATATATATATATATATAAAAAGAAAGAACAGTAAGATATAAAATCCGGTGTTCTTATAGATATTTTTTATTTTTACGCAATAGTGCTCAATGTAAATTTACAGAGCATTAATATTATAAATTAATTGATTTAAAATATGGGTTTTTCGCTACACAGTGATAACCATGTTTCAGAAATGGAAGCTAAAGCTTTCGAATTTGTTATTAAACCAAAGACATTAGTTCCATTTCCTCGTCAAGCGAATTTTGGAGTAACTTATTTTTTTAAATTTACGGTTATTAAAGGCACGGCAAAGATTCATAATTGAGGGTTTCCAAGGATACCGAGAAATCCATTCATCTAGACAAGGGGTGGTAGGCGGTTCAATTTTTTAATTTCGTTGTATCAGGTAATAGTTACATTCGAGAGCGGGGTTATCTTTCATCCCTAAACATAACCCCGCTTTCGAATGAAGCAGACATGAGCCCCCGTAGACAAACAGATAGAAGTGGACATAAAAGAACAAGCACATATAAACACAAGCACTTAGGAAAGTACGCCAATATATAGAGAACAGGAGTAGCAACAAATTTACTCATATACGAACATCCTTACCAAAATAGCCCTATTAAATTTAGAGTCTCTATAAGATTAATTCATTAAGAGTTACAACTATTTAAATATTAAGTAAATAATCAAATTTATATTGAATTTTTATCAAATAAAGCCAGATAATAATCAAAAACTTAAAGACAAAAAATGTTTTTCACAGACTTACAATACCATTTCATCTTTATATACAATATTTTATCTAGCTAAAAAGCAAGTTAACAGGTAATTTATGCCTTATTTACATAATTCGGACTATTGTCCTCATCTTTGTCGCCATATTTATTACAACGTTTTGGTCGTTGTACGCTCCGGCCTTCTTCAGGTGCTTGGAATGTCGAACTGAACCCTTTATTTCGCTCACTGGGGTAGACTTCTACTTCCACGTGCTATGTTTAATGAATATCAGTTATCAGTTATCTCCTGTTAATTTCTCTCTGAAAGTTCTGTACTGTACACACAATTTTTCTCCTCGGAATCGATCCTCCAACTCTATAAATCAACCATTCGCCCTTGCATGGAGTATTGCTGCCATATATGGTCTGGAGCCCCTTCTATTTGCCTCGGGTTTCTTGATAAGATCCAGAGACGGATATGCAACGTAATTGGCCCTGATCTGGCATCTCGTCTGCAGTCGCTCTCTCACAGAGGCTCTGTCGCCTCTCTCTGTCTTTTTTACAAATACTTTCACGGTAATTGCTCCGATGGGCTGCTTTCGCTGGTTCCCAGACTTCATGAATTCAAGCGTCCTACGAGGCTGGCATCCCGCTCCCACCCTTTCACTGTTGAAACTGTTAAATGTAGCCGTCTCTTCTACTCCAATAGCTTCATATCTCGCACCTCTCGCCTGTGGAACTCCCTTCCTTATTCCTGTTTCCCTGACAGCTATAATCTCCAACTATTCAAATGTAATGTCAATCGACATCTCCAGTTGCCTTGATCTATCCACTATCCTTCTCCACATCCTTTCCACTATCACTCCTATCTGCTCTCGCTCCAAATCTTCTGTGCTAGTGGCTTCCCGCCTTGCTTGGAGTGAAATGCTTCAAAAAAAGAAGAAGAAATTGTTTATGTTTAATGCTTCTAATATTTGTTTTTCCAGATTATGTGATATAGTATTTTAGTGTTAATAATTTAATTTTAAAATTCGCAGGATTTTTCAAACAGTTTATGGTCATTTACTAAAAGTGTCTTAATTCCAATTGTAAAGAAAATTTGCTCTGTTTAATGAAAATAAACATGGAGCGTTCTTTTGTGATTCAGTTTTAACATATTTCAAATTCTATGTTGTGTTAATAGGACTCGCCTGGATTCTACCAACGGATTACTATCTATCTATCTATCTATCTATCTATATATATATATATATATATATATATATATATATATATATATATATATATATATATATTGTGTGTGTGTGTGTGTGTGATAGGATATAGAAACAGTGTGAAGATAGGAATCAACACTGCATGGTGACTGTCAGTTTCATGCCTCAAGTTATCTTCCGTTCACTACTCTTTTCGTCGGCTCTATATATAGGATACTGGAAAGCTAAAGGAATTTTTAAGGACGAAATAGAATAATAAATAAATTAAGCTAATTAAAGGCCATGACTATAAATAATGTAACGCATTATTCTCATAGAAAAGAACTGCGAAGGTTTGGAACCTTACAACTCAAATTCAAATATACGCGTATCGTGCCGTATATGTAGAACGGTTTCGCAATGCTTGACTGCACCGGAAAAAAGAATGTATTAACTATGTTTGTACCTATTATTATTATTATTATTATTATTATTATTATTATTATTATTATTATTATTTTCTATGCATGTAAATTGTTTTATACACTATTTAAAATACCGTCTCTCCAACAAGGGCGGCGTTTCCTCATTGCACTTCCGTTTCAAATAGATTCTAAAGAGGTCAGCTAATTCCTGAAGTTTAAGTCAACTGACAATTCTGAGAGCCATGCTTCAGAACCAGAAGCCTTACCGTTCTTCATAGTGTTGACTGTTTTCAAATTCTCTGGTGATGACAGGTAGAAAAACGGCAAAATTGTAGGTGATTTCGTCATCTGTTTGCTTTTTTCGTTCAGCAATTATTTCTCAGTTACTTTCGTCATCAGTGTTATTTGGAAACTACTTCTGAAACCTCTGCTTCTTTTGTTCAGTCTTTCAAAATCGAAATATTCTCTGTATATTCTGGAGTGTCGTAGCTTTTTGTGTTTCGTCTTCTGATTTATTCCTTCCTCTGAGGACTGTCCTCTTGGCAAGGCTTAGAGTACGCCAAAAAGAACGTCTGTAGAGGCCTATGGCACCACCCAAACGGGACACCTTCCAAATGGTATAATCCAGATTAATATCTATTTTTTGACTTTAATGTAAACATGACCTGCTGTTTACATTTTTCCTCGAGTATAATCTGGGCTTATGTCAGTTTTTGACTCAAGTGTAAACTGAACCTATGTCTACGTTTTAGAATCTTGTGTAAACCGAATCTATTTCTATCTTTTTATTCAACCCATTATTCTGAAAGTTGTTCCTGCCTTGTATTAAATCAATGAGTTCTTTCGCGGCTTTAATCAATGATTCTAGAATATTTTGTTCAGATTACTCAAATTGTTCGTTTCGTTTGAGTGTCGATTTGATGGTCGAGTTTGTTTTTTTTTTTGTTTTTTTTACTGATTCTAGAAGTGATGAACGCTGTAAATGATGGACGATGTTTACGTGGGCGCTGGAAATGACTAAGGGAGTGATAGACAATGTCTCCGTGGACTGTAAGTCGATTCTTGCTGGAAGTTGACCTGGATTTTGCAGTGTTTTATGTGATGTTTTCTTCTAGTGTTGATCTTGTTGAGCGTTTGGATGTCTTTTACTACATCTTTTTTCTTTGACCATGAATCTTTCTTGGAGTGACCGTTATAGAAGACCTTAAAATCATTTGTTAATGCACTTCATTGCTTCGTCGTATTTTCACAGGCATTTTTTCGTGTTTTTTTTTTGTTCTACCTGTTTTGGCATTAAAGCCCACCATAACGATTTCGAAGTTAGACATTTCGCTGTCTCGAACTTTGCGTAATGGTAATATTAACCGTTTCCCTGTAAGGAACCATTCGGCATTCAATAACTGAGCAGCTAGTCATACTTTTGGTTGAAATTTATCAACGTTCATTTAAAAGGATTTTTCAGGAAAATAGGATCCTCAAGTCCAGTAGCTGTTATCACTCTTTCTAGTACTAACCTTTTGCTTGAAGTAATGCAGAACGTCAACATCTTAATTGTCATTATTTTCTCTTTCACGTGATATCCATTTTAGTTGTTGCTGCTGTTGGAAGGCCTCAAGTGATGTGGTTTCTGTTATTTGTTGAAGTTTTTGGTTTGCTATTCTGTAGCGCCAGTCCACGGATTTTAAAGACGGATGGCCCTCTCTAAGACCGAAAACAAACATTAATTAAAAGCAATTTCCATAACCACATAACGTCAGCGGAAGTAAGAAACGCAGAATATATGTAGGATAGATATCGGTTGATCTTAAAATCGAAGTTATTAAGATTATAATTATCGGGGAAGCATAATCTCGGGAGTATTTTCACAAAGAAACTGTCCGAATGGAACTTCTCTTTCACCAATGAAATACAAAATAAATTAAATGATTCAACCTTGTATAGTGGGTCCTAACTTTAAAGGTCTGAACTAGTGAAATGTAGTTTGTCTGAACATTTGACATGGAAATAGCGATAGATTTAGTAAGAGGATCGCAACGTTTCGTTGGTAGGAAAAGGATTATGGTGTGGGGTGAATAAATAGTTAATTGCATACAAAGCTGCGAAAATACTTTTGAAATATGACAAGGTTGATAAAAAGTGGTTTGGGTATGTCCAGCCTAGATATGGCAGGGATACTCCATTCTTTATTTGAACTGAGTTTTGTAAAGATAGAGCATGGCAAGAGAAGCCAGGCACTTTCTGGGGCGCTACAAGAAACCGACCATTTTCTCAGCATCTTTAGCGACGGATGGTATATGTAAGTTTCCCTTGAGGTCTGGGGTGAACTTAGACCCAATAGACGTTGAAAGCATGGAACTGCCTTGAGAGGGGAATCGTTCAGAACGATGAATAACAGCTCGGTCAAATTTTGATCACCTATTAAGTTGATCTAAGTTCCTTGGAAGTTATTCTCCCGAAATCTGAGCACTATACTTTAGAGGTTTTTGAGAAATGACGTAGTGTTTTTAGTGCAATCCTCTGGGTTTCAACTTTGTGTTGATTAGAAAGCTAACTCCGCTGTTTTTCTGCCATTTCTTTGCAGAACAGGAAATGTTTGTTGTTGGATTTTTTATGAGATATTCGTCTGCTATTCTCATTTTGCTTAATGCGCAAGACATCCCAGATGATGTTTTAAATTTCATGTTCAAGGCTAGCAACATCCGTGTTTTCTGAGACATATTTTGTAGTGTTGAGATTCGAAAGATTTTCACGTTTGTATAGTTGCCTTTGGAACATTTCCCCTTCCTTGCACAGAAGGAAAGTTGGTATGGTTGCATTCTGGTTTAACTACACTGATCTAGCAAGAATAGCCGAAACTTACGTACGACGTGTTAAAATGAATCATATCAAATAGACAAAATGAAAGACATCAAAACAAACTGAATTGGAATGTGATTGCAAATATTTGTTTCATATTTTTTCCCTATTTGACTGTTACCAAAGGGAAGCTTATCAATTATACATCATGAAATAGAAAGACATCAAAATTAATGTGAGATAGGAATGGCATTTGTATAATCTGATCAATCCATGGTCCCTATTTGACTTCTGATTGGGAGAAGCTTAACAAATTGTACAACACGAAGCATACAAACTACTTAAATTGAAACCAGGACAGGAATGTCTTAGCAATGATCTGTCTTTATCTTATCTTAGCCAGCATTCAAAGATAGGGTTAAGAGAAACTTCCCGATAGTACAATATTAAATGGAATTACAAACGAACGGTGATATTTTGAAGCGATGTCTGAGTAGTCTGGGCGTTGAGTATTTTACTTTACTGCGGAGGTAGGTGTTTGTCTTTAAGTATTTATTTCTTTTTTTCATTCCTTGTTCAGGAATTTTTCTTGTCAAAGGTGTTAGGTCGTCTATTGGTCACACCAACATCGCTGTTTTTCTTTTGTAGTATATATATATATATATATATATATATATATATATAAAAATATGGAGATCAGCCAATTTCGCTTTTACCATGGTTTCAACATTTCGGTCTCCTCTGGCGATATAGACCAAAATATATCGCCTGGGGATACCTAAAAGTTGAACCATAGTAAAAGCAAAATTGGCTGATCTCCTAAATTTTTTTTAAATTTAAAAAATCTGTTCGTTAATTTTTTATATATGTACTACTTTTTAATACTACTGTTTCCTGGTCTAATTTAACGCACTACTATCTTTCTCTCTCATTATCTCTCTCTCTCTCTCTCTCTCTATATATATATATATATATATATATATATATATAGAGAGAGAGAGAGAGAGAGAGAGAGAGAGATAATATATATATATATATATATATATATATATATATATATATATATATATATATATATATATATATATATATATATATAATACAAAATTTCGCAATGTACAAGGCTCGAGATGCTAATTTTCTCCGAAAATCCATGTAATCATAAAACCGATTTCTAACAGAGAATCTCGCAAGAAGTGAAGATTATGAAGAGAGGGAGAATAGAAACTGTTGTGTTCAGGAAACTAGCCACGCGAGAGTCTGTTACATAAAGTTGCAATTTTAAGTCAATGCTGTTTAAGTGGAACTTTCTCCTTCTGGAATATGAAGGAAATGATTATGATTCGACTCTGTGAAAATAACATGGCGTATCGTACCTGTAAAAGTCTGAATTGGTGAAACGAAGAATGTCGCTCTTCTCAACATTAGTCATGGAGATATCGATAATGTAACGGCAGATTTGCAGCATTGCGTTGACGCGAAAGAGTTTACAGAGTGGAGAACAAGTCTTCAAGTCCACGAGATATCGTAAAATATTTTGAAACCTTTCAAAACTGTAATAGTCTACTCGACATCAATGTTCACTGGGGGAAAAATGTTACCAAGCTAAATATGGTATTTTTTTTACAAAGGTTATAGTTTCCACTTTTGAAAATTGAAATGTCTTCATTTAAATCACCTGAGGGAATTTAGTTATGAGGGATAATTTGCAAACCAGATCTGAAATAATGAACCTGAACTAAAACGTAGCCGTATTTCACCATTATCAATTCGTATATATTTGTAGTCATGTATATTGCAGTGAAATATTAGGTAACATAAAAACATAACACAAAACAAAAAACTACCATATCTATATGCCTCTTAGTGAATGAAATATTGACCAAACCGCCACAATTTAGAGACCAATAATTGGTCTGTTCAATTGGATTTGACAAATAAAACAGTTTGCAGTGAGAGATAGAAAAAGAAAGGTGACAGTCGCCTAAATTTTAGAATACTTCCGATCAACATATATGTTGGTCTCAGACCTTGCTCTCACTGTGTGGAGCTTTCAAGATGGTCACTTGATATCTATATTTTGCAGACAACAAAGTAAGGAAGTTTTATATCTCAGGAACGACTGATGTTGAGAACATTAAATTTTGCCTAGTTATAAGTGTTGCTAGTAGAGACAAATTTGCAACATAATTTTATCTTTACTTTGGTCTCTTCCTTTTTGGCAATCTGGCCAGTACAACATAGTCAATACGCCCTGCCTTGTGTTCTACAAGCAAGATATGACTAGAGAATGAAGAAAACAAATACATAGAAATAATTCATTACATCAAGCAACCGACTAAGCAACTTGTCCTGTTTTTCTAAGTAAATTGATGGCTCGCCCTGACAATGGAGGTGCTTATTAAAAATTGTGTATATCTTTTCATATCTTTTTTATGTCTGCCAAATAAATGTGATCTTTGGTACAAAAAACAGAAAATTATAGAATTTGAACTCTTTAATTCAAACATTATCGCTAGGCCCAGAAAATAGGACTCCATCAAAAAAGGTTATAAGATACCACAAAAAAGTATTGAAATGTTCCCAATTCCACCACCAAAAATAGCAAACAGAACAATGTAAATGGTCTGATATAACTCAAAATAAACGTTCAAAAATTGGCATCATCTTCCAGAAGCAGGATCTAGATCGGTAAGAACTGAGGCTAAAGCACTGTTTTTCATTTCCCTGCCCCAGCTGAAAGGATCAAGTTGGCAATGACAAAGTCTTCCAAATCATAATTTGAAGATGGACACGTTCCGTTGGGGGGGGGGGGCAGTATTTCAGGCTGTAACGTCTTTGTCGATGTTGCGGCATACTCCATATACTTGATGTGTGTGTAGGAGTCCAGTTTATCGTCTGTTTTCCATCATACATCTTGATGAAAGTGTACTGGCAAGTTTTACAGAACGTAAGAGTTTGTCTTCTCTACGATTTCATGGATACTGAGCAGATTCTTCATTTTTCCCCGACCCTTCTTTCCCTAGGAACGCGTATAAATGTCAACCATATCTAGGGAAAAGTAAAAGAACAATGATGTCTGTATTTTCAGCTGTTACAGTCACTAAATTCCCTTCAGTAGCTAGCTTGAGTATTTCAGAAACAATGTTCGTGTCTGCGTCTCCCTCACTTTGGACTACCCGATGACCGTCTGCTTCCAAGGGACGACATAACATCTTGACAAACTGGTCTTTTTTCCTTTCGTTTAAGAGGAAGAGCTCTTGATGCAACTTGCAATCCCTCTTCGATTTATATGTTAGCAGAAGTCCGAGCTGCTCTTCGCTGATGTCCATGATCTTTTTTGAACGGGCTTGCGTAACCATAAAAAATTATGCTTGATGGCCCGTTGAAGTT
The DNA here is from genome assembly GCA_964036315.1 of Acanthosepion esculentum. Lineage (NCBI taxonomy): Eukaryota > Metazoa > Mollusca > Cephalopoda > Sepiida > Sepiidae > Acanthosepion > Acanthosepion esculentum. Next base: position 6,532,109 of record OZ038504.1, read on the forward strand.
GGAAATGGAATAAGTTCGAACTTGAAGAACTGAGTCGCATTTTCGCATCTTTCCAGCAGAACAACCAAACCTCAAAAACAGATTTAGGGTCGACGTGAACTTTTAGACCATCAATATTTACATATTTTTCCAACTCAAAAAGTGTACACACTTGAGAACTTCTTTTCAGTGAGCTCTCTAAAGCATTCACGCTGTCAAGCTTCTTCTGGATAGAGTGACCAATCTCCTCAACGATATTATAATTGATTCCAACACCATTGGATGCTGTCAAACCAGATGATACTGATCATAGTTCTGGTTGGTTTGGGTCAAAAGGTTTGTGCTGAGAGATCGAATTGAAGACACGGTCAATATCAACAAGATCTCTCTTCCGACTTGCGCTAGTCAGCTCCACGTGCTGCTCGCTTGGTCTGTAGGCAAGACTAGTCAATGTTGTCATGGCATCGTCCACTTGGGCACAGGTGCGCATGCTATACACCCAATCTAACTGATTCCGTAAGCCCTCGTCCCCTAGTTAGCACACCTCTGCCCTTTACGGATCACATTATCACTTGTTCAATAATGAGGTCAGTTGACAAGCCGACTCACTAACAGTCACTGTGTTGCACAGAATGAAACTCGTATTCTAAGAACTATTGATGCAGCCAAAGATGTTTTTCAGGCAATTCTAGCATCCATTGTAAGTACGATCGCGCACTCTTTGCACAATGGAAATTCACGGTTGCTGCAAATAAATTTAGCATCCACCCCACCGCCACAAGATACAAATTCCGATCGGCACGAATAAACAGCTTAATCGTGTCGATGTATGCCAACCATAACTTTACTGTTCTTGATTTGCTCCTGAGTTCATAAATCGTTTATTTCATCCACATCAGACTGTTCTAGTTTCTCAGCTTGCACCACATCATGATAATTATCTTGAAACACATCAGACGTACTGCCCTCAAGAGTTCCTACAATATCTAGGAGTTCAGCTTCATTCTGCACAGAGGCAAACTCCTCTTCCATGCTGACTATTTTTCACTACAGAAGATTACGCGTAAGCATCTGCTTTAGAAATGGGTAAACATTTGATTTTTTTCTTTGGGGAAAAGATTTTTTATACAGTTAAACAAATTGAAATCGTGCTATATTATTATCTCTGATTATAATGATCAACACACCGCTATTTGTTTCTAATTTATTCATTTGAAAATGAAATTAAATAAAAGATGTAGTTCTTATCAAGAGAAAATAATTCTAAACGTTTCCTGTTTCTAAAACAAAAAAAAACGAAAAGTTAAGATCATCAATGGTTTTAAAATAACGAAAATGTTACCATCAAATAATAATTGTACTTAATCATTATTTTTGTATGTGATTATGTATAAGAAAGTCTGTGAGTGAACAAGTGAGCATGAAATAAAACTAACAGTATTATAATAAACGTTATTTTTCTGGTGAAATTAAGGCGTGCCATTCAGAAAATCAGAGGGGCAGCATGCAGTTGTACATACATTTTTACAAAATACCTTGCAAATGAGTTTACTATAGAAATGCATATAAAATCAAGTAGAATGTATTGCTCATGGGTAGAAATTAAGACATGCATTTTTAGAAATTATCGCTATTATAGGCATAATATTATATAGGTATAACATAAATCATCTCTTAATTGTAATATTATTTGTTGTACGGACTAATGAAAAAATGACACTTACTCTCTCATATGTAATATCACACTTTATTTAACTTCGATCAATGTGTGTGGGCGTGTGTGTGTGTAGCTCCGGGGATCTCATCCGAACTTGTGCGGTCTAAGAGTCTGTCTGGAGTGGATGTTTTTATATCTGTATATCATACGGTTCTTTCCCATGGGTGCACATCACAGGTGCAGCTGAGCTAATCATGTGGATCTGATATCGGGTAATTCACGGATCTCTTCAACACCAGTTTGATGGTCATTGTTCATGGCAGTCCTACGCACGCCTTCTCTGAAGAACCCTAAGTGAAAAAGATGCAGTTTAGGCATCATTTGAGGTGAGCCCTCTATATACTACAATGATTTTATTAAAAACATGAAATACAAATAGCTATATTCAAGAAAGACATTGCTAAAGGGGTTTATTGCAGAAATGTGTTGACAATTAAGAAGAAATGTTTTATTGGTGTTCAGGAACTAAAGCTTGAATGGGGCTATTATATGTATAATGGAACAGCACAGAAGTGTCTTCGCAAAGATCATCTTTCTATAAAAATCGTAGATTGGCACTACAGAATCGCAAAGAAAAAAGAGCTATACGAAATAAGAGAAACCGCATCGTTTGAGAATAAACAACAGCAGCTACTCCTAAAATGGACAGCAGATGTAACTCGAAGAGGAAATAATAATATAATAAGAGATGTTAACATTCCATACTACTTCTTCAAATAAATCCCCATCAGGACTGGACTGGACTGGAAAGTTACAGCTACTGAACTTGAGAAACCTGTTTTCCTGAAAAATTGTTTTAAATGAAAGATTTGATAAATTTCAACCGTAAACATTACTGGCTGCTTGATCAATATATGCCAAATGTTTCCTCATAGGGAAACGGCTAATATTATCATTACTATTATTAGTGGTTTCCTCGGGAAATGCTTTGTACATTTCAGAAGTAAGGGATTCTTATTCCCCAGGAATTATAGAAATTTATAATAACTGAATAAGGCCATTATCTGTAGAAAATAATTTATTAAATAAACAAATTAATAATTTGAGAATTGCATAATTCGATGATGGAATACCAATAACGAAATAAAATGGGAATAATCCCCAAATTGGTTCACGTAAAAATTTGATAGCTAAATTTAAACAGTTTCCATCGGAGAATTTCAAAGGCAGTTAGAATAGTCACGAATATAATCGTTACACAAGACAGCCCATGAAAAGAGAAAGGAAATCTCATATTTAAGCCCAAAACATTTTTTATACTAAGGTTCACACAATACAAGTCTCAAGTACTACTCGTGATAGAGAGTTACTGAATTTAAGAGGAGGTAGGTGGAGGGAGAGGAAATTTATGAGCAAAAGATCATAGATAATAATTGACCCTTGATTTGAATGATCAGGGAAGCATTACAATTTTAACATCAGCATGAATGATGCCAAAGTGAAAATTGCCAAAACTCTGAAAAGCATCAAATATCTTTGCAGACAAAGATGAGATTGAACTACCTTATCAAATGAATGCAGCAAGTTCACTGAAAACACTAAAATGAATAAATAATTAAAAATACAGGAAGAGTTATACGCTAGAAACTGTGCAGTCAACTGTTGCATCTCTTTAGGCTGGCCTAGAAAATTAAAAGAATAAGAAAATCAGGATTGTTAACGCTTAATTAGTTGGCATAATCACTTGATTATTTAATTGAAGTTCAACAGATGCCATCAATTGATGATTTAATCTTGTTCCAACGATATGGACATGGATTGAATTTCCTCTTCTCTTGCCTTCGAGATATTTTGTGTATGCTAAAATCTCCGAGCCTTCTTCTCTCGTTATGCGTCACCAAAATTGCATCTGCCCTTTTCTGATAGTCATCAAAAGTTTCTTGATAGTATTTTGTGTATATTCCCCGAACGCGTTTTTTATTCGTATGCACGCTGTTTGTTTCAGGTAGAGTTTACGTATTAAACAACTTAATTATGTTCTTAGAATATAATCTCAGTTATCCGATGAAAATATTTGGACTTTCTTATGTGGTTTGCTCTTAACCGCGGATTTAGCAAATATTTTGACTTCTCTACCGCGAATAACGGGATCGCACAGGAACATTAATAATAGAGAGGGAATCCACCGAGAGTGATGTAATAATAATAATAATAATAATGATAATAATAATATTGTATTTGTCGAATTCGTTATTGACTTTCTCGTCCCTGACATAGTTGATATTTTTAGAAGTAACGCATAGTTCTCCGATATTCTATCTGATGGGACATTATAGCATCAAACCTGCAAATTTTCGACACTTCAGAAAATATGTCCTCTATCTGTTCAGTAAACACCTGTGCAAGGGACCAGGAATCGACTTAATGAACATCGCTTAGTTTAGTGGTAATATATTAAGCGTCTATCACGAACATAAATCCAACGCTCTTTCCCATCTTAACGATCACGAACTACAAGGGAATCTTAATTCTAGACATACACGTGCCTTGCTGGAGACATTCCATCCTATGCAGCTGTACGCTTATCTTGCCTTGGTCGCAGAAGAGACAGGTAAAGGAAGAAAGAAAACCGAATATGGGGAGGAAGGTCTTAAATAAATACGCACCAAAGAACGAGAGGAATTAGGTTACATATTTGTCACGAAGAACCAGATTAACGCATGGCTTACTAATATATATGCGCGTTTTCATACTTAGCGAATCAAAGTGTGGTTCAAGGCTACGATGTATATAGAAGTTGGATATTGTAGCACCAATCTTCTAGGCAGGACGGGGTTTCAAACAATAACATGCGAAAACCTAGTGCTCAAAAATTGACTAGATGAGCTGACGAGAAATTCGCAGCTGTTTAGACCACCAAGTATACCCCGTCTTTAAATATTTATAAGAAATTATTACCTTCTCTAAATGAGAAAAACTGTGTGCCTTCTACTGGAGTATCTGATCCATGTTCATGCAGAAGTAAAAACCGAAATTCAGATGCTTATCTTAAGGGAAAGCATGCTCTTGGGCATACCTGGCACTTTCTGACAAAACCTTTTCTATACAAGATTCAGATTAAACCAAGAATAGAGTATTATAGCCACATCTGGAGTGTTGCTGTTTGATCCTTTGTCTCTCTCTCCAGCATTGAGAGAATTCAAAATTGTTCATGTGATCTTGTGAAGCAAGACTTATTCTCTACGTTGTAGCCTCTTCCCTACAGACGCAAGTCTATCGCTACTATTTCAATATTTCTATAGCAAATATTCGGACGAGTGCCAGTACTTACTTTCAGACTTTTCTACTTACTACTTATACGGAGCCGAATCACCCACATTTCTTCCATATTCAAAACATAAGATGAAAATTCCACTCAGACAGCCTTTTATTAGGTCGGCCGATTTTTAAGGGAAGTTAAAACACGTACACACACAAAAAAATATGCCATTAAATATTTATTCAACTAAATAGGAACCATTTTGTTGTACAACCTTTTTTCCATTTTTCCTTTAGCTTAAAGATTCCATCTTCCCAGAATTTCGGTGGTTTTTCGGCAAAGAACTCATTAAGATAGTTTTTTTATGTCATCCAAAGAATTAAAATTTTTACTACTGCGATTATTTTGCAAGGACCTCAATAAATGAAAATGCGAAGGAGAAAATGTCTGGTGAATATGGCGCGGTAGGAGGGTGTTAACACACCCCAACCAAGCTGCAACAATTTATGCTGGGTCGCCAAAGAAAGATAAGGCCTGGCACTATCCTGATGAAAAACAATACCTTTCCTATTCGCCACTTCTGGGTGTTTTTCTTGAATTGCTGCCTTTAATTCGTCCAGTTGCGAGCAGTACTTTTCAGAATCAATTGAATCGTTGCTTGGCAAAAAGCTCATAGTACAGGATTGCTTTCCAATCCCACCAAATAACAACTACACAGCAAAGTTTCCTTAGGATGAAGATCTGTTTTTGATGTGGCTAATTCTGGCTCATGTTACTTACCTCAGGATCTTTTTTCGCTGGACATTGTTGTAAAGGATCCATTTCTCACCATCCTTCACAATTTGCTTCAAAAAGGGTGCATTTTCATTGCGTTTATACAGAAAATCACCGATCAAATGCGATCCAAATGATTCTTTTTCACCCAGATCATGCCGTACCCAAACACCGTAGCGATCTGAGAACCTAAGCTTCACTAATTGATCGTCGATGGTGAATTTTGATAAATTTAGTGTTTCTGCCAATTCCCCCGTTGTGTAATGCGGATTATTCTCAATCAATGTCTTGATTTGGTCATCATCTATCTGTAGTGTGTGGGGGGTGTCTGTCTGAGTATTCTTCATCAATAAGGCTACAATCACCAACTGTAAACTTAGCAAACCACTTACGTACAGTTCTGTCATCTAAAGCACCTTCACCGAACACATCACATATCTTTTTTTTTTTGTTTGCGATGCATTTTTGCCTCTACGGTAAAAAAAAAGCATCAGGCTATAACATACACCTTATAATCTTCCATTTTTATAGGGATGCAAAATAGACACAAATTAAGTAATTTTAAACTTTCTCAGGAGATAGTTTGAAGTGGGCTCTGATCGGAAATATATGCACATTATATCTGTCGATAAATTTGACGTGTTCTATCGTATTGGAAAATGAACGACTAAAGGTTTTCGGACAACCAAATACCAAGAAATGTTACTTTGTGGAACAGACTCTCCTAAGGATGTGACCATGAACACTACAATGTGGATCTCCTCAGTTTTCACTTATTAACAGGCTCTCTTTCATTCAAATCACACACATTCACCATAATCATATTCAGTAACTTTGCTGGAGCCTTGTATCGGGTGTAAAATACAGCTCATTCACTATAACCATCTTAACAGTATCACTCTAAATTGTGTAGCTCTTGAATCTTGTATTGGGTGTAAAAAAATTATGATAACCACTTCTCCATAATGAATGAACCTAGTAAATACCCGAGAATAGTTATGCCTGTAAAAGCCCACTGGTGTGAAGCACTACGTAAAGATCGGAATCAACAGGGTTGTAATGATCCGTGAGATAACATTGATAAGAACTTCACCATTACAAGACGCCCCCAGATATTTACTAAGCTGCGTTTTATCTTCCTCAGGGTCTCAAGTGTGAGTCACTGCGTAAAGATCTGACTCAATAGTGCTGTATGAACTGTGAGATAGCGTTGATAACAATTTCTATG